>JASDQU010736131.1:0-11374 GCA_032191745.1 Picea mariana | reverse complement strand
ATACTAATGACAAATAAAAATAATATATAACAAGAACTCAACAAAGATAAGGCTAATAACACAAACGATACAACTATATGTATAATACAACCATTAACAATAAAACAAATTATAAACAATTAACAATATAAAAATATGTGCAATTCACAATACAATGTGTACAACCATCATTATACAACACAAAACAATACAATGTACAACACCAAATGAAGAGCAATCTCTCAAATCATATGAGCAAAATTGAGTGAATCATGATCATAACTTCGCAGAAATGAAAAATGGAGCAACTGAATGTTCTGCTTTGTTTTTAATTGTTCTCATGATTTTTTTTGTTGCGACATTGAAATGTTTGCAGAAGAAGAGCGTTGGAAATTGGAGTGGTACGAATAGAATATGGGTGGGGCAAATTTGGGTTTCAACAGATCCAGAGTGTTAAGAGATAAAGGTAAATTTGCAAGCCGAAGAAGAGAATAGAATCTGCGGGTGTTCTATCTTATGGTTTGTTCTATGAAATTCACAGTTAAATTAGCAAACTAACTTCACAAAATTGAACTCAAACAACACCTGTGAAACAAATAATGAAACATTGCACAAAATATAAATTGGACCAGAATTAACAACATGTGCAATCTAACTATCAAAATAAGAGGTAGAACGTTACCCAGGATTGAGGGGCCCTTCCCAACCTGACTAACGCTTTCGAAGAAGATCAGATGAAGCTGAAGGAATGCACAAAAATTCAAGAACAAGCAACCTTCATTAATTGGGGATCAACTTCGCTTACAAAAGAGAATCAAACATGCGTGTTATCTCAATGAATCTCATTTTTTTCTACTAAATCCAAAACAAGAACAAACGTCCCCCTGATTTACATAATGGGCATATTTATATGCAAAATCCTTGATCTAGAAGGTGGAAATGACTCCTCCATTCTCATGAAACAACATTTACATAAATGAATATATCAAACCATCATACGTTTTTTAGAAAATATTAAAACCATACTACCATAAATCTTGGACCCATGATCATGCTGGAATACTTTGACTGCTTAGTTAATTAGGGTTCCATGTTTATTATAAATATCTAGACGACATATTTTGTTTCTTCCAAAACCTGGGCGCATCCCGAAATTAGTGCAGATGTCAATCAAAGAACCAAAAATAACTCCTCAACGGTTCATTTGTTTGGAAAATGGTTCATGAGAGACCCAATATGCCATGCTAGAAACGAAACCCATGTTCCAAATTCTTCTAATTTGTCTTCGGCTGCACGAAAATTGAGGGCAAAGTTGATTGTCTAGAACTTTTATTGATTCGGCTGAATTATTCCCCCTGAGATGGAGATCCACACGTGCGACCTAGGTGGATTGTGGCCCACGAGTCGGCATGTCAACATCACTGCGGAGAAAACCCATGTTTTTGAATTTTTCCGAAAAACACTCAAATATGCTAAACAATCACTAGTACCAAAATGGGAATGCTGAAATGCAATAATGGTACAAGAACGTTGATCGTGATAGTACAAGAATCACACTTCACAAACCGTCATAAGTAAATCATGATATAATCATCTCTTAACAACTAAAAAGATAGAAAAGACTATGTATTAACCACATTGGATATAATGACGAATGATGGCGTTTAGTTAGGGTTTATGGTGTGTATTAACAACGAAATATGGGAAAAGGTGAATTAATGAATGTTTTTGTACAATGGAAAACATGGAAAAAGTGGAGCTCAACAGTAAGACCAAGTGTATGAAACATAAATTTAAGAGGTTTCAAGCATGATCCTAGGTCAAGTGAAGAAGTTCATGGAGCCTCCGATTAAAGCTCTCACAGTCTTAGAACGCTTGAGTGCATGATCCAAATTTTATGAGCAAAATGAAATGAATACATATTATTATCACATAATAACATATATACAGTAAAATTGGTTTCTATTCAATAAGGAAATAAGATGAAACTATAAAATGCAGTGGAAAACAAGCTTTCTAGAATGGTGGGGCCTTATCTCTGAGAAGAGATGTGACAGTTGCGGTCATTCACCAGAAGATGATTCCCTCAATGGTAAGTCTAAATGGTTGCAATGGCTCTGGTTGCAGTAACTGTATAAGCTTAGATCATTCCCTCAACTTTTTTACTATTGAAGAAATTGTAAATTCCTCCAAGTCATGGTGAAACGTACTGGTGGAGGATTCGGTCGCAGAAGATCATCCTGAGCACATAGTCATTGCGAATTTGGGAGATGTTAATGTTCTTGAAGTAGTAGTTATAAGATTCACTCTAGCGGACCAAAAATCCCTACACTGTGCTCAGTTTGCAGGGAATCCAGCTACACTAGCCAAGAAACGAAAGAGTGTGAAGAAAGTGGTGTTGGAACCAGCAATGCAAGGTTGTGACATGATTGGTCATGCCAGGACAGGAACTGGGAAGACTCTCACCTTTGGAATCCCAATCCTGGATTAAATCATTCAACACAAATTTATAAATGGGCGTGGATCATATCCCTTGGCACTCGTTTTGGCTCCAACACGAGAACTTGCAAAACAAGTTGATAAAGAATTTCAAGAATTTGCTCCAAGCCTAGATACTCTTTGTTGTTATGGGAGTTTAACTATAATGAGCCAAATCAATGTTCTTAGAAGGGGTTTATATATTGTTGTTGGAACGCCTGGTCGCATTATTGATCTAATCAATCGAGGTGCACTAGTCTTGTTAGAAGTATAGTTTATTGTTTTAGATGAGGTTGACTAGATGCTTAGTGTGGGCTTTGATGAAGACGTTGAGGTGATTATGGAGAGGTTGCTGAAAAAACACCAGAGTATGTTTTTTTCTGCTACAATGCTTGTCTGGGTGCAGAGGCTTTCAAGAAAATATTTAAATGATCCTATTGTTATTGATCTTGTTGGTGAATCATCTCAGAAGTTGGCAAACAAAATATCACTTTATTCTATTGCCGCATCCACCTATGGGAAACGCTCCATTATCAACCCATTGATAACTGAATATGCTAAAGGGGGAAAATGTATTGTTTTCACTCAAACAAAGTGAGATGCAGATAGTATGTCAGTGGCACTGGGTCGGGTCCTTTCCTATGAACCTTTGCATGGTGATATTTCACAGAATCAACAAGAGAAGACTCTTGCTAGCTTTCGCGAGGGACGTTTTAACGTGCTGATTGCTACTGATGTAGATGCCTGTGGTCTTGATATTCCTAATGTTGATCTAGTTATTCATTATGAACTCCCGACAACTTCAGATATTTTTGCACATGGAGGTGAATCAAATGCATACACTGCTATAGACAGTTTGCTAGAAATTAGGATTTATTTGTGCTTTTAAATTAGTTCGGATTACTGTTATGATTAGTTAAAGACGGTTGAAGTTAGTTCATTTTCAGTTAGGTATCCTATGAAACGGATTCAACCTCTTTGAGAGAGGGAATTTATATAAAGGTTCATCCATTGTAATAAAAAAGGAGGGGGGTTGGGGGAAAACCTCCTTTGAAGAGGGGCTCCTATTGAATGCGGAGTTATTTTGAAAACCTGGAATGGAGTAATACAAAAGAGACATGTTCACTTGATATTGTGAGATTCATCACAGTCAATTCTTTCAATATGTTCTTTGTTTTGTCATTGTCGCATTGTCTATCTATTCCTTTATCAACTGAGTTAAAATTTGTTTGGAATTCATTTTACATGCTCCTTACACATAGTTGATATGTGTTGTGTTTCGATGGTGACTAGTCAGAATTCACTCAAGATAAGTTCTCTGCATCTAGTTATTAGCCTTTAGTCTTTTTCCTCTAAAGTTGTAGTGAAAATTCATCCTTGTTAGATGCTTTCACTGTGATGGTATTTTACTTTTCTTTTTCTACTACTATATCATGATTATCAATTGTTGAAAGATAGACTTACTTTGCCTCATTTTTTGCAAGTAATACGATCACTGCTATTATCTCTTTTCTTTGGTTTTCACTTGACTCCATCGCCTAATAGGTCTTTTCAAATCTGTGCAACCACCAACCTTATCAAAAATCTTGATTCTTCTTTGATAAGAAATCTGGCCTTCTTACTGTGATTACTGAATATTATTGAGTAAAGAGCCCTTGGCTGTTGAGAGAGCCCTCTCTGAGTGTATTAGGTCAGAAGTACACTCTAAATCGATTTTCAGGGATTGGCTTGCTGCAACCCAAGTCAAGCTTCGAACAAAAAATAAATTTTTCTTTTAAAATGTGCTAAGGCTTGGCTCTATTACAACCTAGAGTCAACTCTTACGAAAACAGTGACCACAAGGGTTAGTGCAACATCTATGGGAACCAATGGTTGGAATCCCAACCCCACCTAAAAGGGGTTGTGGTCAGTTGAGCTACGTAAGACTCGGTTGTAGCTATGATGTACATAGGAAAGAATCGCATCCCATGTGAAAGGGTGCTTGGAATTATACATGCACATGATATGCATGATCATTCATGGATTTGCTGAGCTCGAACAAAATGTGATGAGAAATTGACTGTCCCGGTTTGAGACAATGGTTTGTGGTATTCCAAAATGTACCTAGAATCATTCAAAGAAGATCTTGGCAGTGGCCTCTGCTCTGATGCTCTTCTTGCAGGTGACCATAACCGCCATCTTAGAAAAGGGATCAACAACCACAAAACACAGTCATTTATTTTCTTGGTGGACGGGAGGCCTGACATGTAGTCCATTGAGATGGATTCCCATGGCCTATCAGGAGTAGGAAGAGGGGTGTACAGGCCCTGTTTCTTAGTGGTCGGTTTGGAAATAGCATAGGCAGTGCAGGACCTGATATACTTGCTAATCTCATGTGAAATTTTTGGCCAGTAGAAATTTTTCTGTAGCATTGCCATTGTCTTTTCAACGCCTAAGTGTCCTTCCACCCGACTGTAGTGGGATTCCTAGATCAACTTCACTCACTCACTTGATGGAATGAAAATATGGTCCAGATGACACAACAACCCATCCTGAAGATGGAAATTAGCGACAACTGCATTTGTTCCCAACATTTGGTAGGTGGTGGCAAAGTCTGGGTATGTCTCATAGGGTTGGGGCCATCTTGAGGTCTCATGGCTACAAGATTCTAGCACCATGGCGAGTGCCACAAATGGTGGTCTACTAAGGCAATTAGGGACGTGGTTGGTGCTTCCTATTTTATACTTGATGCTGAGGTGGAATTGTTGCAAGTATGTGGACCACTTCTGATGGCGGTCATTCTGCAATTTTTCTTGTGCCTGCATGAACTATAGTGGCTTATGATCAATGTGGATGACTGTCTCCTTCCTAAGAATGTAATGTCTCCACTGGAGGCAGGCTTGGACAATGGTTTACATTTCTTTGTCGTAAGTAGGGTACTTACAAACAACATCTGATAGTGTCTCACTATGATAGGCCACAATGTGGTTGTGCTGAGTGAGAATGATGCCCACAACATAGTCAATGTCTCAATCTCAAAGGGTTGTTGCAAGTCCGACAGTGAAAGTACTGGCGTTGAGCACAAGTGTTTCCTCAAATGATTGAACGATTGTTTTTGGGACCGACCCCACACAAATTTTTCCTTGCCACCACCCCTAATTACTTGGCTGAGGGCCCATGCAATATGGGAGAATCCCAACACAAACCTACGGTAGAAATTGGCAAGGCCCAAGAAGCTCTAAAGCTCAGTGAGTGTGGTTGGTGCTGGCCAGTCACTAATGAATTGGATCTTGGTTGAGTCCACATGTACGCCATGCTGATCAACGATGTAGCCCAAGTAATGGACCCTGTCCATGACAAAGGAGTATTTTTCCAAGTTGGCGTATAGCTTGTGCTGTCGCAGGGTGTGTACAACCTGCTAAATATGTTGTAAGTGTTCTACCCAAGTCTTGTTGTAAATGAGAATGTCATCCAGATACACCACTACAAAGTATGGTGAATGGTCATAGGATATCGTCCATCATCCTCATGAAAGTGGTTGGATCATTTGTCAAACCAAATGGCATGACCAACCATTCAAAAAGACCTTCCTTTGACTTGAAGGTGGTCTTCCATACATATGTATATTCTATCGGGACTTGGTGATAGCCAGACTTTAGATCAATCTTACTGAAGTGTTTGACCCCCATGAGCTGATCAAGGAGGTCGTCTATTCGGGGAATCGAGTACCTATTTTTTACTGTGATTTTTTTCAAGGCCTGATAATCAATGCAGATTCTCCAGGTTCCATATTTCTTCTTTACCAGCACAATTAGGATCCCACAAGGTGATGAGATGGGATGGATATTCCCCTTGTGGAGAAATTCTTGGATCTATCGCTTGATCTCCTCATTCTCTAACAGAGAGTGACAATAGACTAGCCCATTGGGCAGTGGGGCATAGGGGGTCAGATCGATGGGGTGCTTGACATGACAGTGCATAGTTACCTCGGTAGGTGAGAAGAAGATATCCATGTATTCTTCCCTAACCTTATCCACTTGCTTCTATTGTGTGGAGAGGTCAGTCGCAGAGACCTTGGATGTGGCTACGATATTTCACTCATTCTGAGAGAGAATCATGAAGAAGACACACTTCCCCGTCTGAGAGATGACCTTCATACATTGCTTGGCAAAGATCAAGGAAATAACACTAGGTGGGACTGCCTCAGGTATCCTGTACAATTTCTTATTCAAAGTAATAATAACACTGCGAGACCTAGACTCATATACATCATGACGTTTCCATAAATATGGTTGGCCCAAAAGAACATTACAAACTTTGAGAGGGGCAACATCACACAATACCTAGTCTTTGAAGGCCTTGATGCGTATGGCATGCGACATTGTTGGCTGACGTGGATGTCGCTTCCTTGGCAGAGCCATCCGATGGTGTAGGGATGTGAGTGCAGCGTTGTCGGCAGGGTGAGTTGCTTGACAACCTCTGTTGAGATGAGGTTCTTCTGGCTACTGCTATCAATGATGAAGTGCAGCGGGGTACCCTTCACCCACATCTGTGAATGAAAAAGGTGTTCGCCTTCCTCTAGCTCGTCTGGTTCACTGGGATGGAGCTTGGTGTTAGAAATGATAGCACTGGGTTCTGTGTCAATGATCCGTCTCCCCCTTTCTGGTTCTAACTCAGAGTCAAAACCCAGATCTAATTCAGAGGATTTCACCTCATCCATCACAACTTTGAGAGGCAATAAACAATGTTATGCCAGGGGCTCTTATAGAATTCACACCACTTCCCAGTATCTTTCTTTGTATTTCCGGTGTCCTTCTTTGTTTGCGTCTTGTAGTGGTTGTCTTGAGGTGGTCCATCTTTGCTCTTTCCTTTGTTCTGCGGGTTGGGGCCGCCCTTTCCTGGATTTTGCTATGAGGGGTTCCTAGGCCCAAATTGTCGTGTCTTTTGTTTGAGCTTATGCTCGATTTTGATGACATATCGGTAGTTCACTCCTAAGGATGAGATGTCCAGAAAATCCATTTCATCCTGGATGTATCTATGCAGACTGTTGCAATACTTGAGCACCATATGTCACTCAGAATCTATTATACCCATCTTGGTGCCCAAGGTATGGAAGATATTCGTGAACTCAGGCACTGCTTGGTCTCTTTCCTACTGCAGTGTGGTCCATTTTATGTACAAGTTGTCATAACTTCAAACACGGTAGTATTGTTCCTTAATAACATCCCTGAAGGATTCTCAGGTGACTGTGACTGTAAATAATGAGGTTTCCTCTATTTCCTTCTTCTCACTGAAATTTTCCCACCAATCTTTGACATGGGGAACGGTTTTGAGGAGCACAAAAATAATCTTTTCTCTATTCGAAAGTTATGAACAAAGAAATACCCTTCTAGAGGATTCAACTGTTTGTCTACAACATTATCGTCTATCTAACCTTCAAATATAGGAATATTGAAGTTGATTTGTACCTTGAAGGGGGTGACACCTCCGTTTAAGGAAGATGCGTCGCATGTTGGTAGCCACCGAAGGATTTGCGAAAAACTATCCATCATCTCGTTCCTCTGTTGCATGAGGGATTCCTCGAGCAACATTATGAAGGGATGTCCTATCCCATCATCTTTATTTTCTCCCACCATGAGAGGTCACATGGGCGTGTGAGAGATTTTGTCCTCAAGAGAAACAAGCTCGAGACCCAATTCTTTGTACATTGACTTTGTTGGGGTCATGCATTAAGATTGACAAGGAGCAGACAACTCTAATACCACTAATCCACATTTTATGAACAAAACGAAATGAATACAGATTATTATCATAGAATAACATACATACAGTAAAATTGGTTTCTATTCAATAAGGAAATAAGATGAAATTGTAAAATGCAGCGGAAAACAAGCTTGCTAGAATGGTGGCAGCTTATCTCTAAGAAGAGATGTGACGGCTGTGCTCATTCACCAGAAGATGATTACAATGAGGTTCTGAAGGCCTTTTTACAATAAACAGGAATGTCGAAAACTGTAGACATCCAAAAATCTAACCCTAGGAAACGAAGCGCCAAAAGTCATGTGGGCCCTGTTTGGGTAAGTTAGTACATCAATTTCTCGGGGTCGTAACTTTTGCATATGATCTACATTTTGGGCACAGGATATCCCATTAGAAAGGTCTATCCAAGGACTACACATGTTTCCATCAGAATTTAACTATGTTTATAGTTTTATTGCGGTGAGCCCTAAAAACTTTGTTTAGGAACTCAAAACGACCCCAGAAGTCAGGGATTTGAAAACTAGTAAAAAATTTCATAACTGGAAAACTTCCAAAATGAGCTAGTTGGAACAGGTGGGAGGCCACCGACATCCATCTAGATTAGTGTCAGACTAATGAAATACAAATAACGTGCAATTTATATGAAGAAGGTCCTCTCAACTTCAATGGATCAACACAAGTTCCCATATGCAAATACATGCGAAGATCTCTTCTGCAGATGGTTAGAATACGAGAAGAACAATCCACTTCTGTAAAATGAGCAGATGATCTCAAAAGAACCAAAAGAGAACTGCATAGCCTGAGGAAAGGTTTCACAGAAAAGACATATTTCTCCGTCACGATTAACGCCCATCGATAATTCTAGACAGATCACAAATCTGGAGAACCTTACCACTCATCAAATGCTTACGAGTCTAATTGGTCCTCTTAAGCAGGTTTGGTTCCTTCTGTTGAGTTAAAGGGATCTCATACCCCTCAACATAATCTAAACAAGGTTAAGAAAGCAGCCTCGAAGTGGGAAAATGAAAAAATATTCAATAATAAGGACTTACTTGATATAAAAAGTCTTTTGGAGGATTTATTTTATTCAAGGGCTAGTTGGATTCTCTAATGAGGATCATTAGGCCAAAATCAACAACCTTGGAAAGAAAAAGAGAATCCTACTGGAAGAGAAAGAGGCCACTTGGAGACTAAAGAGAAGATCATTGTGGTTAGAAAAGGGTGATGAAAATACAAAGTTTTTACAAAAGTATGTGAAACATATGAAAAATGTCAATGCTATCTGGAAATTGCAAATATTTGATGGCTCTTCTATATTGATTTTTAAGGATTTGGAAGATGACAGGGCCTTGATAGTTGAGATGGTCATAATGACCACACTTTTTCCAAGTTTTTTCTCTGAGGAGGAAAATGTAAGTTGGATGGAAGTTATTAAAAGGAAAGAGTTACTGTAGGTATTGCATTCTTTCCAGAAGGACAAGAGTTTTGGGATAGATGTTGGTTAGTGGATTTCTTTATTGTTTTTTATGATTTTGTGGAAGAAGACCTATTCAAGGTTATTGAGGACTATAGAATCTATAGAAGGATTTTAGCAGTGTTGAATTCTACCTTCATAGATTTAATTCCTAAATCAAATAACCCTTCCAAGTTTGAGGAGTATAGACCCATCTCTCTATGAAATTGCATTTAAAACTAGTATAAAAAATTATTCTAAGAAGGGTGAAGGATTTGATTTTAAAGTCCATTTTCCTAGAGCAATTTGGGTAGCTGGAAGAAAAATACATGAGGCTCTGGGGGTGGATCTAGAAGTTTTTCACTCCATCAAAAACAAAACGAGGTCATCTATGGTAATTAAGGTGAATCTATCAAAAACCTATTATAGAGTAAGCTAACTTTACTTGAGGCTAATGCTTATACACATGGGTTTCAATATCAACTTTGTAACTTGGGTGATGCATTGTGTATGTTCATTTTCATTTGCAATGATAATTAATGGGTCCGCATCAGACCTTTTCTATCTAAGTAGCAGGTTGAGGCAGGGATTCCCCCTCTCCCCTTTATTGTTTCTTCTAGTTGTTTAAGGCTTGAGTAGAGCTTTATTTAAGGATAAATTGAGTCTAGAGCTTTTAAAGGGATCAAAGTAGGCATGAATCTATATATCTCTCATTTATTATTTTGTGATGGATCTCGTAGATATGTAAAGAAACTTAGGGATTTTATGGATCTCTACTATAAGGCCAGGGAAATGATGATAAATGTGGGAAAATCTATTGTCTCTTTCATGGGTGTCAGTGAGGAGGAAAAAAATTATGTTTTTTGCAAATGTTTCTGTATTTAGAAGTTGATTAAATCTGGTATCAAGTATCTAAGTTGGTATTTAAATCCTAATTATTATACCAAAATAGATTGGGGATGGATGATCTCAAAGGTAGAGAAAACACTTTATGGTTAATAGAAGGTTGTCTAGGGGGAGAAGATTGGTTTTGGTCGAGTCAATGATATAAGTTATTCCGGTTTATTGCGTCTCATTGACTTTTTACCTAAAGAGGTCTTGGAGCAAGTTAAAAGAAAGAGTTTCAAATTTCTATTGGTAAGTGAGAGTAGAAGGAAGAAGGTCCCATGTGCATCACGGAAGAAGATTGCAGCTCTAAAGGAAATGGGTGGCTTGAGGATAAAGAACATCCATTGCTTTGCAAAATGCATGTGGAGACTTATTGAAGGTTCTAACTATGGTGTAATGTGATAGAACATAAATATATTAAGCATGTGTATGTTGAAGAATGGATTAGATCATCAAAGTGCATCTTTGATTTGGAACACAATAGTCATGGCCTTCCCTTTAATTGAAAAATGGTTTGTATGGAAGGTTGGTGCTAGAAATAAAGTAAGGTTGGGAGAAGATCCATATAAAAAAGAATAAAGTGGAAGTACTAAGAGGTAGCTTTTTATTTATTTATATAAAATTGTTGATCCAATTAGAACCACTATAATGAGTTAGGAATGGATTGATGTAGGGAGGATGGGCTTTGTTGGTGATGAGGGTCTCAATTGGAATAATTATTGTCAATCTTTAAAAAGAAGCCATGTTAGGATTAAAGAAGAAGATGAGGATATTATGGTTTACGAATCCTTTTGGTGGTAGATATACTCTAAAGTTATGGTACAAGGTTTTCGAGGA
>JASDQU010736130.1:144306-159308 GCA_032191745.1 Picea mariana | reverse complement strand
AAGATAACTCAACAGAAGAATAGAAGTTAACTCTGGGAGTTAACCTAACTCAACAAAGAATTAGAAGGAAAAAGTATAAGTAAGAGGCTGGGGCGCACCCATTATTCATTTTGGATTTGATATATTGCTTGTTATTGCTCTTGAGCATTCAATTTGGGGGTTTTGCTGTACAAAACCTTGTGAGCAACTCAGTGGTGAAATATCCACTCACCTTGTTCCACAACTTGGTCTCGAGGATGAAAGATTCCTCCACACCATTCTATTCTCAGTATACCTCCTTCTAGCACTTCAGAAGATAGCAGGGCCGTACTGTTTTGGAGTTTCCAGCAAGGGCGCACCATACCATTGAGAAGGATTCGATCTAGCCAATCAGGAAGAGCGTTGAACATTCTATCATTTGGGTTTTACTTGCAGGTGCTCCATCATCATCTTGAGGGCTTCTTCGAAGAGTTATCATCACTCAATCTCCAGCTACAATCTGGGACGATTTGGAGGTTAGGAAGACGTCCCATTATTCTGTATTTCTCAGATCTAGAGAGATCTACTTAAGATCTGGATCTGAAACTTCTCCCACAAGGTTCTTATAGCCCGATCTACATTCTTGGAGAGTTTCACATCATTTGGAGGTCTCCTTCTTCAAGGGCGAGTTGCCTAGGGTTCCAGCTATTCAGGAGGGCGCAACTCCCTTAGGAGATCCAGCATTTGGAGAAGTTGGCATTGGACGTTGGGCTTGAGACTTCAGGAGGGAGATCCTACTTCCCTGATCTATCATCTATCCGGGTTTGAGCTCACTTGGAGACTTCTTCCATCAGGGCCGAATTGTGGAGGGTTCCAGCCTTCTCTTGGAGTGTGGCATTCTTTAGCTGGAAGGTTTGGCATTCAGATCTGCTTGTATTGATCACTCATCCAGCCTTTGGAGGTTATTTTGTATCGACAGAGAATTTTGTAGTAGCTCATATCTATTGTTTGTATGACCATCTGAGGATTGTGCCAGATCAGCTATCAATTGTATTGATTCCATATTGCTCATAATAAAAGGTCAGATCTTTGCTTGTGCTTCTATATCTTGAATGTATTGTGATCCTCATGTGTTGGATGAATCTTGTATGAATGCACTTAATAACTCAATAAACACCTGCACATCAACAAATCAGTGGTAGTTAGTGATTTCAAGCGAAAATTTTGGCTTGGGATCATTACAGGCAGTTACAGCAGATATTGTGAAGATCGCCTTAGCCGAAATTCATCTTTTGAGGCACGCCTGAAATCAGGCTGGGAAAATCTAGAGGCACGCTTGAACGATTACAAGCGAAGTGGGAGATTCCGCTACGGCTCTAGAATGCGACTGATCTAGATAGTCGTTAGGTTAAGTTTTAGAAGTAGACAAGTAGTCAGGGGGGAAACCCTAAGAGCCCTCTGAGATAAATAGAGGTTTTGTATGCCCAAATGAGGCTAGTTAGTCAGTAGTTGGTAGTTGGTTGTAACGTAGATAGCTGAAAATTAGAGAGCTGCAAGTTAGGAGGGGATTTCCAGTTTCCAGTTGTTTTTTATTTCAGTTGTAGCCATTTTCACTTTGGAATATAACATAGGAAAATTGATCCAATGCATGGTGTGAACATTGTTTGCAATTCTCTGTTATTTTGCTTTCATGAGTGAATGAATGAATCTCGTTATGAGTAGATGTAACTGTGAATGTTAGGATAAGCTTCAATTGTTTCTCTTCTGTCGAGTGGTGCAAAGTGTGCACACAGAACACAAGGAGTGCGTTGATGGGATCTGTTTCGATTTCGAAACTCAGAAGAGATAACACGAACTTTTCCCTTTGCAAGGAGTGCAAAGACACCGGTGCAAGTTGTGCACAATTGCCCGCAAGAATTTGAACCTTGCGTAAAGATCCGGTGTAATGAGTGCACAAATCCGAGATTCGACTAAGAGTCGAAAGAGGCTTTGCAAGAAGTCGGAGAATCAGAGAAGGAGGACGCCAGGAGGGTGAGAAGAATTTCTCTTCGAGAAATCTTTCGAATCTGAGTTATCGAAATCCCTGAAATGCAAGGACAGCGAGGGAAGTCGAGGTCTTCATAAGACCAAGCTCAGGAGGAGTAACACTTTTCATAAGTGTTAAAGAGATCCAAGAATCGGACTCGTTGGAGGAGCAAAGGTTCGAAACCTTTGAACACTTAGAAAGTCTCATAAGTCTGAGAAAAGCCTAAGCGCAAAGGAAGAAAGATCTCAGTCGTTCGGTGTGAACGCCAGAGAATTGAAACCGTCCATCAGAAGGGGCGCATGGCAAACGATCAGTGTTTCCATGACTCGCACATTTGAGAAGTCAAAGGGAAGAACGCTAGGAATTCGCGAGGCCCGAATCTGCGATTTGATAGGAGCCGTCAGATCCCAGAGGATCTAAGTCGTTGATTTGTGCTCCGAAATATCAGCATTTTGGAAGTCGGGAGTGTGGAGGAAGCTTCTTTCGGGAGCCTTCGACACGCGAAATCCCAACGAGATCTGGACCGTCAGATCGAGGAAAGATCTGGACCGTCAGACTAGAACATCGGGAGTTCANATCGGGGATACTCGATACGCGAAATCCCGATGAGCTTAGAGGTTTGGCCCCAGGTCATAGCGATGAGTCATATGGAAAGAGGATAAGGGAAGAGCTAGCGAGCGCTAGGCCCTTGTCGAAATTTCGGGGATCAGAAGAGTTGAGGTGACTCGTATACAGATATTTGACTCGCAAAGTTGCGACACGCCTTTGTTTAGGCCCGTGGTCGCGTGAGAGAAAGGGCTTAGTAGAGAAGAGCTAGTGCATGTTTGGCGTGGAGGTTCGAACAACGCTCAGGAGAGAAGCAGCGGGTCTTATGCGACCTGCGCATCTGGAGGAAGGACCTATGTAAGTGGGTTTGGGGTCTAGCAGAGACCCGAAGAGTCAATCAGACTCAGTTTCTTGATCGATCCTAGACCAGGAGGTCACGTAGCCCTTAAGAGAGAGGGGGGGGGTCTGCATCAAGTGGTATCAGAGGACGTTTTTGCTTGCAGACAGCAGGCAAAGAAGAAGAGACAAAAGAACTCGAAATAGTACTCTGTGTGTGACAAACAGTCAACACAATGCTGCCAAGGAGACGAGGAGAGAAACCTTTAGCCAATCGAGCTATAGAAAGGGAGATGCGAGAACTTTGTGCAAGATTAGAGGCGATGGAGGCAACGCAGAGACAAGCACCTGACACTGGAGACGTCAGTGATGCAGAGAGCGAAGAAGCTGTGGGAGAGAATGTCGTCGAAGAAGTTGCAGGAGAGGATGTTGCCGAGGAATGCTTGTTGAGAGCAGTTGCTAGATTGGGAGGCGGAGCCAAGATAGAGGTCCCAATGTACGAAGGCAATTTAGATGCTGAGGAGCTGCTGGATTAGATAAGATCCATGGACAAACATTTCGAATATGAAGAGGTCGATGAAGAGAAAAGGGTGAAGCAGGTTGTCACCAGGCTAAAAGGAACATGCAGCACTGTGGTGGGATGAACAACAGGCTAAGAGGAGAAGCAAAGGAAAACATAAGATAAAGAGTTGGGATATAATGGTAGCCAAGTTGAAAACTAAGTTCATGCCCAAAGATTATCAAATCAAATCTATTCAGGAAGATGCAGAACCTGAGACAGAAGGGGATGACAGTTAAGGAATACACAGAAGAGTTCTATAGGCTGAACATTAGAACTGGACAAAGGAAGAGAGATGAAGAAAAAGTTGCCAGATATATAAATGGCCTAAGATATGAAATCCAGGATGAGCTCAGCATGATGTCAGTAAGGACAGTGGAGGATGCTTATCAGTTTGCACTGAAAGCAGTGGATAAGTTGGCCAGAAAACAAAGCCAACGAGGAAGAGGTAAAAGCCCAGCCCCAAACAAAAGCAAGGGAATTGCCCATGACATAGCGCATAAGCCTAAGGACGAGGCTGAGAAACCCCACAGTCACTCGGAAAGAGGAGGAAATTCCTGAGAAAGACAAGGTGGTGGAAGAAATTCTTGAGGAAGAGGAAGAAGAGGAGGAGGAGAAGTAAGATGCTATGCCTGTGGAAAGACAGGGCATATGTCTTGGGAATGTCCCGAGAAAAAGAAAGAAGGAGGAGGTGAAGCTCACATTTCAGAAGCACAGAGAAGAGATGTTGAAGCAGAAGGAGCGGAGGATGGAGCATCCCTGATGTTGAAGAAGGTTCTCTTAAAACCCGAGCCAGAAGTTGAAAAGTCGGTGCAGAGAAATAGTCTCTTCAGAACAACTTGCAAGACTAAAGACAGAGTATGCAAGGTGATAATTGACAGTGGGAGCACTGATAACTCAGTATCCACAAATATGGTGGAGAAATTGGAGCTGGAGACAATTTCACATCCGAGGCCATATAAAGTCTCATGGTTGCAAAAAGGACACCAGGTAATGGTTACTAAACAATGCTTGGTTGAATTTAAGATAGGAGGATATAGAGATAAAATCCTATGTGATGTAATTCCCATGGATGTATGCCATATTTTGTTGGGAAGACCATGGCAGTTTGACAAGAATGTCATTCACGATGGGAGGAAGAATACATACACCTTAGAGAAGAATGGTAGAACACACATGTTGTTGCCAATAGAGGAGAAGAAAGTGAAAGAGGAAGCCAACACAAGCATACTTCTCATGAGTGGGAAGGAACTCCTGAAAGAAGTCAAGAAAGAACAGGAGATGCAGTTCGTTGTGGTGAGGAAACCCAGAGTTATCCTTACAAGTACATCGATGGATAATTTGCCTGAGGAAGTTCAGGAATTGCTGGAAAATTTCGCTGACATAGTGGTGGATGAGCTGCCTAACTCATTGCCACCCATCAGAAGTATCAACCACCATATTGACTTGATACCAGGAGCAAGTCTGGAAAACAAAGCAACATACAGATTGACACCTCGAGAGAACGAGGAAGTGAAGAACCAATTCCAGGAATTGCTAGACAAGGGTTTGGTCAGAGAGAGCTTGAGTCCATGCGCAGTACCAACTGTGTTGAGTCCAAAGAAGGATGGAGGATGGAGAATGTGTACAGACTCAAGAGCCATCAACAAGATCACCATCAAGTATAGATTTCCTTACCAAGAATGGATGATTTAATGGACTGTTTAAGTGGAGCAAATTTCTTTTCAAAAATAGATTTGAAAAGTGGATATCACCAGATCAAGATGAGAGAAGGTGATGAATGGAAGACAGCCTTTAAGACAAATGAAGGTTTGTATAAGTGGGTTGTTATGCCATTTGGCTTAACAAATGCCCCGAGTACTTTTATGAGGCTGATGAATGAAATACTGAAATATTTTTTTGGCAAGTTTGTGGTTGTATATTTAGATAATACACTGATCTTTAGCAAGACTAAAGAGGAGCATTTGAGGCACCTGACACTAGTGATGAGGAGACTACAGCAAGAGAAGCTGTTGATAAAAGAAGTCCTCTTTTATGAAGACAGAACTCATTTACTTGGGTTTTGTGATCTCTTCAAATGAACTGAATATGGATCCGGAGAAGGTGAAAGCAATCAAAGAATGGTCGTCACCAAGGAGCATGTTTGAGGTAAGAAGCTTCCATGGATTAGCAAGTTTCTATAGGAATTGCATCAGAGACTTCAGTGGAATTTGTGCGCCAATGATGGATACAATGAAGAAACGACACAAGTCTTTTAAATGGACAGAGGAGGCAGAGAGGAGCTTCAATTTACTGAAGGAAAAAATCATAGAGCGACCAATTATGGTCTTGCCAAGTTTTGAAAAGACATTTCAGATGAGGTGTGACGCAAGTGGAGTTGCTATAGGAGCAGTTTTGAGTCAGGATAACAAACCTGTTGCCTATTTCAGTGAGAAGTTGAATGAGACCAAGAGAAAATACTCCACATATGACAAGGAGTTTTATGCCATAATTCAAGCCTTGAAGAAATGGAGACATTATCTTGTCCCACACAAATTTGTCTTGTATAGCGATAACCAGGCTTTACAATTCATAACCAGGCAGGAAAAATTGAACCAGAGGCATGCAAAATGGGTTGAGTTTATGCAGAATTTTACTTTTTTCATAAAACATATTGTTGGGAATGCTAACAAAGTTGTTGATGCATTAAGCAGGAGATGCTTGACTCTGCAGGAATTCCAAGTGAAGACCTTGGGGTTTGAACACCTTAAGGACATGTATTGTGATGATACAGATTTCAAGGAAGCAAATGAAGCATGTGCAAATCCTATGATGAGAGACGGAAGCCAGTGGACAGAATATATGATCCAAGAGGGATTGTTGTTCAAGGGGAATCAGTTGTGCATGCCAAAATACTCAATGAGGGATAACCTTTTGAAAGAAAATCATAGTGGAGGATTGGTTGGACATTTCGGCCATGATAAAATGTTTGCACAGCTGAGCAATTCATACTATTGGCCAGGTATGAGAACAGAAGTAATAAAATTTGTGAACAGATGTAGAATCTGCCAACATGCAAAAGGGAAGAGACAAAACACTAGATTGTATCAACCATTGCCAATACCAGAGAGGCCTTAGGATGCAATAAGCATGGATTTTGTGTTGGAACTGCCAAGAACGCAAAGAGGATTTGATTCCATATTTGTGGTGGTGGATAGATTTTCAAAGATGTCACATTTTATCCCATGCCAGAAGACCAGTGATGCAGCGCATGTTGCAAATAGGGTTTTTCAAGGAAGTTGTAAGACTTCACGGCCTACCTAGGAGCATTGTCTCGGACAGAGACACAAAATTTGTTAGTCACTTTTGGAGAACACTATGGAAGAAGTTGGGGACAGATTTGTCCTTCAGCTCAGCTTATCACCCTCAGACAGATGGACAGACTGAGATGGTAAACAGAAGTTTGGGAAATTTATTAAGGAGTCTGGTCACTAAACACCATAATCAATGGGATCAGATTCTACCACAAGCAGAATTTGCATACAATGACTCACCAAACAGGAGCACTGGAAAGAGCCCATTCCAAATATTGTATGGAATGCAACCCAGGGGAGTACCTGAGTTGAGAGACTTGGAACAGAGTGAGATTAGGAGCGCTGGAGCAGAAGATTTTGCTGCAGAAATGCAGAAGCTTCATAGCCAGATCAAAAGACAGTTGCATAGTTCTAACCAGGAGTACAAGCGCAAAGCGGATCAACATCGCAGGGAACTTCAATTTGAAGTAGGAGATCAGGTTCTGACACATCTCAAGAAAGAAAGGCTCCCTAGGGGAACATATAACAAGTTAAAGATGAAGAACATAGGACCATGTAAGATCTTGAGGAAGTTATGCCTATGAGATTGAGTTGCCAGATAATGTGGGTATATCACCCATATTCAATGTTTCAAACCTGTATCCTTACAAGAAGGATGACACAGATGGATCAAAAGATCGGGAGAAGATTCAGTGGGAGAAACACATGCCTGTAGCAGATAAACCATAGATGGAGAAGATCGTTGATCAGAGGATCAACAAAAAGACCAGAAGGAAGACCTATTTTGAATATCTGGTCAAATGGAAAGGACATCCAATAGAAGATGCCAGTTGGAAAAATGAAGTTGGTATCCAAAAGCATGGAAAATCAGTGCAGGAGCTCATGGACAGGAGTCCATGAATTTTTGTCAAGGGGAGTATGATGCAGGAGCATTGCTGTCAATACAGGAGCATCGTTTTCACTCGCGCGGAGCAAGACCTATTAGCGTCTGGGAATATGTACGGGAGCTCAACACTGGCAGTTACAGTAGATATTGTGAAGACCGCCTTAACTCAGCACCAGAATTCATCTTTTGAGGCACGCTTGAAATCAGGCCGGGAAAATCTGGAGGCACGCTTGAACGATTACGAGCGAAGTGGGAGATTCCACTACGGCTCTGGAATGCGATTGATCTAGATAGTCGTTAGGTTAAGTTTTATAATTAGACAAGTAGCCAGGGGGGAAACCCTAAGAGCCCTCTGAGATAAATTGAGGTTTTGTATGCCCGAATGAGGCTAGTCAGTCAATAGTTGGTAGTTGGCTGCAGAGTAGATAGCTGAAAATTAGAGAGCTGCAAGTTAGGAGGGGATTTTCAGTTTTCAGTTGTTTTTATTTCAGTTGTAGCCATTTTCACTTTGGAATATAAGAGAGGAAAATTGATCCAATGCATGGTGTGAACATTGTTTACAATTCTCTGTTATTGTGCTCTCATGAGTGAATGAATGAATCTCGTTATGAGTAGATGGAACTGTGAATGTTAGGATAAGCTTCAATTGTTTCTCTTCTATCGAGTGGTGCAAAGTGTGCACACAGAACGCAAGGAGTGCGTTGACGGGATCTGTTTCGATTTCGAAGCTCAGAAGAGATAACACAAACTTTTCCCTTTGCAAGGAGTGCAAAGAGATTGGTGCAAGATGTGCACAATCGCCCGCAAGAATTTGAACCTTGCGTAAAGATCCGAGATTCGACTAAGAGTCCAAAGAGGCTTTGCAAGAAGTCGAAGAATCAGAGTAGGAGGACGCCAGGAGGGCGAGAAGAATTTCTCTTCGAGAAATCCTTCGAATCTGAGTTATCGAAATCCTTGAAACACAAGGAGTGCACGGGAAGTCGAAGTCTTCATAAGACCAAGCTCAGGAGGAGTAACACTTTTCATAAGTGTTAAAGAGATCCAAGAATCAGACTCGTCGGAGGAGCAAAGGTTCAAAACCTTTGAACACTTAGAAAGTCTTCTAATTCTGAGGAAAGCCTAAGCACAAGGGAAGAAAGATCTCAGTCGTTCGGTCTGAACGCCAGAGAATCGGAACCGTCCATCAGAAGGGGCGCGTGGCGAACGATCAGGGTTTCGCTGACTCACACATTTGAGAAGTCAAAGGGCAGAATGCTAGGAATTCGCAAGGCCCGAATCTGCGATTTGATAGGAGCCATCAGATCCCAAAGGATCTGAGTCGTTGATTTGTGCTTTGAAATATCAGCATTTCGGAAGTCGAGAGTGTGGAGGAAGCTTCTTTCGGGAACCTCCGACATGCAAAATCCCAACGAGATCTGGACCTTCAGATCGAGGAAGGATCTGGATCGTCAGACTAGAACATCGAGAGTTCAGACATTGAGAGGACGGAGGTGCCTCACATCGAGGATACCCGATACGTGAAATCTCGACGCGCTTGGAGGTTTGGCCCCAAGTCATAGCGAGGAGTCATATGGAAAGAGGATAAGGGAAGAGCTAGCGAGCGCTAGGCCCTTGTCAAGATTTCGTGGATCAGAAGAGTCGAGGTGACTCGTATACAGATATCCAACTCGCAAAGTCATGACGCGCCTTTGTTTAGGCTCGTGGTCGCGTGAGAGAAAGGGCTTAACAGAGAAGAGCTAGCGCTTGTTTGGCATTGAGGTTCGAACAATGCTCAGAAGAGAAGCCACAGGTCTTATGCGACCTGTGCATCTGGAGGAAGCACCCGTGTAAGTGGGTTTGGGGTCTAGCAAAGACCCGAAGAGTCAATCAGACTCAGTTTCTTGATCGATCCTAGACCGGGAGGTCACACAGCCCTTAGGAGAGAGGGGGGGGTCTGCATCAGTTCAACCTAGTCTTCTCCCTGGATATAGCAATTTTACCCTGACAGAGTGGTCTAAATACACCACCTCCTTCATTTATAGCATCATCTCATTCAAGTCAGTTTATTCCCTTTTTTGCCTAAGGTCACCTATACTATTTCACTCTACTTGTGTTGCACACTCTCTTGAAGTCTTATGTGTTCATCATTAATGCGGCATTATATTTCATCTTGCTTATCTTATTGGATTAGGGTTTCTTGGAGAATTCATCATAGATCCTCTACCATGTGATTTCTAACATGGTATCAAAGCTAGCGTGGACTTTTCTTCCTCTATCCAACACTCTTTGAAGAGCCACAAGTTGTTATAGATATACACTGGTATTGTGGCATCCATGGATGGAAAATGGCTTTTTCCCCACCTCAATGGGGTTAACTATCATGCATTGGTTGCTCAATGGTAACTCTACTTCACTTTAAAGGTTTATGTATGTATTTGGAGAAGCCACTTTCAGCTGTGATTGATGACAGTTATGATCTCATATGTCTGAAGAAGGATGAATCTCTTGGATTGAGAACTCTGTACATGGAACCTGACCTTGCCCATCACACAAATAGCAAAACTGCAAAGCAGGTTTGGGATTCCTTGCACACCCTATTGTAGAAATTTTGAGAATCGCAAAATTAATGCAGATTCCAAAATTTCACCTCAACCATAAGGTTTCTCAAATCTATTCCCTGTGAACTTTCAACCTTAGGGCTGAATCTGAAATATAAACTTACAACAGCGAATACTTCACTTCGCTTTAACTCGATTCACAAGGCTGCCCAAGAAAATAAATACCAAACAAGTGTACTTCAATGCAGCGATGTTTCATCCCTTAGGGCACACTTCTCAAGCATATAAAAAAATTTAAAATACTTATCACAGTAGATGATAACAAAAGTAAATCTACCTTCTTATCTTCCAGATGTGTTGAATCACATAAACAATTCTAGTTCTATGTGATGTCAAATCAGCATATGCATAACCAAGGCCAAAATCTACTCAATCATGAAGATAACAGAGGCTAAAAATCAAATCTACAAGTACAAAACTCATATATATATATGTGTGTGTGTGTGTGTGTGTGTGTGATGAAGTACAAGTACAAAACACAGCTTTATCACAAAACTGCTATAAGCCAAGCTAGGGTTTAGAGTCCTGAAACTCTAAGTCTTCAACTCTTGCATCAACGCAAGCACCAAGACCTCCATGGAATGATGAGTACAATAAACCAATCTTCTTTCAAGCAAGGCATCACCCCAATCTCAAGACTCATCAAGCTATTCTATTCATGATCTTGCCCTAACCTCAAAGCATCAAGAAGAACAAGGCTACAATATCATCCAAGGGATTAGCTCTACAAGACAAAAAGTCACTAGCGTCGTGTTTGTCTCTAGGACTAACTTCCATAGCACAAATCCTTCTCATAAGAACAAACTCTCCATGAACATCTAAAGCGTCTCTCTCTTCGTCATGCACTCTCCTAGGGTTTACACCACAAACACTAGCTTCTTGCTTCCTCCATGACTTCTCCAAGACAATTACAAAGATAGATAGACTTCTCCTCCCTTTATATATACAATAGAGGAGGGAGGCTAACATAAAGCAAAGACTTATATCCATATAAGTATCCAACAAGGAAACCCCACAAGGAGCGCTCGACAGTACAAGGATGTACAATTGTCATACTCCCGTTTATCCAACCACCAAAATGAAATGTCTTCTAAGCATGTTTCTCTTAGAGCTCAACACCTCTCCTACAGGATGGTGTGCTCTTCAAAAAGATATTAGTCCAATGCTACCTCTTCCACGATGGCTTCCAAGAGTCCTCATGTAAGGCATTCCCCCTCTAACTATGTGTCACATGTCATCTCATGCGCCTAATGCTTCACCATAAGTGCCAATGTAATTACCATGCTCCAATGCTTCTCCTCAACATCTGTATCCAACTCCATAACCAACCTCCATGAAGTATGCTCCTCAACCTAAGCGTCCTCGAGTCAAGTGTATAACCTCTAAGGTGTATGGCACATGGTCTGATGCTCCTAGGGATAAATGCCCTCCTCCAAGTGCCTAATGCTCCTCCTCCTAGCTAGGTACTGTTATCGCACCGTTTGTACTTGGAAGTAAAGGAAAGGTGAAAGAAAGGCAAACTGGCGAAACTGGAGACTATCCTACCACTGTCACCTCGATAGGATAACTCTTTCTATTTAGGGTGATAGGCCCAGGGGAGACGTCCCCGATGACCTGGGGTTTTGAGAAGGAAAAGGATTATGGCTAAGTAAAATTTTCCCCCTCACAAGTCACCACCGATTATAAAGTCCGGCTAAACAACCAATAAAGATAATGATAACTAGAAGTGTACCTGCCCAGAACAAAGAAAACCCATTTTACTGAGTCAAGTGATCAAAGACATTATACAAATCTGCAAGGCAAGTTTGGAGGAAGTGACAGGATGTTCTATTGGGCTAATGCTCACTGGATGTGGGATGTTTCCAGGATAAATCAAATCCAAGTCATGTGAGTGGATGAGGTGGATAAGGGATGTATGGACAAGGGGTGCAGTGACAGGTCAGAGGGTTTGCACCGGGGAAGAGGAGGACGTTCCACCAGAGGCAGCTGAGCAGACCTATACCCAGGGGGTTGTGCCTTTTCCACCAGGACATTGGCCTTGGAAGGCCATGACATCACCCAAGACGTTCATGATGTCATCCAGCATTTGTGGAGGTTTTGGGAGGCAGTTGTGGCACATGTGGCTTGTTCCGGAGGCCTAACGTTTTGCTCCAGGAGGCCAACGTTACCCTAGAAAGGGTTAACGTCACCCTAAAAGGGCATGACGTCCTCATTATTTGCTTGATTAGGGTTTGATTATGACATTTAATGTAAAAACAATGTTATTATGTATTTTGGCCCTGTCGGCCTTTTGGTGACCTAAAATTAAATTAAGGTCATTGGTATGGTATAAATTGAGGGTTTTAACTCTCATTTTCTCATCATCTTTCACTCACGAGTCAAACTTGTGTGAGGTCTGAAATTTGCGCCCTCTTTAGGGTTTTTGGTGAAATTACTAGTGCGCACTTGTTGAAGCAGGCTTTTCTTGGCTATTTTTGGCATTTTCTTGGTGGAAGGTTTACAACTAGGGTTTGGTATTGATGATACTTGGTGAATCTAAGTGAAATTATGCAATCCTTCCTTTACTTGAATGGCTATGGTATTTTTACTTGCATTTTGTTAATGAAATTTGTTGGAATAAACCTTAGGAAATAAGCACATGTTGGTGTCCTTATTTTAAGTCCCTACTAGGTTATGCCAAGAAGCTATTTTATTTGCTGAAGATAATTGCTAGGGCCTTGCCATTGCAACACCCTACAATTTACTCTTCAAGCTAGTCGTTTTTACCTTGTCTTTGAGCTAAATAAGGAGGAAGACACACTAAGGCCTAGGGTTACTACACCTTAGTGAGTCGTCTTCCCCTAGGGTTGATGGTTGAAGCCTTGTCCTAACAACACGATACCCATCATATCCCTCTTGTCTTTGGCCCTCCCATTATCATATCGTCCCTTCAACTTTTGCAGCTAGTTTGATTCCATTTGCCCTATAAACGCATTGATCTAAGACCTTCTATGCTTGACTGCCTTGATCACAAATATTCAATACTTTGAACAATTATTAACACCTTCTAACCCTAGCTTAGACTAACCTACTAACCCTATTATTTTTGTCATTTACTTGTGTTATAATCATATCCATGCAAAATTTTATACATCTTTAAAGCAATTGAAAGATTGGTTAAAGCATAGTAGTAATTGCTTCCAATGAATGTTGCTATTTGACATTGATGATAAATCGTTATTGCTCATTGTGAAGCTTCTTTAGCATTTATTGTGAAGTGACGTATTGTGATTATTGTTATTATACATCATTGATTTGCTTCATCAATATTATGAGTGAATTGCTTTATATCAGAAACTCCTCCATTATATGAAGTACTAACCAGCAAATGATCTTGCATATATATAGTTTTCTTGTTGCTTTGTTCCGGGCAGGTACACTTCTAGTTGTTATTATCTTTATTAGCTGTTTAGCCGGACTTTCTGATCAGTGGTGACTTGTGAGGGGGAAAATTTTACTTAGCCATAAGCCTTTTCCTTCTCAAAACCCCAGGTCACCGGGGATGTCTCCCCTGGGCCTACCACCCTAAATAGAAAGAGTTATCCTATCGAGGTGGCAGTGATAGGATAGTCTCCAGTTTCGCCAATTTGCCCTTCTTTCACCTTTCCTTTGCTTCCAAGTACAAACTGTGTGATAACAGGTACCTCTCCTAAACAAGCAACCGACTCCCTCATTGTGTGCACCCAATGGGATAGCCATCATGTTGATTAGGGTAACAACCTCCTAGGTAAGGGTGCCATACTAGCAATCTAACCAAGGTCAAGCATCCACTGAAACTGAGTCATCCATATGTCTATGAAGCATCGCCAACACAATGAAGAATTACAACATTTATTACTGAGTGCTCATGTGTTAAAAGGAAGAACGTGTGCTAGGGTTTCAAGAAGCCTTGGAAGGTGTGCCCTAGATATGGAGCCTCCACATGGAATGTTGAAGATTGGTCAAACCCCACATGGGCTTTATGGAGGAATGCTTTAATTAGGACTTGCTCGAGGTAGAAGCCTATAAATATAAGAGAATTTCATTTGCTAGAGGCATGGTTGGAAGTGTGGGAGTTACCCTCCAATCTTAGTTAAAGATCTTTTCGAAAGAAGAATTTAAGGGGCCTTTCAATGTAAAGATCCTCATCTTTCCTTTGTTTTTCTTAGGTTGATTTGATGGCTGGAAATTACTTGTACATATCTGCTACTAAAATCTTGGAAGAAGGGCAAGTTTGCTCCAACAAGAAAACATCAAGGTTGAGGAGAAACCCTCCTTTTGTCTTGTTGATATTTCCTTCTATAAATTTTTAGTTAGGGTTGTTGACACCCTGTTCATGCATTACCCTAACTAGGGATGAAAGTTAAGTGTGACATGTTTAGGTCCTCTTGATCTTGTGTTGAAATCAAACTTGAAAACTTGATGTATTGTTCGTTGTTCATTCAATAAGAACAATGTCCCACTTTCTCTACTTCATTTATGCTTTTATATATGGCTTCTCTTTAATTTTCGATGGTTGGGTGTTATTAATTAGTTGATTTTGTACTTGTTGTGAGGAGCATATTTGGAAGGGCCCTTCTTTAATTTATGCATATTGAAGTAAATTCGTGTGGTTGGTTAGAGCATATTTATAACAACCTAACTAGATCTCCTTCCATACTGTTCAAACCCTCTCGATCATTGATCCCAATTCCATCGCCCAATTGGATAGGCACTGGTCCTCGCAATCCACCATCCATTAAATTCTAAAGAACATCTTAAAAAATCTTTTCTAGGGTTTCCC
>JASDQU010736130.1:85608-103893 GCA_032191745.1 Picea mariana | reverse complement strand
ATGAATAGTGAAAAAAGGAGTTTTGGAGAATGTATCAATTCCTACTAAAGTGGCCAAGTCACTAGAAGAATATTTTGATGATCCAAAAGGATCTAAGGAACGCTCACAGAGGTCTAAGAGGATCTGGAACACTCACAGAGGTCCCAAGGGGTCCATAAATTCTCAATATTAAACCATATCAAATAGTCTCGAAAATGACATCATTGCGTAGAGCTCGTTGTCATATTTCCAATAGTGCAAACGATTCGTCAAACATAGCTCATACGCAAAAGTTATTAGCAGTCAAAGTTCAAGTCAACCAAGGTCAAAGTAAAAAATCAAAGGTGTAAAAAGGACACGTGTTATGTCTGTACAATGACACGTGTCATGACTGTACATGTGACGTGGCCACACCCCAAGGTGCTACATGGATTGATCGTACAATTGACTAGGCAACACAGGTGGTTCAATCACAAATTAACAAGTGGCATCCAAGTGGTCCAATGGTTTGTTGACACATGGAAAGGTTAGCCAATGAGAGGCTGCCACATGTCAACCCCTCAATGGCTAGTAACGGTTTATGTTATGTAAAATTTTATGGAGTCTGGGGGAATCGACCCTATGACCTTTGTGACCACTAAAAGTCTTCACATAACCCTCCACACCAACACACCACGCAATGTTCCTTGTTATCAATATCGAAAAAAATGTATATATTTTAATGTAAGGTTTTATATGGGTGGCCAAAGGGCCGAGAGGGCCTAAGCCCTCGACCCTTGGCCCTTGGTCTATGCACATACAATGAAACCACTGTATAGCATGGAGGAGGGATTAACACATATATCCCGATGGAGTTTATATAACCATATGGTATGGTTATAACATATAATATACGTTCCCAAAAATCACATGATTGGTAAGTTATATATAACATATATTTATATGTTATAATTAAAACATAACCAATGGGATATGCGTGGAAAGGAAAAGAACCCAGAACCTCTGCTAATTTAGTAGATGGTTCTAACCAATATGCCACGACCTAGATATAGCGGAGATTCATGGCCTATATATTGGGCACAGATCCCAACATTTGCACACATCCTTATGCATAGATTTTGAGGTGCATGGATGCCGAGATAGGGCATGAATTCCAACATGGTACGAACTATACAAAAGTACGTGCAAGTACAAGCCAAGTTTGGTGTTTCACCGTAAAGCGTGCTAAATGGTACCTTGACGAAATTTCAAGTGTTTTATATCAATTCTGCATGATTTTTCGCAAGAATCATGAATATGAGGTGTGTTTGGTGATTTTAGGTCATTTGTAAAACTTTTTTCTCAATTTGTCATTAATGGACATTTAATGCATTGTTTTGCATGCCAAGGAGCGTGAAATTAATATAGTTTCGAAATTGGTCGATTTTATAGTCAAAAGTTTCAGCATTTCGCTAGGATTTCAATAGTGAAAATATTTTCTTGTTTTGAGTAATGTAATTTAAGAGCATCCATTAAATCGGCATATGTGAGTCATTTCACATGTGTTTTTGATACCTGAGATGGAGAAGGCAATTTTCATTGGAATGAATGGAACTTAAAGATGAAGCAAAAGTATGTAATTTGAGTTCTTTTATTTTCCGTTGTGTCATCTCATTATCATTAAGCAAGCTAATCTTCAATTTATGAGTTTTTGGGTAAAAAGCACATCATCATAATTATGCAAACCACCCCAATACGATCAATTAATTATTCAGGATCAAGTTAGATATTGCATGTATATATGTAAAGCAATAAGTGGTGTCGAAGGATTTTCATATCAATTGATGTTATCCCTAATGAACTACCTGATGGTCTTCCACCAAAGAGGGATATTCAACATCACATTGATCTAATCCCAAGATCATCTTTACCTAATCAGGTAGCCTATAAGATGATTCCTACACAACATGCAAAGCTCAATCAACAAGTGACAGAACTTGTAAAGAAAGGTTTGGGAAGAGAAATCATGAGTCCTTGTGTTGTACCAACATTGTTAACTCCCAAAAAGAATAATACATGGAGTATGTGCAAAAATAGCAAAGCAATCAATAAAATTACCATCAAATATTGGTTTCCTATACCGTGCTTGGACGACATGATGGATGTGCTAGCCAGAGCTAAATATTTTAGTAAGATTGATTTGCGAAGTGGATACCACCAAATCCGGATTCGCGAAGGAGGTGAATGGAAAACTGCCTTCAAGACCAAGGATGGACTATATGAATGGATGGTGATGCCATTCGGGTTGTCCAATGCACCTAGTAATTTCATGCGGTTGATAAATATTGTGCTTTGAGCTTATATCAGTAAGTTTGTTGTCGTTTATTTTGATGACATCTTATTTTTCAGTTACAACAAAGAAGATCACTTGTAGCATTTAAAAATTATATTGGATGCATTGAGAAAACACCAACTTTATGCAAACCTGAAGAAATTTGGGTTCTTGCAAGAAAATTTGGTATTTCTAGGTTTTGTCATCTCGATAGAAGGATTCAAGATGGATTCAAAGAAGGTTAGAGCAATTTTGGAGTGGCCTAGTCCTAGGAGCATAACATAGGTAAGAAGTTTTCATGCGTTGGCTACCTTTTACTGAAAATTTATTCAAAATTTTAGCAGTATTGTAGCACCCATAACAAATTGCACCAAAGGCAAGGCATTCTTGTGGACCAATGAAGCTGAGGAAAGTTTTAAGTTTCTAAAGAAGAAGGTAATTAAGGCACCCATATTAGAGTTTCCATATTTTGATAAAGTGTTTGAGGTAGACTGTGATGTTTCACATGTAGGCATTGGACTTGTAATTATCCAATCAGGTAGACCAATTGAATTCTTTAGTGAAAAGTTGAATGAGGTAAGAAAGAACTACTCCACATATGATGTAGAATTTTATGCAATTATGCAAGCATTGTGACATTGGAGGCATTATTTAGTGCTGAAAGAGTTTGAGTTATTTACAAATTACATTGCATTAAAATATGTGAACACCCAAAATAAATTGAACAATGGACATGAAAAATGGGTCTCTTTCTTACAAGGCTACACCTTTGTTCTGAATCACAAATCAAGATGGAAGAATCAAGTTGTATATTCATTGAGTCGGCGCAATGATATTTTGACAACCATGGAAAATCAAGTAATTGGGTTTGTTGCATTAAAGGATCTCTATGCGTTTGATAATGATTTTTGGGAGATTGTGGAACAATTGAAGAATCCAATCACTGGGAACATGGATCTTAATCAGGGTGAATATTTTATGCAAGATGGATACCTGTTCAAAGGAAAACACATATGCATTCCAATTGGTTATGTTATCCCTGACTCCTAGGGATAACTAAGGAAATGATGTCTCGAGGCCCTTTGGTTATAGACATTGAGTACCGAGAGACAACCTGACCAGGAGTGTCCACTTGCACACAAAGAGACCCACCACGCCACCACAGCTCCAGGTTCATCACGATGATATCCACCACATCAGATGGCTTCCGGAAGACATTGGGTCTTGCTCCATGAGGTACAAGCCAGGTATTATGGTGAGTGTCATTTCAATACTTGAAGCATTTGAGTTTGTTGCATTTATTATTACTTTTGATTATGTAATGTTTGCTTGGACATTATGTTGTTTTCCCTGTTTCACTTTGGTGGTTGACATTGCACCCTAGTAAGTGGGTCACCCTTAGGGATAGGTTTTCTACTGGCAGGTCCTCTTGACGAGTCATCATGTCATTGGCAACTATACTTGTCACTTTCCACACTTCATCCCCTCATCTCCTTACCTTTTGGCATTTTCAGGTGCACTGACCTAGGAAGGGGTTGTCCCTCATTTCATCGGAAGAAGGGGATGAAAACCTAGAGGGGAGATGATTGGAAAAATATAAGAGCCTAATTATGAAATTTCCAGATGCTCTCCCAAAGAGGTCTTGAGAGCAATGGAATTCTTCTCCTAAAAAATCAAATACCTGCATAAACAAACACATAACATAAATGTCCCATTTGATTGAGGGATTTACACAAAGTGTGTTACAAGCTAGACTATACCCCCATGGCACTATGTGTACTTCTCCCTTCAAGTGACACTTTGGTACTTCCCCCCAAGCTAATCAATTCACCCTAGGGAGTACCCAATGTTTGGACCTTAATTAATTAAAGGACAATAAATGGGCTTGGAAAAAGGATGCATTGAAAATGAAGGTGCAACACACCCTATACAAAGGCACTCATAAATGAGACACTACAACCCCTTGTATGTCATGAACCCCATGCCCAAAATTCTTCCCCCCATCCACGACACCTCATCCACATGACTTAGAAAGACGTTCCCTTGGGAAACACCCCTAAAATTGAGGTACGATTCCCCCAACAGGTCGTTTTTTCAACCCTCCCATACCTAAACTTGGTAAATTGCATAGGGTCTTTGAGAACTTGTCTATTTTCATGAGGTGATTTGGATGTAAATGCTTAGATGTCTATTTTATATATTGATTTACTCATCATGATGCATTTGACTTGAGATCCTTGGAGGGCGTATTCATTTGTCTTTGCAGGACCTAGTTGGTGGACAGTTTTGTAAGAACAAACCTAGGTTGGGCTTCCTTGGGGCTTGAAGACTATAGGTTGGATGCCAAGGGCCCACACTATAGATGATGATGATATGCCTTTGGAGGCATAGAGGACACCTTGGAGGATCTTTCCCAGCCCCTACATGCCAAACAACTTACTTGAAAGGGGAAAACCATCACCTTTTGAGGGCTTGACGTCACCCTAGGGCTAGCTTGTGGTGGTGATGTATGTTTTGATGGAAATTTGGCACTTTTTGGATGAAGAGGCCCATGGATCATGGAAGAAAATATTTGGTTTAAGACAATTGGCCTTTAGAGGCCTAGCACTCCCTTATCCAACTCAATGACTTGAATAAAAGTGCCAAACGTTGCCCAAAAAAAGGGGTGACGTCATGTTTCTAGGGTTTCTCTTATGCACAAAATATGAATTAAATAATATTACTTTTGTAAAGGGGAAAGGTAAGGGTTGTTGTCCCCTTATCTTGTGCTTTAACCTGAGTTTTGTGGAAAAACATGTTTTAGAACATTTTGTATAAATAGATATCAACTCTATTTCATTTTAATCATAACTCTTCCATTGTGAGAAGACTCCTAGCTGAAATTTGTGCCCTCTTTGGGAAATCTCTCTCTATTATGCTATTATTATGGTTTGTCTTTGCTATTGGTGGATTATGTGATGTGATATCTCTAGTGGATCTATTCTCTTTTATGTGTGGTTGATTAATCTTGGTAAAAAGGAGGTTTATCTTGTTGATGCTTGGACTAGGTAAGGAATCTATCTTATTGTTGCTTCATTGCTTGGTTACAAGTTTGTTTTCTATACTTCTATGGGAGTATAAGCGCATACAACCCCACCATGTTCATAATTTTTGTCTTGGAATAATTTGTTGTATAAGGTTTTACTAGGAGGAGTAAAAGGGCTTACACCCTCCTAGTATGTTGTAGTTAGCCTTGCTTGTCTTGGGGAGTAAAATGGCTTACACCCCCAAGGAGATAGCATTGCTAGTTCATTATTTACTTGAATCCATAACCCAATAGCTAAAGGAACTAATCTATTTGCATTGGGGAAATAAAATCTTGCATTGGTACACATGAAAATTAGGGATTTTGAGATTGTCTAAATTGCAAGTTGTTCTAGTTGCTTGAGGCTTCCTAAAGCCCTCAAGGCGTCTTGTTTTTCTAAGAACTTATTTTTTTTGTTATAACAATAAAGATACAACCAATAGGGATGCAACAAACCCTAAACATTTTCTTAAATAACTCACAACTCAATCGTCATAAGTTGCTAATATTCCGCCCCTACAATCTACTAATCCTAGTGCACTTTTTGGGTGGATTACTTGCAATTTTTTGTGGATGAATTTTCTATTGTAACAACTTGTTTGATACTTCCATAAGGCTGAAAAAAAAAATCTACAACACTTCTTTATAACAACCTTACATTTACACTAAAGTCTTTCTCTTTCAATCTTGATTTGTACTAGTTATACCTAGCTTAGCTCTTGCATCATTATCTTGACTTTTGGCATTTATTTAGGAGCTATTGTTCTCATTTATTTGCTGATTTGTATCTTCATATATTGCTGCTAACAAGGAAAACAAGCTTTTCTTGCTTGTCCAATAAGATTATTGGGTTTGTATCTTGATTATTCTTGTGTCTCGGGCGAGTACAACTATCATTGGAAAGTCTCCTATATTGTGGCACATCTTCCTTCATTCACGAGACTCTTTCAAACACTTATTACCTTCGATCATTGACCTATAGGGGCCTCACTTACTTTTCACTTATTTTCCCCTTAGGGTCACTTGGGATTCCCCCCTTGACGTGATCACTTCACCTCTAAAGTGAAGGGAATACCTATATGAGGTGACAGTGGGTAGGTGTTCTCTTAGTTGTTTCCATCTTGTGGTTTGGGTCGGGCTTTGCCCAACCTACAACTTGCTCAATAACATGTTCAATGAGGGAAAATATTATTAGGGGCCTTCACAGTAGTGGTTTGGCAGGAAATTTTGGAAAGGATAAGATGTTAGCCTTAATCAAAGATAAGTATTATTGGTCGAAGATGAAAAAGGATATAACCAGGTATGTGGCGTAGTGTAGAATTTTCCAAATGGGTAAAGGACAGTCACAAAACACCTGGTTGTATATGCCATTAGCAGTGCCCTCAAGCCCATGGAAAGATCTGAGCATGGATTTTGTGTTGGGGCTCCCAAACACACAACGTAGTAATGATTCTATTTTTGTGGTTGTTGATAGGTTCTCTAAAATGGCTCATTTCATTGCTTGTGAGAAAACTAGTGATGCATCGAGGGTGGCAGGATTGTTTTTTTCAAAAGTTGTTAAATCGCACAGGGTTCCAAAAACTATTACCTCTGATAGAGATACTCGGTTCATGGGTAATTTTTGGAGGACTTTATGGAAGAAAATGGGGACTAAATTATAATTCAACAGTGCCTATCACCTCCAAATAGATGGGAAAACCGAGACAGTAAATCAGAGTTTGGGAAACTTGTTACGGAGCATTGTTGGAGAGAAGCCCAAGCAGTGGGAATTGGCTTTACCTCAAGCATAATTTTCCTACAATATTTCAATGAATATATCTACAGGTAAATCTCCATTTCAGGTTGTTTACGGTAGAAATCCAATGTGTGTCCTAGATTTGGTGCAACTACCACTTGGGGTTAGGATCAGTGACGATGGGGAAGCGTTTGCAGAACACATTCAACAGTTGCAACAACGGGTGAGACAAAAATTGTAGGCCAGTAATGAACATAAAAAAATTATAAATGATGCTCACCGACGATACCAGGTACTCAATGAAGATGATTTGGTGATGGTTTATTTACGGAAGGAATGGTTTCCTAAAGGAGCCTACCACAAATTGAAGTATAATCAAATTGGTCCTTGCAAGATTCTTAAGAAAATCAATGATAATGCTTATAAGGTCGATTTACCAGATGATCTTGATATCTCCCCTATGTTTAACATTTCTAAATTGTATATATTCCATGGGGACGATCTAGGTGATGACAGTGAGGCAGAGGTGGATTGGAAACAGGGCATTTTGAGCAAGAAAAAGGAAAACATTGTGCATATTTTAGACAAGAAGACCCTTCATACTCGGCAAGGCCAATACATTCAATATATGGTCCAATGGGAAGGTGTGGCACCAACAGAGAGTACATGGATTACATAGGGGGACTTGTTGAATCTAGATCTCAGTAAGTGGAAACAGATTGAAGATAGTAACTTGCAGGAGCTGCGTTCTTTTCAACCAGAGGAGAATGATGCAGGGATTTTCTGAGGGTCATAATTTTTGATTCGGTTATCCGTTTGGATTGAAATTTTATAGGGAGTTACGTCTCGAAGATTTCACTATCTAGTCGATGTGATCCTTCAGATCGAACATCGTTTGGACACTTTTTCGGGGCCAAATTCCTTCATATAAGGCCTCAAATTGGGGTTTTAGTATTTTTATGGGATTTTTAAAATTTGTAATTATCAATTATCTCTTAGTTTATGAACTTCATAAAAAAACCAAGTTGACAAATATTGTTTCTCTAGTTATCTCTTATTGGTCATTTTTAGAGTCATGCAAGAATTTCCTAAAATAGTTGTTTTCGAAAATATTAGATAGTAGTTATAAGGGGTTGAACTTCCATTGTAACAATTAGGATGGAGAAGGAATAAAAGAGAGTTATTTTCCATTCTCATGTGTTTGCATGGTTTTTACATCTTGTGAATGAATCCAAGTTTATTGGTTACATCAATCTACAACTTCAGTTTATTATCCAGAAGCCTTCATTTAGCTTCAAGTGGGAGAATGTTACCAATGAAGCAAAATGAAGCTTCGAGAAACTGCTGGAAAAAATACCACGCCCTCGTCTTCGAAAATTCTAGAAGTTGTTGCTAACTACCACAGCCAGTGAAGTAAAAAAGGTGTAGAAATTTCTCGACCAGAGACGCCCGAAAACTTCTCCACTACAGACCCATGTGTTTCTAGATTGATTGTATTATGATTTTTTTATTTCTTCGAAGGCTCTATATTCCCTAAATAAAAACTATAAATATGTAATGAATTCTTTTCCATTGTGCGTTGAAATAAAGCAAGAAAAATTTAATAGTATATTTGTTTTCTCCTCCTATATTTTGCCTCCTTTGTTTTCTCTGCGAGTGTAATTTAGTTTATCTTTGCTCCTTCATTGTTGGTAGTGTTATAGTGCAAGTTGTAGGTTGGGAAAATCCCAACCCAACCACGAAACAAGTGCTACAACTTGGGAATCCTACACCCAATGTCACCTCAATGTAGGTCCCGCACTTCGAGGGTGACTAGGTCACTCTAGGGAGGTGATCTCGGTGACCCTAGGGGAATTGAGATGGAGATGGTGGGAAATGAAAATGAAACCCCTAGAGGTCAAGCCTAAATGGAATGGAAGGTAGGGGGATATGCCTTGCAAGTCAAGTAATGGCTGCCCCACAGATATAGTACTTCTCCAGGTGACTGTACCTGCCCGAGACATAAGAAAATCCAACTTGCAATGATATATGTTAGTATGGATAGGCAAGTTAAGATTTTTGTCCCTAATTTGCAGCAGTAGATGACTGTTTATATCAGCAAGTAAGACATTCAAATCAACATGTAAATCATGAGGTCAATCAACAATATTATCAATAAATTAGGCAATCAATTATGATTGAAAAATGGCACTATGAGGCTCAATAACGCAAGTTGTTATAACATGTGTTTTCTGCAGAAAATTGCAGCTTTACAGATGTAGCATTTAATGGAAGGAAGCAAAAAAATTAACCATCAAAATATGCCAACAATTATCCCAAAATATGTGCCCTACTTAGTAGAGTAAATGGACAAAGTTAAAGAGCTAGTCTAGGGTTAATTTAGGAGTTATGAGAGTGTTGGTGGCTAGGGTTATGTAGCCCTAATGGTTGTAGGTTAAAGTTTGCAACATAAATTAGAGTGTTGGGAGAGAGGGGATGCCCTAGTGGGGGGAAGACTCCTCTCAATGAGACAAATCAACTTCAAGCAAGAGAACTTTCAAAAGGTAAAAAATTATGTTTCCCAAGGTAATGATTATATATCTCCAATGCAAAAAAGAGTATGACTAGTGTCTTTACTATTGGGTTAATGGAGTCACAAGGAGCTTAGATAAGCTACCTCCTTGGGGGTCTAATCCCTTTTACTCCCAAAGGAAAGTTTCCCTAAGCTAGGGTTTAAGCTAAGAGGATGTATGCCCTAATACTTCTCTTAGCAAACACTTAATCAATGAGATGAAGTAATAAAATGATGAAAGCTATGGTGGGGGTGTATGCCCTTATACTTCCTACCTAGCTCCTAGCATAACAATACTTGAACTTGAAAAAATGATAGCATAATAGTAGAAGACCATACCAAGATCAAGAGAAATGCCAAGATAAATCACCACAAGAGCTAGAAAGCATCATCCAAAGCTAGTGCTAGGCCTTCCTCCATCAACCATTCATAACATAGCCATAAGCTGAGTGCACAAGAGATAAAAGAGCCAAGGGGGGCAAAAATTTCAGACCAAGTCTCTCACAAGAGAGAGAGAGTTATGTTTAAAATGAGATCTTATGATATGTATTTATACAAAATTTAACTAACATAGCTTGTCCACAAATTAAGGAGTAAAACAAAAGATTAGGGGTCAACAGACCTAATCTTGCCCCCTTAACAAAATAATATTAAACAATTCACTTAAAATTTCATCTTTTGCACAAATTAAACCCTAATTTAGGAGGATGTCACCCCTTTAGGGGATGTTTTGCCACTTTGAGGAGGTCGTTGGTGTTGGAGAAGCACAGAAGGGACTCCAAAGGCCATGTGTCAATAATATAGGCATTCATACCATGGTTAAGACCCTCTTCCCTTCAAAACATCCAAGTGTAAATGAGTGGCACCTCACCACCAAGCCCTAACCCCCAATATCATGACGTCAAGCTAAAAAATGGAACGTGTTTCCCCTCCTTGGCAAATCATTTGGCAAGTAGAGGGTGGGCTAGGCTGTCCAAGTCATCATCAAGGCCATCCAAGTCATATTTATCTCATATGGCATGCAAGCCCCTAACATCAAACATGTGGGATTGTGGCCCCATGGAAGCCCAATCTAGGCTTGTTCTCCCAAAACTGCCTACTAGCTAGGTCCTGCAAAGACAAATGAACATGCCCTCCAAGGATCTCAAGTCATAACATCATGATAAGTTAATCCAATCAATAAATAAGCCATCCAAGCATGTGCATCAAAGATCATCATATCAAACAATTAACAGCTCAAAGACACTATGCAACTTGTCAAGCTTAAGTATGGGAGGGTTGACGAGGTGTCTTATTGGGTAGATCTTTCCCTAGGTCAAGGAGAGCTTACAAGAGGTCCCTCTCTAAGCCATGTAAAGTGTATGAGGTGGATGGGGTTAAGACTCAATGGGCATAAGGCTCATGACATACTAGGGGTCGTAATGTCTCATTCATGGGTGCCTTTGTAGAGGGTGTGTGGTACCTTCGTCTGCAATGCACTTTTTCCAAGACCATGGGCCATCATTTGCCTTTTCTTTTTATTTATTTATATTTTCTTTCATAATAGCATAAGGAGAGTTTGAAGGTCACTGCCCTGGCATGGTGACCAGGTGGTGGCAATGTCACCCACAAATACCAAATGGAAACGAGAAGGTTGGCTCGTGATGAGACCCCCTTTATCTCGGCCATGCAATTGAGAGTCACTGCCCTGGTTTGGTGGCCAGACGTGATAGGTCGGCTCGTGATGAGACCTCCTATCCTTCAACTAACATTTTAAGCATTTCTTTATTATATTGTGGGTCCCCTTTATTCAAAGATAAGTGTTTTATTTTTTTCTTGGGTCATTCCTGGGCGAAGCATTTGGAAGGTTTATATAAGGATTTTATCTTTTACCCAACACCAATCCCTCTAGGCCTTTATCCCCTTCTTCCCATAGAATGAGGGACAACTCCTTCTTGGGTCAATACACCCTAAAATCCTAAGAGATAAGGAAATGGAGGGGAATAATGATGGAAAATGGTAAGTATGGTCGGGAACGGTATGATGGCTCATTAAGGGATTTCCCAGTAGAAAACCCATTCCCAAAGAAGACCACTTACTAGGGAACAATGTCAACCACCAAGGTGAAGCAGGGAAAAAGGCATAATGTCCAAGCACATATCATGAAATCTAGAGTAATCTAAGATACAACCTAATCAAATGGCTCAAGTATTGAAATGATGCTCACCATAATACTGACTTGTACCTCATGGAGCAAGGTCCACTGCCTTCCAGAAGCCAATTGGTGTGGTGGATGCCATGTGTAAACCTCTGACCGTCTGTGGTGGTGAGTGGGTTTTCCATCTGTGCAAAGGGAACTGTTGATCATGTAGTCTCTCAACACTCCATATCTAAAACCTGGGGCCTCAAGACATCATCTCCTTAGTTATCCACAAAATGGGGATAACATCTGGCTCCTACTTGGGGACATGTGCTCATCGTGGAGTGCAGGAGAACCGAAACATCTCCTGGTAGACCTATGCCTAATTACTCGAGGCCTTGGGGCCCTGAAGATCATGTGTTGGATGATGTCAGGTGAAGTCATACAACCGATGCAACCATTTGATCATTTCAATCAAAGTATCTCCCCCAGTGCCTAATCATGTAATACAACAAATATAAGTTAAGCACATAATAATCATAAGTATAAATATATATATAATCGATCATGAAATAAAACTCATGAAGATGGGTGGGAGGGAGGAAATCCTACTGGAAAGAGAAACCATCAGCCCGATCATCCTGCCTGAAAGTGTATCCATAAGACTGATCAATCCATCTCTGAAGGGGGCTACTATATGTAGACGAAGGCTCATCTTCATCTGAGCTCAAAGACTCATTGTTTGTCGAGGACTGAGAGGAAACGAGAGACCGAAAGAATATTGCATGGTCTCTTGGAGAAGAGGGTAATAGGTAAGGATCAGTCTCAGGTGTAGAAAAACACTGCCTCTTCCCTTGTGAATCTCCATGGAAATATCGAAGATGAAAATACTTCCACTTTGAAGAGCAAACCTCTGACTACTTTAAGGTGGCCATGCCCTGGTACTTCTCAAAATCTAAGCACAATGGTTGGAAGTCCTCATAAAATAAATCTGCATCCTCAAAAGGGTATGTGCCCAAGGATGACTGAAGATCTCTCTTAGTACGTTGTGATAAGTCATCCTCGAAGGGGCGGAACAAATCTGTAACCATATCATCACCAGGATTCCAAACATCTGAAACATATACGTATGAGGACCACTCCTTTGATGATGACACCCCCTCTGCTTGATAGTTATCCTCAATGTCATAGATGGGGTCTTTATCAAATTTGAGACAACTAAGATCCCATCCACGTCTGCCAATCTATATGAAAGTGTCTATAGCCTCATTAACCATATCGAAGGGTACTTTCATAGGATCATAAATATGACTGAAATTGACCATATTTTTGTCTTTGTGTGCATGAGGAGCAGAGGCATGGACGTCTTCAACTGGACCTTCAAATTCTTCATCACCGAGACTGATCGCTTCTTCAACATTAGGAAGTAAAAAAGGTTGGACAACCTCGCCTTCATCAAACGAGATCAAAGATAACAGTGCCTCAATAAGTTTTGCTTTATCATAATTTTTCTTTCTTTTTATAGACAAGCCCCTCCATCACCTCTTCATCACAAGAGGCTTGATTATGAGTGCATAGTTCTTTGCTTTCTTTTCTTTAAGGGGATCTGTCATATCCAAGGTTTCCTCTGATACTTCTCAACTTTCAAGGTCCTGGAATAAAGCATCATCAAGGCCTTCGAAAGGGTCACAACTCATTTTGTTCTCTTCTTGATGACTTTGTTCATATGTTTGTTCTTTGAATACTTCTTCATCGTCAGGGGAAGGAAACAAATCTCTTATGAGATTCATCATTTCCTCAGTAGCTTTATCAGCAGCCTTTTCCTTTTCCATTTGTAAAATTTCCTTCTTTGAGGCATAACAATTTTTGGATGGAGTTTCATCCCATGGTGCCATATTTCCATTGACTGAAAGGACACCTTAATGGAGTCACGAGATGAGATCAAGGCTCATCAAAGAATGGAAAGGGGGAAAAAGGGAAAGGAAGGATTCTAGGAAGGTGGAGTCGCCAGATGAGCTTCAATATGAGCTCATCATGAAAAGTGGAAAGGGAACATCCCTTGGGTGGAGTCCCTAGGCAAGCTAAGGGAAAGGCTTGGGATAGCTTACCAAAGTGTCGTTAGGGTACAAAGAAGATTCACAATCTTCCATGGAAACGACGCCAAAATGTTATAGCGCAAGTTGTAGGTTAGGAAAATCCAAACCCAACCATAGAACAAGTGCTACAACTTATGAATCCTACACCCGATGTCACCTCGATGTAGGTCCCACACTTCAAGGGTGACTAGGTCACTCTAGGAAGGTGATCCTAATGACCCTAGGGGGATTGAGATGGAGATGGAGGGAAATGAAAATGAAGCCCCTAGATTTAAAGTCTAAATGGAATGAAAGTTAGGGAGATATGCCTTGCAATTCAAGTAATGGCTACCCCACAGGTATAGTACTTCTCCAGGTGATTGTACCTGCTCGAGACACAAGAAAATATAACTTGCAATGATATATGTTAGTATGGATCAACAGGTTAAGCTTGTTGTCCCTAATTTGCAGCAGTAGATTACATTTTATATCAGCAAGTAAGACATTCAAATCAACATGTAAATCATGAGGTCAATCAACAATATTATCAATAAATTAGGCAATCAATTATGACTGAAAAATGACACTATGAGGCTGAATAAAACAAGTTGTTATAACATGTGTTTTCTGCAGAAAATTTCAGCCTTATGGTTGTGCATTTAATGGCATGCAACAACAAAATTAACCATGAAAATATGCCAACAATTATCCCACAAGATGCGCCCTAGTTAGTAGAGTAAATGCGCAAAGTTAGAGAGCTAGTCTGGGGTTAGTTTAGGAGTTATGAGAGTGTTAGTGGCTAGGGTTATGCAGCCCTAATGGATGTAGGTTAAAGTTTGTAACAAAAATTAGAGTGTTGGGTGATAGGGGACGCCCTAGTGGGGGAAGACTCCTCTCAATGAGACAAATCAACTTCAAGCAAGAGAACTTTCAAAAGGTAAAAAATTACATTCCCAAGGCAATGATTTTATATCTCCAATGCAAAAAAGAGTATGAATAGTGCCTTTACTATTGGGTTAATGGAGTCACAAGGAGCTTAGAGAAGCTACCTCCTTGGGGGTGTAAGCCTTTTTACTCCCCAAGGCAAGTTTCCCTAAGCTAGGGTTTAAGCTAAGAGGGTGTATGCCCTTATACTTCTCTTAGTAAACCCTTAATCAATGAGCTGAAGCAATAAAATGATGAAAGCTATGGTGGGGGTGTATGCCCTTATACTTCCCACCTAGCTCCTAGCATAACAATACTTGAACTTGAAAAAATGATAGCATAATAGTAGAAGACCATACCAAGATCAAGAGAAATACCAATATAAATCACCACAAGAGCTAGAAAGCATCATCCAAATCTACTGCTAGGAGTTTCTCCATCAACCATTCATAACATAGCCATAAAACAAGTGCACAAGAGATAACATATCCAAGGGGGCAAAAAATTTCAGACCAAGTCTCTCACAAAAGAGAGAGTTATGCTTAAAATGAGATCTAATGATCTCTATTTATACAAAATTTAGCTAACATAGCTTGTCCACAAATTAAGGAGTAAAACACAAGATTAGGGGTCAATAGACCTAATCTTTCCCCCTTAACAAAATAATATTAAACAATTCACTTAAAATTTCATCTTTTGCACAAATTAAACCCTAACTTAGGAGGACGTCACCCCTTTAGGGGACATTTTTCCACTTTGAGGGGGTCATTGGTGTTGGAGAAGAATGGAAGGGCCTCCAAAGGCCATGTGTCAAGCATCTAGGCATTCATACCATGGTGAAGACCCTCTTCCCTTCAAAAAGTTCAATTGTAAATGAGTGTCACCTCACCACCAAGCCCTAACCTCCAATATCACGATGTCAAGCTAAAAAATGGAACGTTTTTCCCCTCCTGGGAAAATCATTTGGCAAGTAGAGGGTGGGCTAGGTTGTCCAAGCCATCATCAAGGCCATCCAAGTCATATTTCTCTCATCTGGCATGCGAGCCCCTGACATTCAAACTGTGGGCTTGTAGCCCCATGGAAGCACAAGCTAGGCCTTTTCTCCCAAAACTGTCCACCAACTAGGTCCTACAAAGACAAATGAACATGCCCTCCAAGGATCTCAAGTCATAACATCATGATAATTTAATCCAATCAATAACCAATCCATCCCAGCTGTGCATCAAATATCACCATATCAATCAATTAACAACTCAAAGACACTATGCGACTTGTCAAGCTTAAGTATGGGATGGTTGATGAGGTGTCCTGTTGGGTAGATCTTTCCCTAGGTCAAGGAGAGCTTCCAAGAGTTCCCTCTCTAAGCCATGTAAAGTGTATGAGGTGGATGGGGTCAAGACTCAATGGGCATAGGGCTCATGACATACTAAGGGTAGTAATGTCTCATTCATGGGTGCTTTTGTAGAGGGCGTGTGGTACCTTCGTCCGCAATGCACTTTTTCCAATCCCATCATTTTCCTTTTATCTTTATTTCTTTATATTTTCGTTCATAATAGCATAAGGAGAGTTTCAAGGTCATGGTAATGTCACCCACAAATACCAAATGGAAATGAGAAATCTGGCTCGTGATGAGACCCCCTTTCTCTCAACCATGCAACTGAGAGTCACTACCTTGTTTTGGTGACCAGATGATGACAATGTCATACCACTAGATATCCATGGACATGAGAGGTCGGCTCGTGATGAGACCTCCTATCCTTCAACTAACCTTTTAAGCATTTCTTTATTATATTGTGGGTCCCCTTTATTCAAAGATAAGTGTTTTATTGCTTTCTTGGGCGATCCCTAGGTGAAGCATCTAGAAGGTTTATATAAGGATTTTATCTTTTACCCAACACCAACCCCTCTGGGCCTTTAGCACCTTCTTCCCATAGAATGAGGGACAACTCCTTCTTGGTTCAATACACCCTAAAATACAAAGAGATAAGGAAATGGAGGGGATTAATGATGGAAACTGGTAAGTATGGCTGAGAACGATACGATGACTCATTAAGGGATTTCCCATAGCAAACCCATTCCCAAAGAAGACCACTTACTAGGGCACAATGTCAACCACCAAGGTGAAGCAGGGAAAAAGGCATAATGTCCAAGCACATATCATGAAATCTAGAGTAATCTAAGATACAACATAATCAAATGGCCTAGGTATGAAATGATGCTCACCATAATACTGATTTGTACCTCATGGAACAAGGCCCACCGCCTTTCGGAATCCAACTGGTGTGGTGGATGCCATCTGTAAACATGTGACCATCTGTAAACATGTGAGCATCTGTGGTGGTGAGTGGCTTTTCCATCTGTGCAAAGGGATCTGTTGATCATGTAGTCTCTCGACACTCCATATCGACAACTCGAGGGCCTTGAGACATCATCTCCTTAGTTATCCACAAGATGGGAATAACAAGTAGCATTAAAATTGTTTTCCATGAAGTAAAGGGAATTCTTGGGGTTTTTTTGCACAATTTCTAAGTTGATATTGAGTGGGGCGATTCTAGATCTAAATGGGTAAAATTGCAGGTCATAGCAATCTCCATTGAATATTGTGCAGAGGTTCTGGGTGGTGAATATAACAAAACCCCAACATAAGAAGAAGACTTGTAGAGGAAGACAAAGGTAACATGAACTAAGGTACTTGCAGTCATTTTAGCTACGTCACCCAAGATCTACTGACAAAAAGTGACAAATTGAGTAGACTGACACATTCAAAGTACATATCGAATCTTTAGTTTTTACACTGCTTTTATGTTATTGTACATAACGTTGAGTGGCCTAGATGAAGCAATTGAACACTTCCAAGCATCTTTAGTTTTTGGAGTGGCCTAGATGAAGCAATTGAACACTTCTGAGCATCTTTAGTTTTTGGAGTGACCTAGAGGAAGCAATTGAACACTTCCAACATTTATGAGAGCCTCCATGCCAAGGAGAAGCTTCTATGAGAGACTCCATGCCAATGAGTCCAACAACGCATGCAGAAGGCATACATAGTGTATTTGGAGGACCATATGTCTCAAGACTTATGCATATGTCTCAAGGATATATGGAGCATGGTAAAGGTATACATAGTATATTTGAAAGAGGACCATATGTCTCATGACATGTGCATATGCCTCAAGGATATGTGGAGCATGGAGCATGACAAAGCAATATGTGGAGCATGGTAAATTTTCTTTGCATGTTGAGTGCATGACATACAAATCGAAGACGGTTTGAAAATAATGTTTCGAAGATTGTGTCAACTATTGGCTTCTTCTCGGGATGACATCAAATAAGACTCATAAGATTTCATTGGTCGAGAAAAAGTTCATATATATCTAATTTTGGAGAGACTATTTGAAAATTGTGTTTCAAATATTGTGCAAACTATTGGCTTCTTCTCGAGATGAGGTCAAAGAAGACTCATAAGATTTCATTTGTCAAGATAAAGTTCATATATGTCTAACTTTGGGTAACTTTGCGAAAATGGCTAA
>JASDQU010736130.1:59704-71233 GCA_032191745.1 Picea mariana | reverse complement strand
CCTTTTTCTGTTCCTCTGTGTAGCCCTCCAAGATGCAGGTTTCCTGGAGTATTTTCATTTTTCCTTCTATATTGTTCTTTTCTTGGTTTATATTCCCGAAGGTATCCTTGTTCCACTCTTTGAGCTTATGTTTGATGTGTTTGAGTTTTTTATAGAGTTTGAACATCCTTGTCCCTTGCTCTAGTTGCTCCTCCCTCCACCATTGTTTTATTCTTTCTTGGAAGGTTGGGTGTTCCAGCCATAATTTCTCAAATCTAAAGGGCCTGTTTTTTGGTATGGTTTGGAATCCTGCTTCTAGTTGTACCAGCTAGTGATCTAATCCCCCCCAGGGGAGGATATTGCATTCTAAGGTCAACCCTTGCATTATGATTTACTATGACACCAGGAATCTGTCAAGTCTTGTTGCTACCTGATGTTGATTCATCCTTTTATTATTCCAGGTGAACTGGCCATTATTAGTTTGTAGGTCTACCATCTCCGTTGTGTCAATGAAGTTTGAGAAATCCTCCGCATCTCTATCCAATCGTCTGGTCTCTCCTCTTTTCTCCGCAAGTGACAAGATGATGTTGAAGTCCCCTGCTAGAATCCATTGTAGGTTGTTTGATATGGTTTTAAGCTCTTCTAGGTTTCTGATCGTTCCTTTTCTTTCCTTTGTCGCCTGGGGACCATACACATTAGTGCATATAAGCTCCTCTGCGTTCCCAATGATTTGCATGCGCACCGTTAGAGTGTGCTTGGTTGCTTCAGCTACTATTAGGCTAAGTACTTGAGGGTTCCACAGGGTCAGGATTCCCCCTGCCATTTGTTGGCCTCCAGTGGCCATCATTTTGTACTTGCGCCAGTGTTGTTGACTGATGGTTTCCATTTTGTCTGTATTACACTTTGTTTCTTCAATAAAACAAAGATCTAGTTGTTCCTGCTTTAGTCTATTCCTAAGGATTCGTTGTTTTCTTGGGCTGTTTAGGCCTTTTATATTCCAAGTTATGACCTTCATTTAAACATGCGTGGGGGAGTTGGGGAAGAGTTTCTTGATCTTACCCGAGTTTATCAGTAGCGCTCCAAGCTCCTGTAGGCTATACTATTTGATTTTCTGCCTTTTTTCCTCCGTGTCTGCTTGGGTGATAGCTATGTTTGCCCTTCGCCTACTTTAACTCCTAGGTGTCCAATCTCCCCGTAAGTATGCTTTTGGCCCCAGACTTTGGCTTCCTCCCTTTGCAGGAACAAGTATTGGATGCGGTCTAGTTGCTCTGTTGGTACATTCTCTACACCCTGTTTTTTCCATTGTTCCAATATATTTGTAAGATCTATCCCTTCCCTTTCCACAAGGTCTCTGAGGTAAGGATCTTCTGTGCCTATTTCGCTTGAGGTCATTTCCGCATCTCCGTCGGCTTCTTGCATGGGGGTGTTGTCATCTTTGATTTTTCCCTCCTGTGGGGTTGCACAACTTCCTTGTCCCTTCTGAGTACCTGGTCGATCGTTGGGCTCGTTTATCTTTTTTTCTTTGACTCCCTGAACTGTTGCCTTATCTTGATCACCTTTCGCTTCTTTGGTAGATCCGTCCTATCCTTCCATTTTGTTTCGGGCCTCCGGGTTAATCCCTGTTGAGGATTTTCCCTGCTTCTTGTTTGCTCTACTCCTGGGGTTTGGTTTTACAAAACCTTCCTCATCCAGCTATTGTTTGGGATTTTTCGTTTCTTTCTTTTTATTAAGAGGGCATTCCCTGATCAAATGACCATGTTCATGACATCTTCTGCATCTAAACGAGATTTGTTCGTAATCAATGTTTTGGATCCATTCCTCATCTTTGAATTCGAGGCTGATGGCTTCTGGAAGTGCTCTCGACACATCCATCTCTATACATATTCTTGCGTAAGATGTATATCTCCCTCTCAGGGTGGCTTCTATTGTCTTTATGTATTTCCCCAATTTGTTTCCTATGGCTTCAAAAGTTGAGGGTAACTAGTAGTCTAAGGGTAAGGAGTAGAGTCTCAGCAAGACCAGTACCTTTTTGAAGGTTTCTTTTTCTGGGGAAAAATTTTCCTTCCATGGTTGCATGTAGAGTCCTGTTGATGCATGGAAGTATGGCCCTCCTTCAAAGATTCTATCCCTATCCTCTAGGTTTATGAAAACGACTGTGAAGAAGCCTTTCGAGTCCATATGAAGTTCCACGTCCCCATTCGGCTTCCAATGGTATTTAATCCAGTTGCACAACATTCTCTCTGTTGGCCATAGGCCCATAAACTTGCAGATTAGCGCATGCGCTTTCATCTGATCTCTGTAAAGTTGCGTCTGCGGATCTACCAGTACCACCTTTGGTATCATTGTTGTTTTGGGTTTGCATGGGTTGCGCCCTTCCGTCGGGTTGGTCTTCTGTGTGTCTGACATTTCACTCTGGGTTTCTTTGGCTACCTCTTCCATGCTCTCATTTGTGCCCTGGTTCATTTCACCTTTCCCCGGGTCTGATCCTGAGGTGCCTGTCATAGGTGTTTTGAAAAATACACCCCTTGGCCCCTTCCCTCTGTCCACCACTACCTGTTTGTATGAGGGGGTACCCTTAACACCCCCCCCTCCTGGTGCTCATGCCGTAATATGCCATGGACGCTATTGTCTGAACCCTAGCTTGTTGTTCCGTAAAGATATTGTTAATTGATATGTAAGTGTTTTTATAAATTAAATATAGAAAATAAGATCATTAAATTTTTTTTATAAAGATAATATTATTTGATATATAAATGTTTTTATAAATTAAATATAGAGAATAAAATATTAAGATTTTTTATAAAGATTATATTAATTGATATGTAAGTGTTTTTAAATCATTTTTTTATAAGGTTAATTATTCAACAAAATTTTGCACTCTAAATATTTAAATTTTTTCAAAAATTATAAAACTTATAAAATGTTAAAAAACATTGAAAGTTTCATGAATCCAATACACTAACATTTATATAAGTACTTAGTTAAAAGCTTTTTTTAATGAGGAGAATTTAAATATATTTGATATAAGTACTTAGTTAGTTAAATTTTTTTTAAACGAAGGAGAATTTTAATATACTTGATTTTCAAAGAATAAAAACAAAAATAAAAAAAATAAATTATAACAAGATTTTTAAAATTATAGATAAATGTGAATATTTTTTATTTTTTCATTTAAATACATAATAAAAATAGTTTTTTTTTTAATTTCTTATATAGATAGGGGAATGTTTATTTTATTAACAAAATTATATGTTGATTAATACAATCATTTTTCTTTAATCACAATGTGTTTATATAAAAATAAAATTTATATATTATGTTTTTATATAAAAATAAAATTTATATATTTTAAGGGACGTTTCTTCCATTTGCGAGGTTATATGTTAATGGTTGTAGATTCAATTTTCAATGTTACTCTTAAAAACCTAAAAGTGTTATATGATTATTAAACAATTAAGGTTGTTTTTATTTTTAACCTTATCTTATATTGTAATTTTAATGATTATAAAAAAACTATCTTGATATTTTGGTTATTATTAATAAAATGGTAAGAAATATAAGATATGATATTTTATTTATTTATTTTAATTTTGATTCATTATATTGTAGATGTTAGTTTGTAATTTTCATGTTATAACATTTTAATTAATGAATAAGAAAATTTATATAAAAAAATCGTAATTATTTATTGGTATTGAAATTATTAATGATTTTTAAGCTTTTTAATTGCTTAAAAAAAGTGGATTTGACTTTTCACATAACAACGATGTGAAACAAAGACTCTAACATTACATATTGGAGACACAAAGGCATACAAAAACACAACACATAAAATATGTCAATTTTTAAATAATACAAGATGTTAATGAATAAATTCTAAAAAGATATACTACCATCCATTGATAAGCTCATTTTACAAGGAAAGTTCAAGGTAAACTAGTATTCTTGCTCCATAAAATCTAGTTCTAGACAAAAATATTTCCAGTTCTAGAAAAAAAAAGCAATATCAAAAACTCTTTTACATTATCATACTATTTTCGCCTTTATACACACCCTAGTAACGTGGAAGAAATCTTGAATCCACTTGGTGTGTCCTTGGGGGCAAGTTTCGAGTCAAGGTGTTGTCACCTGATCCTCAACTCCTCCGTCTAGGCCAACTCCCAGTGAAGCCAAGGGGGGTAGTCCCTAAAGAAAATAAACTAAGGCTTAAAACTAAATCTAAGCACAATTAGTATTCTAGGAGTTTATTGCAACAAGAACAAGATAATCACATAACAATCTACACTAGCAACATATGATTCATTCACTTATCGTGAGATATATTCAATAGCCATAAAGCAAAAAGATACATACATCAATGATATACTTCAAAGGAAATGCTTGTAAGATATAAATGCTTTGAAGTAAAAGGATTGAAAGTAAATATGATTATACCAGTGCCAAGAGTCATGTATGTAATGTTGTTGGAAAAGGATATTGTCGTGTGAAAATGTCCTTGAAATTTTTAGATTAAGGTTGGTTAGATTACTTTATTGCTTGTGTGAAATTGTATTGCAAGAAAGAAAAACTAATCTAGGATGTGGACTCTTGAGAGGTTATCCCTCGGAGTGGAAATTTGAGGAGAGCTTTCCGAAACCCAAATGGCTTCACCAACAAACTCAATAAAGGTGTTGGAGGTCCAACACAGAAGGGAACAAGCCCGAGGTGTTATGTCTGACTTCACACACTCCCTTTATGCGGTTTTCCAAACCAAGCAATAACTTCTTTTGAGATTGTCCTAATTATACTACTCCACACTGACAAACCCTGGTTTTGATGAATTACCCAGATAGAGCTAGGCTCACAAGGGTTCAGAGCACACACCGGGGAGTTGAGGGGAAATATTTATTTGCCAAATTTGAAATTGCATAAAAGTAAATGTTTTCTAATACTAAGTCCACACTAACCAACCTCCTTTCAACGTAAAGCTTAATCAGACAAGATGAGGGGACGAGTTTATTTGCAAGAAACTAAAATGGCAAAAAATAAATATATTCTATCAATTAAAATATTACTTTGCAAAAAAGGAAATCTAAGCAAAATATTGTTGTGCTTTGTGATGAATTTTAAAGTTACTTTTATCTTAGCTTTAGATGTGAAAAGTAAACTTAAGCCAAAAATGCAAAAATGACACAATCACCAAAAACATTGTTCTCCCCAAGGGGGATGAAGAGTGGGAGCTTGTAGCCCCACCGATTTTATTAATGGAATTACAAAGATATCTTTTGGAGTGACTTGTGATCATTCATTCGGGGGATCCTAAGTCTTTGCAACGTTTACAATGAGTTTATTAATCAAAAGGGTGCTCCCGGGGGTCCCAGAATGTCCAAATCCGCCCAAAACGGACATAGTTTCCCCTTAGTTTTTTGCTAAAACTGAAAAAAAGCAAGCAAACAACAATGAAAAATTCCCAAAAACACTTTGGAAGTGTCTTGGACTTATGCTAGAAAAACCCAAAAAATTCTAAGTAAATTGCTAAAGAAAAAGTGCAAAAAATGAACTAAGGAAAGCAAGCTAAAGAGCTTGTTTACTTAGGGTATTTGAATGTTGTTTCAAAACAGTAATACAAGGGCACTTAATTTTCCAAATATGAAAGTGATAACTTTTCAAAGAAATCTACTTTTAGCCTTTTAAAATTTTAAAGGAAAAAATTTGCTAAAAATAAACTTTCTTATGATAGATCTAGCTTAAAATAATGAAGTGAAATTGAAATATAGATCCAACTTCTTTTGCATGCTAACTTAGACAAATAATAATTTGAAATATTATCTAGATCTAATTAGTGCATGCAAATTAGTAAACAAAATAGAATTTAGGAACTTTATGAGATAAGAGAGAAAGAGTGTCGGATGGAAACCAATATTGGGCTATGGGGTGTATTAGTGTGTTGTAGAGGAAAATTGCTTCGATTGAAAGGATTTGAAGGTGTTGGAAACTCAAGCTAGAGATTTCCACTCCTCTAAACTAGAGGTCCTGCAAACTTGTCGAATTCCTGCAAAGTACTTGTTAAAAGTGGATGCATCCACTTCCTACATATACAATCTAGAAATCATGCAAATCAAGCTAGAATAACATGGGATCATAGAATAAACATGTGCTAGAAATAATAAGATATAGTAATACAAACAAGTTCACTAATATCTTACTACTCAAGGATAAATTAACAATGAAATTTTGCAAAAATAAAATTTACCATAACCTCAATACTTCAAGATGGAACAATAACATCCACACATTGGCACAAGATAACAAGATTGACCTCCAAAGTCTTCAAATATTTATTCCACAATATATTGAGAGCATATTACAACAACATAACTCTAGGTCTACCAATATAACTTACAAAGGGAGAGCAAGCCCATTTATATAGCAAGAGGGTTGGAGAGCTCAAGAGAGGAGGGGGCACCACTTTGAGAGGGAGGGCACACCACTTTAGAGGTGAAGTGAGACAAGTGTAAACATATGGGATTACACCTCTCAATCCATCCTAAGAGATGACAAGTGTAAACCAAGTGGAAGAGGAGGAGGGTGCCACCTCTCAAGAGGTGGACGCACCTCCTCATGAGGGTGCCACCTACCCACAAGAGGGGCACACCTCTATTGGAGAGAAACTCATAACTCAAGTCAACTACCTCATGACTCATCCCAAACTCATCCATAAGTGCCACAAAGACTTAGTTAAGTTAATAAGGGGTGAGTTAACTCAAAACATGTCTCTGACATGTTTCCCAGAAAATAACACTTGTTGTTTTTTTCTGATTTTATTTGTCCTTTATTGACTTTTTGTGAGAGAAATTAATTTTAAGTGATTAAAATCACTTATTTTCACTCACAAAGTGGATTCTTAGGTTAAGTGGGTATTCTAATTCCAAAAAAGAATACCCCCAAGGCATATAATGCTTCCTAGTACCACTTATTTAACTTAGAAAATATTTACAATTAAAATATCCCGATTTTGCAGGAAATTTTATTTTTACATAAAACATTAAAAAACCTAAAGGGGACTTAGCACACTTCCATGAGACTCTAGGAGGATGATTAGTATGGTGATATACATTAGACACTAAAGCTTAGATGACCAAGCTAAGGGCTAACCATGAGTGTGTACTCCAACTTTGGAGGAATTGAGTGAAAAAACTCGGAAGTTATAAATTGTTGAAAAACAAAATATAATTAACAAGTAAAAAAAAACACTCTAGAGTAATGCACTCATGACTAAGTCTCTGGAGGTTAATCCTTTTACAATTTCATCATACTAATTCATCTTATTACAATGCCCTGGAGGGGTGTGGAAATGCGGTAAAAAAGTAAAAAAAAAGGGGCCATAATGGTCGGCTAGACTTCTGAACTCTGAATTTTGAGCAACTCCTTGCTCAATCTTCGGCGACTCAACTGCAAGTCCATCCTAGTGCAACCTGGTGGGTAACACATACCATAAAAGACATTCAAACAACCAAGTACAACACAAATAGAAAATTAATATCACTGTACTATGCTTAGAAATTGGCTTTGTAAATTGCAAATAGTCCTCTAAAGTCAAATTTTGTTAGTTTCTCAAGTGTAAGTAGTGCCCCTAAATCACTCAAAAATCCCCTCACATAAACAAATCCCAAGTCAAGATATCATTCAGAGTGACAATAATAATATTTAAACATAATCCTCTACTCAACCAACAACATTGTAATTGATGAATACAACTTGTTGCTTTAGGCTCAATCTTGTTTGCTTTGTTATTTGTCTATTTGTGAGTGAAAATTTGATGCTTTTACGGTGTCTTTGTATGGATTTGATCTTTTTGGTTTTGATGTCTTTAATCTCTTCAACTTTGATGTCTTTCTATGTTTTTATGTCTTTTTTTATACAATTTTTAAAGTTTTGATGCCTTTATGTCTTTTGTTTGTACAAATTTGTCTTGATAATAGTTCACATGCACAATGCGTCAATTTGGTTCTTGCCTTCTTTACGTCATAGTTGTAGAAATTGTTAATTCCTTGTGTTGTTTAGTGATGACCATCTTTATTGCATGATCATTTAGTGTGGACTTAGGTATCTTCATGCTATCAATTTATTTCAGTGTAATAGTTCTAGTTTTGTTGATAAAAAATAAATTAGTGAAATCTTTGAATGTGATGCTTGTTTTTTATTTTGTCTTTTTGGTAAATATTGTTATCGTGATTATACACGCAAGTGTCACTTGTGTGTTTTCCATTCACTTGCTTCAAATCTTATTGTTGAATATTGATTGCCCGTGCCATTCTTAGTTAGTCCACTACTTGTGTCAAGTTAGCATTGGAATTATTTGTTTAGTTGTATTTATTTGACATAGAATAAAATACTAGGATACCAAACTATTTTATGGTTAATGAATATACTCCACCTGCTACTAGCATTGAAATTATTTGTTTAGTTGTATTTATTTGACATAGAATAAAATAGTAGGATACCAAACTATCTTATGGTTAATGAATATACTCCACCTGCTACTTTTAATGAAAAATAAGGTTTGTCTTGCCTTAGATCAAACAATAAAGTGTCTTACTCTATATTTAACAATAAATCTTGTCTTCACCGGGATTTCTCTCTTTATGTAATGCATTTTTTTATGGTGGAAGTATCAAGCTTCTATTGCATAGTTGCATGTATTTGATCTCTTGAGTCAGTATAAGTTTCTCTCACAAACCAATATCATAACACATGGATTTGTATTCGAGGTTTAAAAACAGTTAAAATGTAATTGAATGTATTACATGGTATTAAGGGGGTGGCGAGGTTTTTAAAAGGTATACATATTGGGGGGTTTAACCAACCAACTTTATTTTTGTTTGTGGGGAAAAGGGTTGGGAGGAGAGTTAGCAATACCAAGAGATTTGTATTTGTGAGGTTTTTTTTATGGAAGTGAAGCATCTCACAAACGAGCACAATGATATATCTCTGGTCCTTGTTCCTTATATAAATTCTCAATGAACCCAATGAACCAGGAAATTCTCTGAACAAGCAATGACAATGACCATAAATTTCATAATAGAGGGATTTACATATGAAATGGTTTTGTGATTCCTAAAGAAAATGTTTGATACTTCTGACTGAAAGCTAAAATAGCATAAAATAAACAACATTTTCTAAAGTATATAAGTATATATACAACTAGCATATTATGTATTTATTTTTATTTTTTATTGTAGATATTTGAAGTTTAAATTATTCATAGAAGTTTTTATCTCGTTGTTCATGAATATACCATGGTTATAATTGTTGGAATTATTGATTGTGTGTTGTCATTGATGACAACATGAGTCAAACATGTATAGTAAATAGAGAAAAAGGAAGATCACCTTGGGGCATAAGCAATCCGTGTTCATTGTTGATCACGATAGGATCAACAATGATCCTATGTTCCTAAAGCTCAGGAGAGGTAGCATGCAGAGAATCCACGTATAGAAGGAGTAACAAAGCACAAGGAATTAAGAGCTCAGGAAGGTTAGCGACTAAATATCAGTGCATAAAAGAATGCACAAACAATTATTATAAGATCAGGAAAATAACGATGAACAAACTAGAGAGAAGAGCACTGAAACCCTTCAAGAATTGTAAGGAAACTTTGTTACAGTCGAAAAATATGTCAACCGTCGATCAAAATCCTGTAGAAATTCAGACAACCATCAGATCGATGTGAAGTTAGAGATTGGGAAGGATTAAATCTCAACCGTTAGATCTAGAGAAGTAGCATTATGGACAGTTGGATCAAGCCAGAATCATATATCGAGAGGGATTAAATAAGAGCCATCAGATTTTCTGGAGGAAATTCAAGTGAGCTCTCAACTGTTAGATCATTTCGGGATCTATCTTGATTTTTAGATAGAACCAAGTGGAAGTATAGGATAAGTCGACCCCATAAGACACAAAGTCTTGAAACCCTCAAAGTTCTGAAGTGAATAAGGGTCATAAGATCTGGAAATTGCATGGTGACCGTTGGATGAGGATAAGCATTTCAATTAGTGTTCAACTTTGATGCTGACCACTTCAGCTAAAAAGATTATGAAACATGTAAGTTCATCCGAAGGCTGGAGCCCTGAAGTCCCAAAGTGAATAAGGGCCATTAGATCTGGGCAATGCATGGTGACCGTTGGATGAGGATAGGCGGGTCCAATGGTGGTCAACTTCAATGCTAACCACTTCGGCGAAAAGGAACTTGAAACATGTAAGTTTACCCGAAGGCTAGAGCCTTGAAGTCCTGAAGTCAACGAGGTTCGTTAGATCAAGAATTCAGGTGAAAACTAAATCGTCTGATACAGAGTAATGAACCAAAGGAGAAAGACATATGACAATTCAGGAGATCCACATCAGTAAGGACATGTGGCCCAATCAGATGGTGACAAGTGTCAAGGTCTAGTTGGCACTTTAGGTATACGAAAGTCACGAATCTAGGTGACACGTGGCAACCACTCAGCCAGTGTCACGTCAACAGTGATATCAACAAGCCACGTCACTTCAAGATTACTAACTTCAGGGATATCTAAGCTTCCTTTATCAACTAATCACCGAAGTCCGGAAAAGAGAAGTAACGCTAAATGTTGATCTACTTCGGGAGCATTCTCAACCGTTGATAAAGCATAGTGTAAGAATAGAGTAAGCACGAGGAGTTAACTGACAGCGAGTAGTCACCGCAACTTTATGACTTATTCGGTAGGTAAAACCTCTGGAGGGATTGAACTAGTTCGGAGTTTGAGTAACCTAGAGTCCCAGAGTCATGAATAGTTGAATATCCAGAAATCGAGAGCTACCTTTCGCTTAAGCCTACGGTCCTAGCTTTTGGACATGTGAAGGTTAATAAGCAGAAAAGTGCTAATACACACTCCGACGGAATTTGCTTCGGGAGAATTGAAAGACTGCAAAGTTTCGAGTCACGAATCATCGAAGTCTCGAAGTGAACGAAAACCATCCACTCAACCACAAATTAAGTCTTGATCAACGATTTTTTTAATTCTCGAGGATAATGTTGAAATCACCAGATTAGTGTCTGTTAGGACTTGCATTTGGTTATGGGTTATGGTCTCATGATAGAGGAGTAAGGATGAAAGAAGAAGCGATAGGAACACCGCTTAAATGGATAAGCCCATGGTTTTGATCCCATAGTCATTTGAACATTGAGTTGAAGGAAGCGCCTCATACATAATTCATTTATGTAAACAACTTAAGGCAGGTAGAGTAATTTAATAGAGATTAACACCATAACAATACAGAGAGTAGGTAAAAGCTCTAATACGATCTGTTGGTGAACTGGGGACGCAGCAGAAGCATGGGAACGATATAACGAGTCAATCTTTATCTATGATCAACTCATGAGGACAAAACTCAAATCAAGATTAGTCTTCTAATTAAATTGAGAAACTTACATGATAATTTAGGAATAAAAGGAAAGATTATTTATGTTAAAATTAAATGAAGAGGTGCATTGGTTCATGTCAAAAGAACACTGGTTCAATCCTATACCTATTGAAATACTATATAAAC
>JASDQU010736130.1:44424-54490 GCA_032191745.1 Picea mariana | reverse complement strand
TATAGCCATCAAAAATAAAATCCTAACTCACAAGTATTGATTACAAGTGCTTAGGCTAGTCTTTTTTACAATTAAAAGCTTGCTGGAAAATTCATTTTAATATGATTTTTTGAATATAATAGTTGCTGAAATAAATGTAGAGACAGAAGTAAAGACACCAAGATGATAATCAAGACAGTTGAGACATAAAGCAATCTTTTATTTCATTCCAATTCACCAAAGAGTCATTCTTTTTACAAAATTTCATGTAGAAATTTCGAACCAAAGTCAAACTTAGACATCCTTGATGGAACATACAAAAGGACCTCTGACAGAAAATAAAAAACTGAACTCTAAAAGATGGATCAACTTGCCACAGATTGCTGCCCACTCAACTATGCCCAATAGCCTTTGTCAGTCATGAAAACTAATTCACAAACAAACAATTCTACATAGACTATTAAAGATAGACCAACACCTCTGAAAAACAAGTGTATGAATGATGTAATTCAACCCTGAGTCTTGATGTCTACAATAAGACCCTGTTATCATAAAAAAAAATTAGGCTTGTGATAAATTAAGGAATGAATGAAAACTGAACTATCTCAGCATAAACTCAAAGAGAAAACCTTAGTATGCTTCTCCTTCTATCATCCTCTTGTTCCTCCCTTTCCTTTTGCCTTTAAGCAAATTAGATTTGGTTGAATTATTTGAACTACCTCATTAGTCAAGTTAATTAAAAACTCAACCAACTTTTTAGTTAAGGGGGAAAAGTAATAAATCATAATAAGGGTTTTAAATAAATAATAACTAGTAGGTGGGACCCCTTGTGACTCCCTTTAGCTCTTAACAATCATAACATAACTAGTTAATTAATCAAAACACCCCTCCTTGTGACTCCCATCATCACATTCACATTTTACAATTTATCTCATTGATATTTGAAATTATTTTCAAAAAATATATTACTCATATATCCAAAGAAAACATGTTGTCCAAAACTTCTGAAGTCAATTGTCATCAACAATAAATAAAATAAAACTCAAAAACCATATTTTTCACTCTGAGATGCAATATTTCCTTGATTGTTGCTGTTACCCTTTGATTTCTCTGAATTTTCCTTTGGATGTGCTGAGCCTTTAGGCCTAATCTCGCTAATCACATGAGAACAATCATCCCTCAAATTCATCCGGGAAGACACAGATTTATCAGAGCCACTGGAGGGTGAGGAAGGGGCAACAATGGCTTTTCCTTTATCAAGGGCATGGCAGGCCTCGGTTTTCAATATTTTTCTATCATGAGAGGACTGAATTGGTGAGTGGACAGGTGCAACTTGGACAATCTGGTTAATAGGCGGGGGAGCAGGTAATGACAAATTGGGCCAGCCACGATGTTGGGAGACTGTCGGGTGGACAATCTCTTGCCATCCATCGTTTTCAGAAACCTCGGGTTGCAATGAGACATGAGGGGGCACAAGAATACCAGGGGCTTGTGGGGGTTGGAAGGGAGGCCTTTTAGGCCTAGGTTGGACCACTCCTTTCCCAATCCAATTGAAAAATCCGGATTGAAACAACTGGCCTAACTCTTGTGAGTCAACATCAAAGTGTATGGAGAATCTTGGCCTTCTTGGGCCTCTGTTCCAATTACCTCTCCCTCAGTTGCCTCTGTCATGGATACCTTGGCTGAAAAAGCTCATTCCTGCATGCATGATTGATTAGCAAATAGTCCCTTTACAACCATACATGACAACTCCTTCAAAATATGAAATAGATTTTGGCTCAACAACTTATCAGACTCATGAGATCCAATCCATACAAATTGCTTAACTATTATCGATGAGCAGGGGGTGGACAAAGGTTTTGGGATATGCGAGGGGTTTGTATTGTGAAAAAAATGATAAAATGAGAGGAAAAGAATCATGGTTACTGCTCAATGAAAACAAACAATCAATTGTAATGTAAATCAAAGAATATATCACTGTGTTCCAACCAAGAAACTGCGATTTCAAACTATTTCAAAATATGATTCTCTTAACTGTAATTAAATTTTAAGAATAGGGAGTGAAAAATGGATGTGGGAAGGTGAGGGGGTTGTAATTAGCGAAAAACAAAATAATGGTAGGGAAAGAGAGCGGGTACTGTTCAAAAAATTAATTAAGTAATCCATAAAATCATTCCATATCAACGTGAAAAATCCAACACCAACCAAAATGATCACTATGCCAAAATAACAACTACTGTGTAAAATTCAAACAATTATGTGCATTAACTTGCTCACTGTTCGCAATCAATCTGTAACATAGTGTCATCAGAACAAGACAATATATATTCCACAATAACCTGTAGAGGAGTTATGTCTCCTCTCATTTATCCATTTAATATTTTAAAACAATTCCCAAATGAATACATAGTCACTTATTTCCATTCTGTTCAACACCAACGTATCAACCACTGCTCATGACTTTTTTCCATCATCAAACACAGACACAAAAATCGTGCCCGATTTCATCTTTTAATTCATTTAATAATTAAATTGTAATGAGATTATACTGTCACATAACCTGTGCATATCTCTGCTATGAAGCATGGTATTCATCAACACACATAACGGACAACCAAATACAACCATCAACATTTTAATTGAAAACATCCTAACTTTCCACTTAAACACATAGACAACAATCACCATTTTAACTCATACTAAGCTTGGAATACACAAACCATTCGACAAAACGCAGAGCATTTCAGTACAGGTCCAATCACTCTAAAACTAAACATCCACAATGTTGGGCTATCAATCAATAATCACAATGTAAAAAGACAACAACTGTGCACTCAATCTCATTTCTTCAATCAACCAATTAACCATGTTGAGCTTATCCATTCGATTATAATAACCAATGCAATGAATTGACACCAAAACCAACACCACTGTTAACATAATCAACGGGGGTGAGCCAATAATCAAACACTGTCGACAATACACCACCAATTCATAACCATCAATAGAATACCCGACATGACATTCAGTTCCCTCTTAACAAAAACCAAGCTTAAGAAAACAAGGGTTCGCTCTATGGACCAACACAGGGAGACTAGTGTCGACTCCAATCATCAGGTGAGAACCTACGAGACCAATGACGCACACACAGGGTATACCACCCAACTTTGCATACATGGTGACAGTTCACGAGATAGGAGAAACTCTGAACCAAGGAACAAAGGATCCATTTTGGCCTTGTAACAACACTTATAACACGCAGGGTATAACCCTCGTGGTTTTCCCAATCAACCCAAGAATGCTGAGATAAAATAGAGCCGAGAAATAACAGTCAACCTTAAGCAAGCCCCTTGGCATAAAAACCATCACAACCCATTGCGCAAACATCAGTAATATGAACGAGCCCATACCCTAGTGAAATGATACGTAGTGACACAAGTGTTTCAAACCCAGTAAACCCCATAACAACAAACGACTGGGTATGGTGATAAGATTGCATGGAGACGGCCAACCAATCTGGACCGAATGAAAACCCTTCAATCAAGACCAATAAGGATGACAGAGAACCTTCATGGCTTCTAACATTCAGAGTGATCAATAACATCGTGACTTCAAACATTTTTTCAATGAAAACCACACCAACGATTCATTCCAAGAAAATATCATGAATTCACACAGTTGCCAGACTTAAGGAAAGCACAAACCCATACATCCCAAGCCAACATCTATTTCATAACTAGAGCAGATTCATGGATGGAGAAAAGACATACCTGTAACCAAAAGTACCTTAAAAATGCGAGTTTGGTCGAGCAGTTCTTCCTCTGCTTGAAAATCGGAGCATAACCATAACAAGACACAGTTGAACAATAGCCAAACTAGGGTGGTGACCAGTGGAAGGAGTAGGAGTGATGTGCAGTAAATGCACGCCACCTCCATCCCCACTCATTCAATTCCTTAGTACATGCTAGCCACTATACCATAAATTCGTTCAATTAAACATGCATCGAAACCAACATTCACCAATTGCCAAAAGTGCCACCCTATGCCACACTAACCACTGCCAACCATACTATAGCGCATATCATATAAATCAATAAATCATACAGCCACTAACCCCGTTATCTAGGACTAACAATAGTCCTTTTAACTCCAATGCATGTACTGTAGTATATTAGTATAGTCTAGTTTCTTCCCTTTGCACTTTGTTGATATGGCTTTTGTCTCTGTTCAATTTTTCTTATTTGTTGCTACTAACATGTATCTTTTGCAGGTGTCACAGTAATGAATCCAGGAACAGATAGCAAGGATAACAATGGATAACATAGGCCATCACAACATGAAATTAGAGCCTAGAGCAACAGAAGGAACACATAACATGCCTTATCCATCATTAATTTGTCGCAATTATAACCAACACATAATAGACCTTATCCATTGCCAATAAAACCAAGATTTCATCAATCATGTAGAACTCTGTAAGCAGTGTCGAACAACAACATAAATATGAAAAAGGAACCAGATCTGATCCTCCAATCTACAAGGGGGTCCCAGCTACTAGTATTATATATATCACTAGCTTATAATTAATAGGTTTTAGCAATACTTTGCGGGCGAAATCCTCGTGGTGATTTTAATTGTCAACAAACTGACAACTCCAGAGGGAAATTTGTTTTCAACAAATTTAGAACTCAGAACTCATGGTTTCGCAGACCAAGAACATCAGGTCAAGAAGATCTAACCAGGAATATTATGCAATAGGGGGAAGTGAGCGGATTTAATGGAAAAATGACTGGGAATTCGGGAATAACCCATGAAAAGTGTTAAGTATGATGGGTTTTACCACTGTGTGCATAATCGTTTAACTGGGATTGACTCTTAACTTCAAGGAGAAAACTTATGGACTTGCTCTCTTAAATTCTCAAATGGATGAAGAAAAGGAAAGAAGAAGCAGGAGATAACCAATTCTTTATAAGACAACAGTGAAAGCAGATAACAAATTCAAGTGTGCTTCAAGGAACACCGTGAGAGCTGTGTAAGCTTGATTGTTATTGACCAACAATATCTTGCAGGAGTGACACTGTGGTAGAACTGATCCAACGTCTTATTTGACCGAATTAACTAAAATACGGTAAGCAACCAAATCATGACAGAAATAAAATTGTGAAAATCAAAACAACGGTAATAAAATGACATAAAAGTTAAAGCAGTAAGAAATGTTTTAAAACATGAAGCATAAATCAAAATACTGTAAAACAGAAAAGAAAATAGTGTTTAATTGAAAACAGAGCTAGGTTACTAATATACAGAAAATCTAAACAATGTTATAACTTTTCACGTTGGTCCTTCGTAATGTTTCAAGTGAGTACCGTTAGTGTTGTAGGAAAATAATTGCCCTTGTAAATCCTTTAGAATGTAAGAGGCAGTATCTAGGATAAAAACACTTTTGAACGGGCCCAAAAATAACACTTGGAACTCTGAGGTAATAATCAACCCTTTAACGTGCACAATCAGATCATCAAGATAGATATGGATATTGATCAATTCATCCAGAGTTATTTGTATAGGTATTTTAAAAGTGATACTTGCATAAGCTAAGCCATAAAGAAATCATTTACCAATGATATTACCCCAATTAATGATAAGAGTGGTTTTGTGAGCATCTGCCCCTTTTCCCTTGATTTTACTGTAACCCAAAAAAATGTCAAGTAAGGGCCTCATCTGTGACCTTACAACCTGCTGCAGAATCGTTTCCATAATAAGAGGAGGAAAATGATTTCTCATAATAGCCTGAATAAAGGTGCGAAACTTAATGCAGGTTCTAATATGATCAATAGTCTTCGAAACAAGTACCCAATTGGAAAACCATTAAGGGTAGATTGGAAAAATGATCCCAGAGCTTAAGAAATTTTCCAACTCCCTTTGAAAAGTTGCTTTAAATGCAGAGTTAATAGGTGTTAGTTTATGCCTAACTGGTTTCATGCCTTCCTCAATGGGTATAGCATGTTGTATAAGTCCAGGATCCAAACCACGAAGATCCTCGTAAGACCAAGAAAAAACATCTTGAAATCTACCAAGGAGCTTGGCCAACTTCAATTCTTATTTATCAGAACATTGGACACTTATTTTAACATTCCTTGAATATTTGAGTGCCCCAATGTTCAAAGAGATGGTTTTACCCACCTTCCTTCATGACTCCTCTTCTTTCTGTTTCTCTTTATTCCTTGCATCACTCGAAGAAAATGAACTCTCTAGAGGATTCAGGCCCTTAGGAGTATCGTTTTAGTCTATGGACATAATTTCTTTGGGCTTAAGAGGTTCATCTTGAATTAAAGCACAATTGTTCTCATCGTTAGGGAGGGCCTTCCAAGATTCTATATTGTCAGGGATATGTGGACGATATAGAGATTGAAAAGTACAATCAGGCCTGTGTGGCAAAAGTTGATGATTAGGGGAGGCTGCAAAAATAGATAAATGATCAGTCATTGAGTTTAAATCCCTCTTAATATGAGTGATGTTGAAAGATAATAGGTTCGAGATAAGTGCCCAATCAATTTGGGTATATCGTTTTATCAACTTGTTGCTAGGAGAGTAAGTTTTACATACAAGATTTACAACAAGCTTGGAATCCCCAAAGACTAAAAGGTGACCACAACCAAGATTATAGGCATTTTCAATTCCTAATAATAAAGCTTCGAATTCAGTGACATTGTCCGCACAAGCAAACTCCAACCTGTAGGAGAAATTATGAATTTTCCCTACAGGGGAAACCAAGATAATGCCAGCCCCATTTCCTTCATTTGAGCGTGATCCATCAAAGTGCACGTGCCACATCTCATCATCTAAATCGATTTGTTCCAAAAATATTGTCCTCCTCAACAAAGATGGAATACACTCCTAGGTCTTCTTCGATATAGTTTACATTAGGTTATGGAACGCTCTCTATGTAGGGTGAAATCCTTCTCTCTCTAAGGACTATAATGTTCTTACCATTTCGAGGAACAGATAATTGTGTCCCGTCGAGTGAGAGATATCCACCTGTTAAGGCTTGCCAATATCTTCCCAAGATAATTGAGTAATGTCTTACCGACATATTGATTACCCTAATACTAAGGGTTTTCCTTATTTCAGGGTGTGCGCATAAAACTAAGGTTACATCTTTAATCTCACCTATGGTCATTTTTTGTAGGATATTATAGGAGAGCATGCTTTTGGTGTTTTCATTTGTACAATACATGCCTAGCTCTTCCATAATTGAGGCAGCAATGGTCAACAATGGGCAATCTTGTCCATAATATTTATAGAGATATAAAAAGGGGGATTTTTTATAGGGTATCTAAAGTTATGTACACCTACTTTATTTACAGATGAATCCTCTTTGTTTACCTCTTTAGAGAGGTTGGCTACAACCAAAAATTTCCCTTCCATGAATTATTTCATATGCATCTGTTGTTCAGGGATGACAACCATGTCCAAAAGGGTTGCATTTGCTTTGATGTTGGCCAACTGATTCAAGATATTGTATTTGGAAGAGGGGAGAGGAGAGGTTGTTCTTTGACTGTCAGGAACCTTAGGAACCTGAACTGTAGCAGCGGGTGTGGATGAGCTCGGGTTAGAACAATTGCGGGGAGGATAAAATTTGCCCTTGGGAGTATAGGCTTTGTTCCTAGTATTGATGATCATGACATCTTCTGGCTCTGCAAAATCTAGGACAACAATAGTAGTTTCTGGTCTTTTACCAAAGATCTTGTCTCTGGAACTCTTCCTTACCTCACATGTGGCTTCCTCTTGTGTTCCTCGCAGAAGTTACACCAACTGTGAGGCAAGATAGCTTTAGGTTGAAAATTATTCTCAATTGTATTTCTAAAGTGGGGTGCAGAAGAGGATGAAGCTCCAGGGGTGAGAGGTGAGACAATTCCTTTTTGGTCGAATGCTATCATACAATTATTCATGTCTTGTACTAGCTGTAAGAGGGTAGACATGTCCGTCTCTTTAATTGATTCTCCCTGGGGAAGACCTATTCTTTCAAGTTGTTCTTCATACTCTGAACAAGTATGCAGAGCATAACTGATATTATCAATGGTTTTTTCCTCAAGCCTATGACAGTAGGGGAAAGGTAATGCATTGTAGTAATGCATGAAAGTAGCTTGGTTCTAAGGTCGGATGAGTTCAAGGATCTGATTGTATAGCTTAGCGAAACGCATGTTGAAAGACTTCATGGTCTCACCATCCTTATAGGTGACGCTATTATATTCCCGTAACTTTTCGGCTGAGATTTTAGATTGCCCATAAGTGGATCTGAACCAATAGATTAATTCCTCCCAAGTAGATAGAATCTTAGGAGGAAGGTCAAAGAAATCGGCTGCAACCTTCCCTTCCAAGGAATTGACAAATAAGCACATGCAAGTGTCATTGTCGTTGGCTCCTATGTTGTGACAAGCATTAGAAAATGCCACCAGGTGTTCGTTTGTAGTGACAATGTTATTTCCTGAGAACTCTGGAAGATGCTCCATGAACTTAGGAAGTGGATGAGTAACAGGTGCTAATTTAAGAGGAGAGGACACATGCCACGGTGTGGTTGTGGCGTCTTCTTCAAACTGAAAAAGCCCATACTTTTTAATAACCTTGGTGGGATTTGTGGTAGATTGAACAGGGATATGGTGGCTATATAAGCTACCAATCATTGATGAAGATGAAGGCTGAGAGGAGGAAGCACTTCCAGTGCCACTAGAGCCACCACTAAATGCCATCTTGTGGACGATGGATAAAGGCTAAAAAGACAAACTTGAAGAATCAGACAAAGTTCTCCTTAGAGCACTTTGTTGGGTAGATAACACAACATTCCTTATTCCTATTTCAACAATAGGACTAATTTCGGGTGATAAGCCTCTTCTTCTTCTAGAGACACGAGAGTGTAAGGACATGAAAGAAAGGGAAAAAACGAAGAAACAAGAAGGTTACTGCTGGTTTCTAGGCTATCTACATCTAGCTTCCAATCATTCTTGAGCACTAATATCTCGTTCAATTGTTGCTCATGAATGATTAAGCTCAACACGGGTAGTGTCAGTGTCTAAAATGGTGTTAAACAGGTTTAAAGCAATGCTGGTTTGATCTTGAAGACCGGGCTCAATATTGGGTTGCCTTGTAACAGGTACAATCATTAAGAAGTAAAACAGTCAACGAATCAATATAAGAAAAATAGATGTGTCGATGAAAATCGAGTATAAAAATTAACCAGAGAGATATTGAAGATCTCCCCAGTATGGTCGCCAAATAAATGTTGAGGAAAAGATATGAAATGATCTTACTCAAGCATTTTCAGATTTTGATTAGCTAAAGAAAAATAGACGAGAATGTCACCCTATGTTTATAGCCATCAAAAATAAAATCCTAACTCACAAGTATTGATTACAAGTGCTTAGGCTAGTCTTTTTTACAATTAAAAGCTTGCTGGAAAATTCATTTTAATATGATTTTTTGAATATAATAGTTGCTGAAATAAATGTAGAGACAGAAGTAAAGACACCAAGATGATAATCAAGATAGATGACACATAAATCAATCCTTTATTTCATTCCAATTCACCAAAGAGTCATTCTTTTTACAAAATTTCATGCAGAAATTTCGGACCAAAGTCAAACTTAGACATCCCCAATGGAACATACAAAAGGACCTCTGATAGAAAATAAAAAACTGAACTCTAAAATCTGGATCAACTTGGCACAGATTGTTGTGCACTCGACTATGCACAATAGCCTTTGTCAGTCATGAAAACTAATTCACAAACAAACTAGTCTACACAGACTATCAAAGATAGATCAACACCTCTGAAAAACAAGTGTCTGAATGTGTAATTCATCCCTGAATCTTGTTGTCTACAATAAGACCCTGCTGTCATAAAAAAAAATTAGCCTTGTGATAAATTAAGGAATGAATGAAAACTGAACTATCTCAGCATAAACTCAAAGAGAAAACCTTAGTATGCTTCTCCTTCTATCCTCCTCTTGTTCCTCCCTTTCCTTTTGCCTTTAAGCAAATTAGAATTGGTTGAAGTAGTTGAACTACCTCATTAGTTAAGTTAATTAAAAAA
>JASDQU010736130.1:18599-41736 GCA_032191745.1 Picea mariana | reverse complement strand
AAGATGGAACAATAACATCCACACATTGGCACAAGATAACAAGATTGACCTCCAAAGTCTTCAAATATTTATTCCACAATATATTGAGAGCATATTACAACAACATAACTCTAGGTCTACCAATATAACTTACAAAGGGAGAGCAAGCCCATTTATATAGCAAGAGGGTTGGAGATCTCAAGAGAGGAGGGGGCACCACTTTGAGAGGGAGGGCACACCACTTTAGAGGTGAAGTGAGACAAGTGTAAACATATGGGATTACACCTCTCAATCCATCCTAAGAGATGACAAGTGTAAAACAAGTGGGAGAGAAGGAGGGTGCCACCTCTCAAGAGGTGGATGCACCTCCTCATGAGGGTGCCACCTACCCACAAGAGGGGCACACCTCTATTGGAGAGAAACTCATAACTCAAGTCAACTACCTCGTGACTCATCCCAAACTCATCCATAAGTGCCATAAAGACTTAGTTAAGTTAATAAGGGGTGAGTTAACTCAAAACATGTCTCTGACATGTTTCCCAGAAAATAACACTTGCCGATTTTTCTGATTTTATTTGTCCTTTATTGACTTTTTGTGAGAGAAATTAATTTTAAGTGATTAAAATCACTTATTTTCACTCACAAAGTGGATTCTTAGGTTAAGTGGGTATTCTAATTCCAAAAAAGAATACCCCCAAGGCATATAATGCCTCCTAGTACCACTTATTTAACTTAGAAAATATTTACAATTAAAATATCCCGATTTTGTGGGAAATTTTATTTTTACATAAAACATTAAAAAACCTAAAGGGGACTTAGCACACTTCCATGAGAATCTAGGAGGATGATTAGTATGGTAATATACATTAGACACTAAATCTTAGATGACCAAGCTAAGGGATAACCATGAGTGTATACTCCAGCTTTGGAGGAATTGAGTGAAAAAACTCGGAAGTTATAAATTGTTGAAAAACAAAATATAATTAACAAGTAAAAAAAACACTCTAGAGTAATGCACTCATGACTAAGTCTCAGGAGGTTAATCCTTTTACAATTTCATCAGACTAATTCATCTTATTACAATTCCCTGGAGGGGTGTGGAAATGCGGTAAAAAAGTAAAAAAAAAGGGGGCCATAATGGTCGGCTAGACTTCTGAACTCTGAATTTTGAGCAACTCCTTGCTCAATCTTCGGCGACTCAACTGCAAGTCCATCCTAGTGCAACCTGGTGGGTAACACATACCATAAAAGACATTTAAACAACCAAGTACAACACAAATAGAAAATTAATATCACTGTACTATGCTTAGAAATTGGCTTTGTAAATTGCAAATAGTCCTTAAAGTCAAATTTTGTTAGTTTCTCAAGTGTAAGAAGTGCCCCTAAATCACTCAAAAATCCCCTCACATACACAAATCCCAAGTCAAGATATCATTCAAAGTGACAATAATAATATTTAAACATAATCCTCTACTCAACCAACAACATTGTAATTGATGAATACAACTTGTTGCTTTAGGCTCAATCTTGTTTGCTTTGTTATTTGTCTATTTGTGAGTGAAAATTTGATGCTTTTATGGTGTCTTTATATGGATTTGATCTTTTTGGTTTTGATGTCTTTGATCTCTTCAACTTTGATGTCTTTCTATGTTTTTATGTCTTTTTTTATACAATTTTTAAAGTTTTGATGCCTTTATGTCTTTTGTTTGTACAAATTTGTCTTGATAGTAGTTCACATGCACAATGTGTCAATTTGGTTCTTGCCTTCTTTACATCATAGTTGTAGAAATTGTTAATTCCTTGTGTTGTTTAGTGATGACCATCTTTATTGCATGATCATTTAGCGTGGATTTAGGTATCCTCATGCTATCAATTTATTTCAGTGTAATAGTTCTAGTTTTGTTGATAAAAAATAAATTAGTGAAATCTTTGAATGTGATGCTTGTTTTTTATTTTTTCTTTTTGGTAAATATTGCTTTCCTGATTATACACGCAAGTGTCACTTGTGTGTTTTCCATTCACTTGCTTCAAATCTTATTGTTGAATATTGATTGCCCGTGCCATTCTTGGTTAGTCCACTACTTGTGTCAAGTTAGCATTGGAATTATTTGTTTAGTTGTATCTATTTGACATAGAATAAAATACTAGGATACCAAACTATCTTATGGTTAATGAATATACTCCACCTTCTACTAGCATTGAAATTATTTGTTTAGTTGTATTTATTTGACATAGAATAAAATATTAGGATACCAAACTATCTTATGGTTAATGAATATACTCCACCTGCTACTTTTAATGAAAAATAAGGTTTGTCTTGCCCTAGATCAAACAATAAAGTGTTGTGTTCTATATTTAACAATAAATCTTGTCTTCACCGGGATTTCTCTCTTTATGTAATGCATTTTTTATGGTGAAAGTATCAAGCTTCTATTGCATAGTTGCATGTATTTGATCTCTTGAGTCAGTATAAGTTTCTCTCACAAACCAATATCATAACACATGGATTTGTATTTGAGGTTTAAAAACAGTTAAAATGTAATTGAATGTATTGCATGGTATTAAGGGGGTGGCGAGGTTTTTAAAACTAAACTAGGGGTATACATATTGGGGGGTTTAACCAACCAACTTTATTTTTGTTTCTGGGGAAAAGGGTTGGGAGGAGAGTTAGCAATACCAAGAGATTTGTATTTGTGAGGTTTTTTCATGGAAGTGAAGCATCTCACAAACGAGCACAATGATATATCTCTGGTCCTTGTTCCTTATATAAATTCTCAATGAACCCAATGAACCAGGAAATTCTCTGAACAAGCAATGACAATGACCATAAATTTCATAATAGAGGGATTTACATATGAAATGGTTTTGTGATTCCTAAAGAAAATGTTTGATACTTCTGACTGAAAGCTAAAATAGCATAAAATAAACAACATTTTCTAAAGTATATAAGTATATATATAACTAGCATATTATGTATTTATTTTTATTATTTATTGTAGATATTTGAAGTTTAAATTATTTATAGAAGTTTTTATCTCGTTGTTCATGAATATACCATGGTGATAATTGTTGGAATTATTGATTGTGTGTTGTCATTGATGACAACATGAGTCAAACATGTATAGTAAATAGAGAAAAAGGAAGATCACCTTGGAGCAGAAGCAATCTGTGTTCATTGTTGATCACGATAGGATCAACAATGATCCTATGTTCCTAAAGCTCAGGAGAGGTAGCATGCAGAGAATCCACGTATAGAAGGAGTAACAAAGCACAAGGAATTAAGAGCTCAGGAAGGTTAGCGACTAAAGATCAGTGCATAAAAGAATGCACAAACAATTATTATAAGATCAGGAAAATAACGATGAACACACTAGATAGAAGAGCACTGAAACCCTTCAAGAATCGTAAGGAGATTTTGTTATAGTCGAAAAATATGTTAACCGTCGATCAAAATCCCGTAGAAATCCAGACAACCATCCAATCGATGTGAAGTTAGAGATTGGGAAGGATTAAATCACAACCGTCAGATCTAGAGCAATAACATTATGGACAGTTGGATCAATCCAGAATCATAGATCAAGAGGGATTAAATAAGAGCCATCAGATTTTGTGGAGGAAATTCAAGTGAGCTCTCAACTGTTAGATCAGTTCGGGATCTATCTTAATTGTCAGATAGAACCAAGTGGAAGTACAGGATAAGTGGACCCCATAAGACACAAAGTCTTGAAACCCTCGAAGTCCTGAAGTGAATAAGGGTCATAAGATCTGGAAATTGCATGGTGACCGTTGGATGAGGATAAGCATTTCAATTAGTGGTCAACTTCGATGCTAACCACTTCAGCTAAAAAGATTATGAAACATGTAAGTTCACCCAAAGGCTGGAGCCTTGAAGTTCCAAAGTGAATGAGGGCCATTAGATCTAGGCAATGCATGGTGATCGTTGGATGAGGATAGGCAGGTCCAATGGTGGTCAACTTCAATGCTAACCACTTCGGCGAAAAGGAGCTTGAAACATGTAAGTTTACCCGAAGGCTAGAGCCCTGAAGTCCCGAAGTCAATGAGGTTCGTTAGATCAAGAATTCGGGTGAAAACTAAATCGTCTGATACAGAGTAATGATCCAAAGGAGAAAGACATATGACAGTTCAGGAGATCCACATCAACAAGGACATGTGGCCCAATCAGATGGTGACAAGTGTCAAGGTCTAGTTGGCACTTTAGGTATACGAAAGTCACGAATCTAGGTGACACGTGGCAACCACTCAGCCAGTGTCACGTCAACAGTGATGTCAACAAGCCATGTCACTTCAGGATTACTAACTTCAGGGATATCTAAGATTCCTTTATCAACTAATCACCGAAGTCCGAAATCGAGAAGTAACGCTAAATGTTGATCTACTTTGGGAGCATTCTCAATCGTTGATCAAGCATAGTGTGAGAATAGAGTAAGCATGAGGAGTTAACTGGCAATGAGTGGTCACCGCAACTTTATGACTTATTCGGTAGGTAAAACCTCCGGAGGGATTGAACTAGTTCGAAGTTTGAGTAACCCGGAGTCCCAGAGTCATGAATAGTCAAATATCCAGAAATCGAGAGCTACATTTCGCTTAAACCTATGGTCCTAGCTTCTGGACATGTGAAGGTTAATAAGCAAAGAAGTGCTGATACACACTCCGACGAAATTTTCTTCGGGAGAATTGAAAGACTGCAAAGTCTGGAGTCATGAATCATCAAAGTCTCGAAGTGAACGAAAACTGTCCACTCAACCACAGATTAAGTCTTGATCATCAATTTGTTTTATTCTCAAGGATAATGTTGAAATCACCAGATTAGCGTCTGTTAGGACTTGCATTTGGTTATGGGTTATGGTCTCATGATAGAGGAGTAAGGATGAAAGAAGAAGCGATAGGAACAACGCTTAAATGGATAAGCCCATGGTTTTGAGCCCATGGTCATTTGAACATTGAGTTGAAGGAAGCGCCTCATACATAATTCATTTATGTAAACAACTTAAGGCATGTAGAGTAATTTAACAAAGATTAACACCATAACAATACAGAGAGTAGGTAAAAGCTCGAATATGATCTGTTGGTGAACTGGGGACACAACAGAAGCATGGGAATGATATAATGAGTCAATCTATATCTGTGATCAACTCATGAGGACAAAACTCAAATCAAGATTAGTCTTCTAATTAAATTGAGAAACTTACACGATAATTAATGAATAAAAGGAAAATATTATTTATGTTAAAATTAAATGAAGAGTTGCATTGGTTCATGTCAAAAAGACACTGGTTCAATCCTATACCTATTGAAATACTATATAAAATAGAAGTGGTAGTGAATCTAAGGGTGTCTTGGTGGATATATATATATATATGAAAGTTCATTCTATCAGGTTGGTGCATGTTTACAAGTTGAGTCTTGTTTTTAGGGTTGGATTCCTCACATCTCAGTTGGATCTAAGATCAACAAGTCAGGTCTTGTTATGAGGGTTGGATTCCTCCTTTCTCAATTGGATATGAGAACTACAAGTTGGGTCTTGTATCAGAGAGTTGGATCTCTCATATTCAGTTGAAGTTGAAGTTGAAGATATTAAAAGATTGATTTTATTTGTATTCATTCGAGTTAAATAAATAAAAGAAAGATATTTTATCTACTTCATATAGTTTGTGTTATACATGTTTATGAATTATTAATTGAGCGACATATATCTTATTCAATTAATTCAGTTAATCTATGAAAGTGTGAAAAACATTCAAAAGTTCCAGACATTGATTCACCCCCCTTCTGAGTATTAGTGTGTGTTTCAACAACAATGATCTTCAGTTTAAGCAATATATATTGCTTGTTGCTTTTAAATACCATGAAATCTTACCTTTGCCCAAATGTCCTTCATTTTCGATTTAGTTACTTGTTAATGAAGTTATGAAACTTTTATGCTAACTTCATCCTTCTAAACCAAAACATAAAAAAAATGATGTCCCATCCTAATAGCAACATGATTGACGCTTGTTGTATTACAACATCTTCATGATGTTGTAGTCTTGATTGATCAATCTTAAATGATGTAACATGTCTTTCATACGTTGAGTGTGTTCAAAGATTATATATTTATTTTATTTAGTTTTTTTTTCTTTAGATAAAAAAAATAGTCTTAAGGACCAAAATTCAATTCTTTAAGTTTGAATATTTTAAAGGGGACTTTGAAGACTTTGACACTTTAAGTTATGTTGAAACTTTAAAAAACTTAGATTGAATTCTTTGTGTAGTTATTTAAAGCGTAGCTTCATCGTAAGTGGTCTATAACATATGGATTTGATTTCTTGGATGCCACTAATGGTTCCCCCTTTCTATTGCAAACAAAAGTAAATAGAACTTGAATATGCAGTGTCGTACTTAAAGAAGCAAGAATCATATTTTTTTATGCTAAGTTTTAATTTGGTCCATGGTGTAACCTTACATCTAAATTACTTGGTTTCTTTGTTCTTGTTATCTTGCGACTTTTTAAATTTTGAATACCCTCAACAAAAGTCCTTCTAGCCACATAATTATTTAGAAATTTTATTCTGTCTAGTTTTGAATTGCATGGCCATTGTCGCATGCATAATATAGCATCTACTTAGTCTTTAGACTTGTAGAATGCCCCTGGCCAAGAACATGCTATAAAGTCACTATTGAGACCATGTTGCCATCATTTACATTTGCTTTTGATATAGCTTGCTTGAGAAAGCTGGTTGAAACTTAAGATTTAAATCTTATACCTATTCTTTGGTGCCTTTTGCTTGTTGTGTAGAATTGCATGCCTTTGTGATTTCTCGCACGTTGCAACTCAACACTTTCCCCTACTGCATGCATTGCTTTTGGTAGCATGTAACACCACCATGCAACTGTGGAGGCATTGGAGGAGCATAAATTGTCATGTAATTTGAATGCATTTGTAGTTCATGGCATGGGAGCAATTGACATAAATTGTGTTCTTTCTCAGTATTCTCTATTCAAAATCAAAATGTTTTTCTATATTCTTATAGATTGTTTGTTTGACTCATTTACAATCTTTCTTCAATTCCATTACACATCATTGCAGATTCATCAAGGAATGGTAGCACATTTCCAAAAATGATATTAGAATGCAAATCCCCACCATTATCTCAATGCAAAATGAGATGAGCTCCAACTTATTAGAAGAATTGCATGGCGTTCATAGTCATGAAACTTATTTATAGAGAATGGAAAAATCAACACCATCTTGGCTTGACAATGGTGCCACTAGCCTATGTAGGGATGTTTTTTTTGCATCAAATGGCTATCAAAGTGGTTGAACATTCATATGTGTGTTTGATCCTTTACAAGGGGTGTTAATCTACCTTCACATAGATATAGAGAATCCTTTTATATTGTTATAACATATTGTTCCATGATTAGAATGGTGTAGTCTAAATGTTCTACAATTTGGAATTTTTTGGAACCATCACCGGAATTTGACTATACAATTCTTGGTGAAATCACGTTTTTTGTTACTTAAATTGCATTTTTTAATGCATAAATGGATTCATCATCCTGAAAAAACCTGAGGATCACTTAGATTTTATAGACTCAACAACCTAAATATGCAATTCTTGGTTGGATTTTGGGCAAAATTGGTTGGAAAAAATGTTCGGAAAGAGTCCAAAATATAGAAAGTTTAGACTACGTCAATTAGAATCCTACGTGTGGCCAATATGTGCCCCTCTTTTCATACAAAAATTGTAGTTCCATGCAATCAACTCTTGGTAAACCAATGCTCCCACATGATACAAGGTCACTTATTCCCATGGAACCAAGCACAACAACAATAAGAAATGCCTTGTACAAACAAAGACTAGGAAGATGCTAACCTTTTTGCACAAACTTTTTGCAATTCATATGTTGGAAATGGAATATATGCAATACAATGTGTACAAGAGCACCTTGTTGAGAATGTTATTGCAAGCAATCAACGGGTTGGCAATTGGAAATGTGTTACCAATATTGAATATCTATATAAAGGAGGGAAAATAAAGGGAGGTACTTTTGATATTCAATGATTTTGTCACTTTCTTTGCACAAAATATATACATTTTTGTTTCTAGACAACAAGCTTTGATGAAAATATTTTATTGTGCTTAGCAAGATTCTTCAAAGTCCTTGTATTTAATCAAAATAGGGCCATATGGAAACATTTCCACTTTCCAATAATTAATGATATTAGGTTATGTTCCTAGTAGCATTACTCCTTGTGATGAGGCCATGATTTCATGTTGCATACCAAGAATATCAACATATATAGAAAAATCATCGAACACATTTTGCAAACTAACAAGAGATATAGAAGGACAAGAGGCAATGAAGCATCGATCAAACGAGGGCTATCAAACCTTAACAATGGAAATGACCAAGTGATAATGTAAACAAGAGCATTCAATTAGGTCATGTAAACATTGTATTCTTTAAAATGTGGTTCATATACATGTCATCCAATGAAAACAATTCAACCATATTCAAGAAAGCACATTGTTATCGCACAAGTTGTAGGTTGGCAAAAGCTCGACAAAACTACCAAATGGAAACAACTTAGAGAACACCTATCCACTGTCACCTTAGGCAGGTATTCCCGTCACTTTAGAGATGAGAGAATCACCTCAAGGGGGGAATCCCACTGACCCTAGGGGAAATGAGATGAAAAGTGAAGAAATGAAGGAAGGTCCCCATAAAGGTCAATATAGAGAAAGTGGAAGGGCTTGAGAAAGACTCTAAGTGGCAGCCAAAACTTGCCAAAAGATAAGAGCACCTGCAAAGAGTGATTGTACCTGCCCGAGACACAAGAACAAGCCAAATATATATGTATAGTGTTAGGTGGACAAGAAATTTAAGCTTGATTTCCTTAATTGCAGCAGTAAACAAAGATATATATCAGCAAGAAAATAAGTGTTAAAGCTGCTAAACAATTTCTAAAAGTCAAACAAATGATGCAAAAGATAAGCTAGATAAACACTAGTAATACTCAAGAATGAAAGCACAAGACTTTAACAATAAAACAAGGTTGTAATAAAAGGTGCTTGCAAAAATATTTTTCATCCTTGTGGCTGTAGCAAATAAATTGTTACAGCAGTAAATGCAACCAACAAAACTTACAAAGAGTCCACCCAAAATATGCGCTAGGCAGGTAGTAGATTATCTTGGCAAACTTTAAGCAAATTATGACGGTTGAAAAACAAGTTATAAATGAGGAAAGAGAACTTTTTCTGCAGCCCTAATGGCTATATCTTTTGATGAGCTATAACTCCAATAGGACCAGGCCAATCAAGATGCCCAAGTGGTCTTGACAAGCCCTTAGCATGTAGAAAATTATCCAATTGAAACAACTTTAGTATCTCTTAAAATCATGTTTATCGAGGCAAAGAATTTATTTCTCCAGTGGAAAAAGAATGAGATTAGTGCCTTTATAATTGGGTGAATGCGGTCTTTAAGAAAAAAGTTGGATCAACAAGATCCCTAGGGGTGTAAATCCTCTTACTCCATAGGGTATGCCAACCAACTTAGGGTAAATCTAGGAGGGTGTACACACTTGTACTTCTCCTAGCAACCCTTGTTCAAGAATGACTTATAACTTTAACAAGAAGATGAAATATAAATGGAGGGTGTATCCAACATATTCCTCATAGGGTTTCCACCACAAATAACCAAGAATGAGCAAGAAATAACTAACATATGCAGATTTTTCCTTACCAATTCCAAGAGAAGAGCTATCAAGCCTTAGTTCACCATGCAAATTAGCATCCAGGAGCCAAAGAGTAATCCTTCAAGAGGTGCGTGTTGAGGAAAAGATATGAAATGATCTTACTCAAGCATTTTTCAGATTCTGCTTGGCTAAATAAAAATAGACGGGAATGTCACCCTATGTTTATAGCCATCAAAAATAAAATCCTAACTCACAAGTATTGATTACAAGTGCTTAGGATAGTCTTTTTTACAATTAAAAGCTTGCTGGAAAATTCATTTTAATATGATTTTCTGATAATAGTTGCTGAAATAAATGTAGAGACAGGATTAAAGACACCAAGATGATAATCAAGACAGTTGAGACATAAAGCAATCCTTTATTTCATTCCAATTCACCAAAGAGTCATTCTTTTTACAAAATTTCATGTAGAAATTTCGAACCAAAGTCAAACTTAGATATCCCTGATGGAACATACAAAAGGACCTCTAACAGAAAATAAAAAACTGAACTCTAAAAGCTGGATCAACTTGCCATAGATTGTTGCCCACTCGACTCTGCACAATAGCCTTTGTCAGTCATGAAAACTAATTCACAAACAAACAATTCTACATAGACTATCAAAGATAGATCAACACCTCTGAAAAACAAGTGTATGAATGATGTAATTCAACCCTGAGTCTTGATGTCTACAATAAGACCCTGCTATCATAAAAAAAAATTAGGCTTGTGATAAATTAAGGAATGAATGAAAACTGAACTATCTTAGCATAAACTCAAAGAGCAAACCTTAGTATGCTTCTCCTTCTATCATCCTCTTGTTCCTCCCTTTCCTTTTGCCTTTAAGCAAATTATATTTGGTTGAATTAGTTGAACTACCTCATTAGTTAAGTTAATTAAAAACTTAACCAACTTTTTAGTTAAGGGGGAAAAGTAATAAATCATAATAAGGGTTTTAAATAAATAATAACTAGTAGGTGGGACCCCCTGTGACTCCCTTTAGCTCTTAACAATCATAACATAACTAGTTAATTAATCAAAACACCCCTCCTTGTGACTCCCATCATCACATTCACATTTGACAATTTATCTCATTGATATTTGAAATTATTTTCAAAAAATATATTACTCATATATCCAAAGAAAACATGTTGTCCAAAACTTCTGAAGTCAATTGTCATCAACAACAAGTAAAATAAAACTCAAAAACCATATTTTCCACTCTGAGATGCAATCTTTCCTTGATTCCTGTTGTTACCATTTGATTTCTCTGAATTTGCCTTTGGTTGTGCTGAGCCTTTAGGCCTAATCTCGCTGATCACATGAGAACAATCGTCCCTCAAATGCATCCAGGAAGACACAGATTTATCAGATCCATTGGAGGGTGAGGAAGGGGAAACATTGGCTTTTCCTTTGTCAAGGGCACGGCGGGCCTCAATTTTCAACCTTTTTCTAGCATGAGAGGACTGAACTGGTGAGTGGATAGGTGCAGCTTGGACAATCTGGTTAATAGGTGGGGCAGAAGGTAAGGACAAATTGGGCTAGCCATGATGTTGGGAGACTGTCGGGTGGACAATCTCTTGCCATCCATCGTTTTCGAGAACCTCGGGTTGCAATGAGACATAAGGGGGCACATGAATACTAGGGGCTCTTGGAGGTTGGAAGGGAGGCCTTTTAGGCCTAGGTTGGACCATTCCTTGCCCAATCCAATTGAAAAATCTGGCCTGAAACAACTGGCCTAACTCTTGTGAGTCAACATCAAAGTGTTTGGAGAATCTTGGCCTTCTTAGGCCTCTGTTCCAATGACCTCTCCCTTGGTTGCCTCTGTCATGGATACCTTGGTTGAAAAAGCTCATTCCTGCATGCATGATTGATTAGAAAATAGTCCCTTTACAACCATACATGACAACTCCTTCAAAATATGAAATAGATTTTGGCTCTACAACTTATCAGACTCATGCAATCCAATCCATACAAATTGCTTAACTATTATCGATGAGAAGGGGGTGGACAAAGGTTCTGGGATATGCGAGGGGTTTGTATTGTGCGAAAAATGATAAAATGAGAGGGAAAAGAATCATGGTTACAGCTCAATGAAAACAAACAATCAACTGTAATGTAAATCAAAGAATATATCACTGTGTTCCAACCAAGAAACTGCGATTTCAAACTGTTTCAAAATAGGATTCTCTTAACTATAATTAAATTTTAAGAATAGGGAGTGAAAAATGGATGTGGGAAGGCGAGGGGGTTGTAATTAGTGAAAAGCGAAATAATGGTATGGAAAGAGAGTGGGTATTGTTTATAAAATTAATTAAGTAATCCATAAAATCATTCCATATCAACGTGAAAAATCCAACACCAACCAAAATGATCACTATGCCAAAAAAACAACTACTATGTAAAATTCAAACAATTCTGTGCATTAACCTTCTCACTGTTTGCAATCAATCTGTAACATAGTGTCATCAAAACAAGACAATATATATTCCACAATAACATGCAGAGGAGTTCTGTCTCCTCTCATTTATCCATTTAATATTTTAAAACAATTCCCAAATGAATACACAGTCACTTATTTCCATTCTGTTTAGCACCAATGTATCAACCACTGCTCATGACTTTTTTCCATCATCAAACAAACACACAAAAATCGTGCTCGATTAAATCTTTTAATTCATTTAATAATTAAATTGTAATGAGATTATATTGTCACATAACCTATGCATATCTCTGCTATGAAGCATGGTATTCATCAACGCACATAACGGACAACCAAATACAACCATCAACATTTTAATTGAAAAGATCATGACTTGCCACTTAAACACATAGACAACAATCATCATTTTAACTCATACTAAGCTTGGAATACACAGACCATTCGACAAAACGCAGAGCATTTCGGTACAGGTCCAATCACTCTGAAACTAAACATCCACAATGTTGGGCTATCAATCAATAATCACAATGTAAAAAGACAACAACTGTGTATTCAATCTCATTTCTTCAATCAACCAATTAACCATGTTGAGCTTATTCATTCGATTATAATAACCAATGCAGTGAATTGACACCAAAACCAACACCACTGTTAACATAATCAATGGGGGCGAGCCAGTAATCAAACACTGTCGACAATACACCACCAATTCATAACCATCAATAGTATACCCGACATGACATACAGTTCCCTCTTATAAAAAACTAGGCTTAAGAAAACAAGGGTTCTCTCTGTGGACCAACACAGGGAGACTGGTGTCGAATCCAATCATCGGGTGAGAACCTCTGAGACCAATGACGCACACACAGGGTGTACCACCCAACTTTGCAGACAGGGTGACGATTCACGAGATAGGAGAAACTCTGAACGAAGGAGCAAAGGCTCCATTTTGGCTTTGTAACAACACTTATAACATGCAGGTTATAACCCTCGTGGTTTTCCTAATCAACCCAAGAATGTTGAGATAAAACAGAGCCGAGAAATAACAGTCAACCTTAAGCAAGACCCTTGGCATAACAACCATCACAACCCACTGCGCAAACATCAATAATATGAACGAGCCCATACCCTAGTGAAACAATACTTAGTGACACAAGTGTTTCAAACCCAGTAAACCCCATAACAACAAACGACTGGGTATGGTGATAAGAATGCGTGGAGACAGCCAACCAATCTGGACCGAATGAAAACCCTTCAATCAAGACCAATAAGGATGACAGAGAGCCTTCATGGCTTCTAACATTCAGACTGAACAATAACACCGTGACTTCAAACATTTTTTCAATGAAAACCACACCAACGATTCATTCCAAGAAAATATCACGAATTCACACATTGCCAGACTTAAGGAAAGAACAGACCCATACATCCTAAGCCAACATCTATTTCATAACCAGAGCAGATTCATGGATGGAGAAAAGACATACCTGTAACCAAAAGCACCTTAAAAATGCGAGTTTGGTCGAGCAGTTCTTCCTCTGCTTGAAAATCGGATCCTAACCACAACAAGACACAGTTGAACAATAGCCAAACTAGGGTGGCAGCCAGTGGAAGGAGTAAGAGTGACGTGCAGTAAATGCACGCCATCTTCACCCCCACTCATTCAATTCCTTAGTATATGCCAGCCACTATACCATAAATTCATTCAATTAAACATGCATCGAAACCAACATTCACCAATTGCCAAAAGTGCCACCCTATGCCACATTAACCACTGCCAACCATACTATAGCGCATACCATATAACTCAATAAATCATACAACCACTAACCCCGTTATCTAGGACTAACAATAGTCCTTTTAACTCCAATGCATGTAGTGTAGTATATTAGTATAGTCTAGTTTCTTCCCTCTGCATTTTGTTCATATGGCTTTTGTCTCTTTTCAATTTTTCTTATTTGTTGCTACGAACATGTATCTTTTGCAGGTGTCACAGTAATGAATCCAGGAACAGATAGCAAGGATAACAATGGATAACATAGGCCATCGCAACATGAAATTAGAGCCTAGAGAAACAAAAGAAACACATAACATGCCTTATCCATCATTAATTTGTCGCAATTAGAACCAACACATAATAGACCTTATCCATTGCCAATAAAACCAAGATTTCATCAATCATGTAGAACTCTGTAAGCAGTGTCGAACAACAACATAAATATGAAAAAGGAACCAGATCTGATCCTCCAATCTACAAGGGGGTCCCACCTACTAGTATTATATATATCACTAGCTTATAATTAATAGGTTTTAGCAATAGTTTGCGGGAAAAATCCTCGTGGCAATTTTAATCATCAACAAACTGGCGACTCCAGAGGGAAATTTGTTTTCAATATATTTAGAACTCAGAACTCATGGTTTTGCAGACTAAGAACATCAGGTCAAGAAGATCTAACCAGGAATATTATGCAATAGGGGGAAGTGAGCGGATTTAATGGAAAAATGACCAGGAATTCAGGAATAATTCGTGAAAAGTGTTAAGTATGAGGGGTTTTACCACTGTTTGCATAATCGTTTAACTGGGATTGACTCTTAACTTCAAGGAGGAAACTTATGGACTTGCTCTCTTAAATTCTCAAATGGATGAAGAAAAGGAAAGAAGAAGCGGGAGATAACCAATTCTTTATAAGACAACAGTGAAAGCAGATAACAAATTCAAGTGTGCTTCAGGAAACACCGTGAGAGCTGTGTGAGCTTGATTGTTATTGACCAACAATATCTTGCAGGAGTGACACTATGGTAGAACTGATCCAACGTCTTATTTGACCGAATTAACTAAAATACGGTAAGCAACCAAATCATGACAGAAATAAAATTGCGAAAATCAAAACAACAGTAATAAAATGATAGAAAAGTTAAAGCAGTAAGAAATGTTTTAAAACATGAAGCATAAATCAAAATACTGTAAAATAGAAAAGAAAATAGTGTTTGATTGAAAGCAGAGCTAGGTTACTAATATATAGAAAATCCAAACAATGTTATAACTTTTCACGTTGGTCCTTCGTAATGTTTCAAGTGAGGACCGTTAGTGCTGTAGGAAAATAATTGCCCTTGTAAATCCTTTAGAATGTAAGAGGTAGTATCCATGATAAAAGCACTTTTGAAGGGGCCCAAAAATAACACTTGAAACTCTGAGGTAATAATCAGCCCTTTAACGTGCACAATCATATCACCAAGATAGATATGGATACTGATCAATTCATTCAGAGTTGTTTGTACAGGTATTTTAAAAGCGATACTTGCATAAGCTAAGCCAGAAAGAAATCATTTATCAGTAATATTACCCCAATTAATGATAAGAGTGGTTTTGTGAGCATCTGCCCCTTTTCCCTTGATTTTATTGTAACCCAAAAGAATGTCAAGTAAAGGCCTCATCTGTGACCTTACAACCTGCTGCAGAATCATTTCCATATTAAGAGGAGGAAAAGCATTTCTCATAATAGCTTGAATAAAGATGTGAAACTTAATGCAAGTTCTAATATGATCAATAGTCTTCGAAACAGGTACCCAATTGGAAACCCATTCAGGGTAGATTGGAAAAATGATCCTAGACCTTAAGAAATTTTCCAACTCCCTTTGAAAAGTTGCTTTAAATGTAGAGTTAATAGGTCTTAGTTTCTGCCTAACTAGTTTCATGCCTTCCTTGATGGGGATAGCATGTTGTATATGTCCAGGATCAAAACCATGAAGATCCTCGTAAGACCAAGCAAAAACATCTTGAAATCTACCAAGTAGCTTGGCCAACTTCAATTCTTCTTTATCAGAACATTGGACACTTATTTTAACATTCCTTGAAGATTTGAGTGCCCCAATGTTCAAAGAGATGGTTTTACCCACCTTCCTTCCTGACTCCTCTTCTTTCTGTTTCTCTTTATTGCTTGCATCACTCGAAGAAAATGAACTCTCTGGAGGATTCAGGCCCTTAGGAGTCTTGTTTTAGTCTATGGACATAATTTCTTTGGGCTTAAGAGGTTCATCTTGAATTAAAGCACAATTGTTCTCATCGTTAGGGAGGGCCTGCCAAGATTCTATATTGTCAGGGATATGTGGACGATATAGAGATTGAAAAGTACAATCAGGCCTGTGTGGAAAAAGTTACTAATTAGGGGAGGCTACAAAAACAACTAAACGATCAGTCGTTGAGTTTAACTCCCTCTTAATATGAGTGATGTTGAAAGATAATAGGTTCGAGATAAGTGCCCAAACAATTTGGGTATATCGTTTTATCAACTTGTTGCTAGGAGAGTAAGTTTTACGTACAAGATTTACAACAAGCTTGGAATCCCCAAAGACTGAAAGGTGACCACAACCAAGATTATAGGCATTTTCAATTCCTAATAATAAAGCTTTGAATTCAGTGACATTGTCCGCACAAGCAAACTCCAACCTGTAGGAGAAATTATGAATTTTCCCTACAGGGGAAACTAAGATAATGCCATCCCCATTTCCTTCATTTGAGCATGATCCATCAAAGTGCACATGCCACATCTCATCATCTAAATCGATTTGTTCCAAAAATATTGTCCTCCTCAGCAAAGATGGAATACACTCCTAGGTCTTCTTCGATATATTTTACATTAGGTTGTGGAATGCTCTCTATGTAGGGTGAAATCCTTCTCTCTCTAAGGACTATAATGTTCTTACCATTCCGAGGAACGGATAAATGTGTCCTGTCAAGTGAGAGATATCCACCTGTTAAGGCTTTCCAATCTCTTCCCAAGATAATTGAGTAATTTCTTATCGACATTGATTACCTGAATACTAAGGGTTGTCCTTATTTCAGGGTGTGCGCATAAAACTAAGGTTGCGTCTTTAATCTCACCTATGGTCATTTTTTGTAGGCTATTAAAGGAGAGCATGCTTCTAGCGTTTTCATTTGTACAAGACAAGCCTAGATCTTCCATAATTGAGGCAACAATGGGCAATCTTATCCATAATATTTACAGAGATATAAAAAGGGGGATTTTTTACAGGGTATCTAAAGTTATGTACACCTACTTTATTTACAGATGAATCCTCTTCGTTTACCTCTTTAGAGAGGTTGGCTACAACGAAAAATTTCCCTTCCATGAATTATTTCAGATGTATCTGTTGTTCAGGGATGACAACCATGTCCAAAAGGGTTGCATCTGCTTTGATGTTGGCCAACTGATTCAAGATATTGTATTTGGAAGAGGGGAGAGGAGAGGTTGTTCTTTGACTGTCAAGAACCTTTGGAGCCTGAACTATAGCAGTGGGTGGGGATGAGCTCGGGTTAGAAGAATTGCGGGGAGGATTAAATTTTCCCTTGGGAGTATAGGATTTGTTCCTAGTATTGATGATCATGACATCTTCTGGCTCTGCAAAATCTAGGACAACGATAGTAGTTTCTAGTATTTTACCAAAGATCTTGTCTCTAGCACTCTTCCTTACCTCACATGTGGCTTCCTCTGGTGTTCCTCACAGAAGTTACACCAACTTCGAGGCAAGATAGCTTTAGGTTGAAAATTATTCTCAATCATATTTCTAAAGCGAGGTGCAGAAGAGGATGAAGCTCCAGGGGTGAGAGCTCAGACAATTCCTTTTTGCTCGAACGCTATCATACAATTATTCATGTATTGTACTAGTTGTAAGAGTGCGGACATGTCTGTCTGTTTAACTGATTCTCCCCGGGGAAGACCTGTTCTTTCAAGTTGTTCTTCATACTTTGAACAAGTATGCAGAGCAGAACCGATATTATCAATGGTTTTTTCCTCAAGCCTATGATGGTAGGGAAAAGGTAATGCATTGTAGTAATGCATGAAAGCAGCTTGGTTCTGAGTTTAGATGAGTTCAGGGATCTGATTGTATAGCTTAATGAAACGCACGTTGAAAGACTTGATGGTATCACCATCCTTATAGGTGACGCTATTATATTCCCGTAACTTTTCAGCTTGGCTTTTAGATTGCCCATAAGTGGATCTAAACCAATAGATTAACTCCTCCCAAGTAGATAGAATCTTAGGAGGAAGATCAAAGAAATCAGCCACAACCTTCCCTTCCAAGGAATTGACAAATAAGCGCATGCAAGTGTCATTGTCATTGGATCCTATGTTGTGACAAGCATTAGAAAATGCCACCAGGTGTTCGTTTGTAGTGACAATGTTATTTCTCGAGAACTCTGGAAGATGATCCTTGAACTTAGGAAGTGGACGAGTAACAAGTGCTAAGTTAAGAGGAGAGGACACATGCCACGGTGTGGTTGTGGCGTCTTCTTCAAACTGAAAAAGTTCATACTTTTTAATAACCTTGGTGGGATTTGTGGTATATTGGATAGGGATATGGTGGCTATATAAGCTACCAATCACTGACGAAGATGAAGGTTGAGAGGAGGAAGCACTTCCAGTGCCACCAGAGCCACCACTAGATGCCATCTTGTGGACGATGGATAAAGGCTAAAAAGATGAACTTGAAGAATCAGACAAAGTTCTCCTTAGATCACTTTGTTGGGTAGATAACACAACGTTCCTTCTTCCTATTTTAGCAATAGGACTAATTTTGGGTGATAAGCCTCTTCTTCTTCTAGAGACACGAGAGTCTAAGGACATGAAAGAAAGGCAAAAAATGAAGAAACAAGAAAGTTACTGTTGATTTCTAGGTTGTCTATGTCTAGCTTCCAATCATTCTTGAGCACTAATATCTCGTTCAATTGTTGCCCATGAATGATTAAGCTCAGCACATGTAGTTTCAGGGTCTAAAATGGTGTTAAACATGTTTAAAGTAATGCCGGTCTGATCTTGAAGACCGGGCTCAATATTCGGCTGCCTTGTAACATGTACAATCATTAAGAAATAAAACAGTCAAAGAATCCATATTAGAAAAATAGATGTGTCGATGAAAATCGAGTACAAAAATTAACCAGAGAGATATTGAAGATCTCCCCAGTATGGTCGCCAAATAAATGTTGAGGAAAAGATATGAAATGATTGTACTCAAGCATATTCAGATTCTGCTTAGCTAAAGAAAAATAGACGCGAATGTCACCCTATGTTTATAGCCATAAAAAATAAAATCCTAACTCACAAGTATTGGTTACAAGTGCTTAGGCTAGTCTTTTTTACAATTAAAAGCTTGTTGGAAAAATCATTTTAATATGATTTTCTGAATATAATAGTTGCTGAAATAAATGTAGAGACAGAAGTAAAGACACCAAGATGATAATCAAGACAGATGAGACATAAAGAAATCCTTTATTTCATTCCAATTCACCAAAGAGTCATTCTTTTTACAAAATTTCATGCAGAAATTTTAGACCAAAGTCAAACTTAAACATCCCCAATGGAACATACAAAAGGACCTCTGATAGAAAATAAAAAATTGAACTCTAAAATCTGGATCAACTTGGCACAGATTGTTGCACATTCGACTATGCACAATAGCCTTTGTCAGTCATGAAAACTAATTCACAAACAGACAAGTCTACACAGACTATCAAAGATAGATCAACACCTCTGAAAAACAAGTGTCTGAATGTGTAATTCATCCCTGAATCTTGTTGTCTACAATAAGACCCTGCTATCATAAAAAAAATTAGGCTTGTGATAAATTAAGGAATTAATGAAAACTGAACTATCTCAGCATAAACTCAAAGAGAAAACCTTAGTATGCTTCTCCTTCTATCCTTCTCTTGTTCCTCCCTTTCCTTTTGACTTTAAGCAAATTATAATTGGTTGAAGTAGTTGAACTACCTCATTAGTTAAGTTAATTAAAAAATCAACCAACTTTTTAGTTAAGGGGGGAAGTAATAAATCATAATAAGGGTTTTAAATAAATAATAACTAGTAGGTGGGACCCCTTGTGACTCCCTTTAGCTCTTAAAAATCATAACATAACTAGTTAATTAATCAAAACACCCCTCTTTGTGACTCCCATCATCACATTCACATTTGACAATTTATCTCATTGATATTTGAAATTATTTTCAAAAAATATATTACTCATATATCCAAAGAAAACATGTCCAAAACTTCTGAAGTCAATTGTCATCAACAATAAATAAAATAAAACTCAAAACCCATATTTTCCACTCCGAGATGCAATATTTCCATGATTGTTATTGTCACCCTTTGAGTTCCCTGAATTTGCCTTTGCCTGCGCTGAGCCTTTAGGCCTAATCTCACCGATCACATGAGAACAATCGTCCCTCAAATGCATCCGGGAAGACACGGATTTATCAGAGACATTAGAGGGTGAAGAAGGGGCAACATTGGCTTTTCCTTTGTCAAGGGCATGGTGGGCCTCAATTTTCAACCTTTTGCTAGCATGAGAGGACTGAACTAGTGAGTGGATAGGTGCAACTTGAACAATCTGGTTAATAGGTGGGGGAGTAGGTACGGAAAAATTGGGCCAGCCACGATGTTGGGAGACTGTTGGCTGGAAAATATCTTGTCATCCGTTGTTTTCAGAAACCTCAGGTTGCAATGAGACATGAGGGGGTGTTGGGTATGTGTTATATTCTTTGCATGTGTGTGTGTGTGGATGCGTCAGATTCGACAACTGCATCTGACGATCCCAACTTCCTTCACTCTTTGTGTTGTGTGCATCAGGCGCTTCCTAGGGGGGTCCCAAGGGATGCTAGGTATGCCCCGCCTTGGTTACGCGCAGTGTTCGGGGCAGTGCCCCGAAATTGTTTTTTGGGCATTTTTTCTATTTTTAGCGGTTTTCTAAATTAATCTCGGATTAAGGGATTAGGGTTTTGGTATCTGCGGAATAACTAAAAACATTGTATATTAATACAATGAAGCGTTGAAAGGTTTTCTCCCAATTAATGGTTTCCGGTATAAATCTCTGTGTACTATGTGTATGAGCCATTGATTAATTTTTGTTTTGCTTAAGAATCTATATGCATTGCTTTACTTCATAGGTTTAAAACTTGTGGTATCAGAGCTCGTTTTTGTCTTCAGAGGGATGCCTTTGTTGCTGAGGGTTTGGCTCAGTCTTGATAGATCAAGTTTATCTTGGGTCTGTGATAAACCTGGGTTTAGTGGGAGCTTTTGCAGTGGTGATTCAAGTGTAGAAAAAGGAATGGCGAGCTCTTCTAGAATCAAGATAGAGAAGTTCAATGGTAAAAACTTTGAGCTATGGAAGATCAAGATGGAGGACCTTCTTGTAGACAAAGAACAATGGATCGTTGTGGATCCTGGTACACAACCTACTGGTACGCAGCCTACTAGCACACAGTTGACTGGTACACAACCTACTAGTACACAAACTACTAGTACACCACCTACTGGTATGTCGAAGGAAGATTGGGAGAAGTTGGACAGAAGAGAAAGGAGTACTATTTGACTCTGCCTGGCAGATTCGGTGTTGTTGAATGTCTCGGGAGAATCTACAGCCAAGGAACTATGGGATAAGTTGGGGAATTTGTATCAATCAAAGTCCCTGGTAAACAAGTTGTTTCTTCGAAAGAAGTTGTATCATCTTAGGATGGAAGATGGAGATTCTATGACACAACATCTAAATACCTTTAATACTCTGGTAAGTCAACTTGTCTTTGTTAATATTACAATTGCACAAGAAGATAAGTGTATTACTTTGTTATGTTCTTTGCCAGACTCTTGGGATAATCTAGTTGTAGAAATTGGTAGTACCACTCAATCTACATTGAAGTATGAGGATGTAGTTGCATCCTTGTTATCTAAAGAGATGAGGTGGAAAAACATGGATGGTCATAGAACAAATGCTTTATTTGTAAAAGGGCGTACCCAAGACATGAATCTTGGTAAGTCTTCGGGGGGGAGATCTAAATCTATTGGTAGATCTAAGTCTCCAAGAAAATCTTTGAGGAAATGATGGAAGTGTGGTAAAACATGGCATTATAAGAAGATTGCAAGTCTAAGAAGGTTGATAAACCAAAGGGATCTGATAGTACCTCTTTCACAGAGGCGAAAACCTCCACTGAAGAAGGAGGTGATGTTTACCTGGCATCTACAGGTACACATGCAGACTGTGATGTATGGTTGATCGACCCAGTTGCGTCATACCATGTGACTCCTCACAGGGAGTAGTTATGTGAATATGAAAAATACGATGGTGGTGATGTATTCCTAGGAGATGAATCGACAATCAAAATCATGGGACATGGAAGGGTTAAGTTGTTGCTAAAAGATGGAAGGATTAGAACTTTCCCAAGGGTTCTTCACATTCCAAAATTAGCCAGGAGCCTAATATCTATAAGCAAGTTGGATGATGAAGGAGTGGATACTGTATTGGGAAGGGGCACTTGCAATATGGTATGAGGGGGAATGGTGTTGATGAGGGGAGTTCGGTGTGGAACTCCGTACAAGTTGTTGGGAATCACTTATACTAATGGGTGTAACCGTTCTTTTGTCCCTGAGAAGAGAAATGAAGGGGACAAGACCAATACTGTCCCTGAAAAGAAGACCATGTTGTGGCATCAAAGACTAGGACATATTGGAGAAAAGGGCCTTCGAACACTACACGATAAAGGTATGGTTGAAGGTGTGTCTAATTGCACTCTGGATTTTGATTTCTGTGAACATTTCATATATGGTAAACAAAATTGAGTAAGATTCCCATTTGGTGCTACAAGAGCAAAGAGGATTTTAGAGTTGATACACAGTGATGTGTTTGGACCTGTGCCTGTTCCATCACTAGGTAAGTTTGTGTATTATGTTTCATTCATAGATGATTTCTAAAGGATTCATGGATTTATTTTCTTAGAAATAAATCTAAGGTATTTGATAAATTTAAAGAGTTGAAGGCTCTAGTAGAAAATCAGACAAAGAAGAAAATAAAGGTATTGAGAACAGATAATGGTGGAGAATTCTGCGGAAATGAATTCGAAGAATTCTGTAAGAAGTGTGGTATAGCAAGGCAGAAGACTACTCCATACACTCCTTAGTAGAATGGAGTTGCAGAAAGGATGAACAAGA
>JASDQU010736129.1:309073-322010 GCA_032191745.1 Picea mariana | reverse complement strand
TATTCCCTTGAACCCTATAACATTCTCCTCCAACACTCAGATGTTTCTCCTTTCCCCTAGAAATACAGTTGTAGTCACACTTTTCCAAACTCCATCTCCCCTTGTTCTCCTACGGTTCGCATACCAATGGAAGTTGTTAATCCTCCTAGAAACAGGATGGATGCCATAGTGGTTGCTAGGTATTCCCCTCTTATTTTACCTCAGCCTATGAACTCCCTCCAAGTTGGATACTACCTCAAGTACATGCCCAAGTTCACGGGGGAGGAAGACATAACTGCAGAAGAACACCTTTCATCTTTTTACAGTTATACAGATAATCTTAATATTGAAAATGAAGATGTCTGGATGAGATTTTTTGTATAGATCCTTGATGGTGAGGCTATAAAATGGTTTAGGGGCTTGACTCCTAGATCTATTGATGGGATTGAAGCTCTGGATGATTCATTCTTGAGACATTGGGGGGATAAAAAAGATTTTCTTTATTATATTACAAAGTTTGGGTTAGTTAAGAGGAAAGAGGGGGAATCTATTTCAGACTTCTCAAAGATATTTAATAAGATGTACAATAATATTCCCACTAAAATAAAGGCTACAGAAACCTCTACCAAGATTACTTATGCTAGTTCTTTTGACCCTAAGTTTTGCCTCCTGTTAAGAGAAAGAAGAGCTACCTCCTTGGCTCATATGAAAGATGTAGCCCTTGAAGTAGAGTCTAATATATTGGCAGTTGAAAAACTTAGGAGTAAGGTTGATAGAGACAGAATAAAAGGTAGGTCTAAAGCTTCAACTTTCGGTTCCTCTGTTTCCCACCCTCAAATGGATGAATTGACAAAAATGGTAAAATCACTTTCTGCAGAAATGCATAAATTGAAATTTGAGGCGAAACAAGGCCATAGGAACACCCAAAATACTGATAACAGGGGTAATTTTAGAAGAATAAATAATGCCCCTCAGATCATCCAGAGAGATCATATAAGTACGGATAGGGATGATAAAAAAATCCAAGCCTTTTTAAAAAATAACTTGGTTGTTGATGAAGAAGGAGAGGAAGAATAAACTGACCCCAAAATCCATTGTCTTGGTGATAGCTCTTCATCAACTCATTTAACCCAATATGCATATGAATATTCTCTCATGGATAGCCAACTAAATGAGCTGAGAAAAGGGGAAAGGACCAGTGGCAGTCCAAATAGATACAACCTCGGGTCCAAGAAGAAGGAGGGAAATCCTGACATTCCTAATCAGCCTACCAGAACAGAGAATCTTGCTAAGAGTGTGACAACCATCAACAAATAAAAAGAGGCAAAAAAACCCTAGGAAGTGGTTAAGATCCCTATCCTAGAAGTGAAGGAGATTTTGAATCCTCCCTCCTCTTTTAGCTTTAAGAATCAGATTCAAAAGATTAAAATTCTTGTACCTTTCTTGGAGCTAGTTAAAAATGAGAATTTTAAAAGGTACCTCTCCAAAGTACTGCAACCTAAACCTTCATATTATTCCACAGATTCAGTCAACCTCCAAGATGAAAATCATGTTTTCAGACTGGGACCTTTGATAGAATATAGGGGTGACTCCTCCCCTCCTTTCTATACATCATTGAGCATTCATGATAAAGTGTTGCACAATTGTTTGATGGATTCAAGGGCATCTCACAATCTCATGCGCAAGACTATCATGGATGAGCTTGGGTTGAAGGTTACAAAAACTTACCATGACCAGTACTCATTTGATTCCAGGAAGGTGAAGTGATTCGAGGTTATTAAAGACCTAGATGTTTCCTTGTTCCAATTGCCAATGAAAATTTTTGTCATGGATATTGTGGTGGTTGATGTCCCCCTTAATTTTGGGATGCTCTTGTCTACATATTGGATCAAAATACTAGGGGGAATGTTGCAAATGGATCTTTCATATGCCACTATTCCTATGTTTGGGGGAGAACAGAGAAGGATTTATAGGGAAGCACAACTCGCTTACATTATCAGTGATGAAGAAAATCCGACCAACCACCCCATTTTTGCGGTAGATAGTGATTTAGGAACTAGTATGTTATAGCTCACTAATGCTCCTCAAATACCTGTTGAAATCAGAAAGCAGTATGTCACCTCTTGTGAAGACCCTACTCCCAATACCTCTGTTTGGAAAATGATTTTTGATGAAGCCTCTTATAGGGAAAGTGTTGGTGTTGGAGTGGTTTTTATTTCCCCTACCCAAGAGACCATATCTTTGTCTTACAAAATGGAATTTGAAACAACAAACAATGTGGCAGAATATGAGGCTCTTGTTTTGGGTTTGAGAGTTTCTAAAGATTGGATATTGAGGAGCTAAGAGTGTTTGGAGATTTTGAGTTGATTGTTCATCAAGTCAGAAATATGTATCAAGCTAAGCACCCCAGGTTAAGGGCTTACATAAATGAAGTCTGGGATATGGTCTATAGTTTCTTCTTGGCCTTTAATATCTCATTTTTTCCAAGAGAGGAGAACATTATGGCATATTCATTAGCTATCTCAACAAGTAATTTCAGGGTCCCTTTGCCCCCAAATATCAAGTATGAGGTGGAGGTAAAATACAAACCCTATATTCCTGACAATGTCCAACATTGGAAGGGTTTTGAGGATGATCTTGAGATAAAAATATTTCTTGAAACTGTGGATGAATTTTTTTATTTGCATATTGATCAGGATCGGGATTCTAAAGAAAGCCCCCATGCTGATAATTTTTTGAATAAAATTGTTGACAATCATATTTTTCAGTTACCCAGTGACCATATTCCAAAGGGACTTGTCCCCTTGGAGAGTTCGTTTGACAGGAATGATGTTTTTGTTAAGGTTATAGGTTCAATTGAAAATTTTGATGTGACTGAATGAAATTTAGGAATAGAGGAAAATCCAAAATAGGTCAAATTATCTAGCAGCTTGTCGAAGGAATAAAGGGTTGAGTATGTCAAGCTTTTGAAAGAGTTTGTAGATGTGTTTTCCTGCAAATACGAAGATCTAAGGAAATATGACACAAACATTATTGAGCATAAAATCCCTTTAAAAGAATAGGACAAACCTTTCAGGAAGAAACTCAGACATATAAATCCCATGTTGATGCCTATTATGGAAAAGGAAGTGAAGAAGTTGTTGGTTGCCTAGATCATCATTCCTTTGAGATATTCAAAATGGGTGGCTAGCTTGGGGCATGTGAGGAAGAAATATGGGGAAATCACACTGTGTGTAGACTTCGGGAATTTGAAAAGGAGCTCCAAAAAGGATAATTACCCCTTGTCAAAGATGGAGCACATTTTGCAGAGAGTGACTGGTTCATCTAGGATGTCCTTAATTGATGGATTTTCTAGCTACAATCATATCTTTGTACTTCCTAAATATAGATAAAAGACATCCTTCACTACACCTTGGGGCACATTCATGTATGTTAAAATTCCAGTTGGATTGATGAATGCAGGAGAAAACGTCCAGCGAGCCATGGGCATTGCCTTTATTGGGGAGAAAGACAAATTTGTAGTCATATATTTGGATGACATTACAATATTCTCAAGGTCTAATAAAGATCATTGTCATCATCTGAAGAAAGTCTTCCTAAAGTGCAGAAGGTTTGGTCTCTCCCCCAATCCTAATAAATCTTTGTTTTCTATGAAGGAGGGTAAATTATTGGGTAATATTGTGTCAGCAGAAGGGGGAATAATTGATCCAAGAAGAGTAGAGGCCATTCAGGCCTTATCTTTTCCAAGATCTAAAAAAGAGGTCCAATATTTCTTGGGTGAAATCAATTTTATGAAAAGATTCATTTCTAATTTTGTTGAGTTGGTTAAGAGAATTATAGCCATGCTTAGAAAGGGGAACGAGGTGAAATGGACTGCCGAGTATAGAGATTCTTTTGACTAAATCAAAAGGGATTTTACTGAAGCACCTATGCTCATCATCCCTGACTATTCTAAGGATTTTATAATATTTTCTTTTGCCTCATTTGACACATTGGCTGATGTTTTTCTACAGACAAATACAGAGGGGTTAGAGCAGCCTATTTCCTTTTCTGTAGAGCATTGAGGGATGAAAAAATGAGATATGATATCATGGAGAAGTGGGCATATGCTTTGGTCAAATCCCTCAAGGATTTTAGAATATATGTTTTTCATTCAAAAATCGTTGCATATGTCCCTTTGGCCTTAGTAAAAGAGATATTGATCCAGCCTGACATAGATGGGAAGAGAAGTAAATTGATTGGCAAAATTATGGAGTTCGATCTGGAAATAAAGTCCACTAAGTTGGTAAAAGGCCAAGGTTTAGCCAGGTTGTTGGCTGAATCAAATTGCATGGCTTTGGGGGTTAATTTCATGATCATAAACTCATAAAATCAGCAAGTTGATATTGCTAATAAAGAATCTCATGCCAACCCCAAATTGGCAGGATGCAGCTGGTATAAAGACATCATATATTTTCTACAGAAGTTGTGGCCTCCTGATGGTTTGGATAAGAACAAGGTGAGAGATTTGAAACTCAAAGAAATCAAATATTGTCTCATTGATCAGGTTTTGTATTGGAAATATCCTTTAGGAGTTCTGTTGAGATGTCTAGGCCCACAAGAGGCCCAAAAGGCTATGATTGATTTTCATGACAACTCATGTGGGGGGCATCATTTCTGAAGGACCACAACCTATAATATCCTCAGAGCTGGGTATTTCTGACCCATCCTTTTTACTGATGTTTTTGCAAAGATTAGGGCTTGTGTCAAATGCCAAAGGTTTTCTGAAAAGCAATGGCTCAAATATTTGCCTTTGAAACTTGTAATGGATTCTGGACCTTTTCAACTGTGGGATCTTGACTTCATTGGAGAGATCCACCCAGCCTCAAGTGGCCAACAAAGGTGGTTTTTTACTGCCACGGATTATTTCACCAAATGGATAGAATCCATCTCAACAAGGAGTGCCTCCCACAAGGTAATCGTTAGCTTCCTGGAAGATATCATGGCCAGATTTGGTTGTCCTAGCAGGATTGTTACAGACAATGTTGCCTCCTTCAAAGATGAACCATTAATCAATTTATGTGAATAGTATGGAATTACATTAATCCATTCCACTCCTTACTACCCCCAAGGAAATTGTTTAGTAGAGTCCTCTAACAAGATCCTCATAAAGATCATCAAGAAATTGTTAGAAGACAATCAGAAAGCATGGGACTCAAAGCTGAAATTTGCATTATGGGCCGACAAAATTACAACCAAAATGTCACTTGGCATTTTCCCTTTTCAGCTTGTGTATGGGGTTGAGGCTATTTGTCCTACTCAAATATCCTTACCTGTGGAAAAGTTCCTCCAGGACTACCAAGGAGACCCTGATGATATGGTCAAGAGCATACAATAGTTGGTTGAAGTATAGCAGACTAGGGATTAGTTGCTTGATAAATCTCAGTATCATCAGTAGAAAATAAACGAGCCTTTGATAAGAGGGAAAGCAAGAAAGATTTTCAGTTGTAGGATCTAGTGCTCAAGTGGGATGCCCCCAAGCAAGACAAAGGAAAACATCATAAATTCGAAGCCTTAGGGATTGGTCCCTTCAATATTTCTAAGGTATTTTCAAACAACACTTATAAGTTGCAGAACTTTGAGGATTCCAAAGTTTTTGGTTTCCCTGTCAATGGGCACTTTCTGAAAAAAAGTATTTTTCTTAAGCCGTGATTGGATTTCCACCATTGTAATTACCACTTCCTTTTTATTTCTATTTTGAATAATAGACTGCATGACCCAAAATCTAAGGCACTGGAACTGCACGTTCTTGGTAGCTCACAGGGAGCATGCCATCCCCTGTGGAGCCAATGTTATCACATGAAGTTGTCGAGGGTCGTATATCTTTGTTGTTAATACCTAATTCTATACCCTTTCCTCATCTCTCTCTCTCTCTCTCTCTTCTGCACCACCAAGTCCTAGAATCTTTCTCTCTGACTGATAAATTTGTTTTACCCCTTTCTTGACGACCTGGTTTCCCTTGGTTTCTTGCCTAACCAAGTCCTGACACGAAGATTTTATGTTTTTCTCTAAGAAGGACGAACACTCATCATCATTTTGTCTCAAATTACTGGTCATTTTGTTTCATGATCCCACAAAAAGTCATCCAAGTCCTTGTTTACATCGGAAGCATCCATGAGCACAAAGCGCAACACTCAAAGCGGTCTATTGTGGGCTCGAAGCAAACAAACAGGCACGTTCATTTTTCAATGGTGAAGATCTCCTGTGAATTTCATATTAGCGGCCCTTAGTCATTCGGAATTATAAATTTGCACGAGGTTTAGTGCCAGACAGAAGCCCCAAAATTAAAAATCAAGAGACGTGTGTCCTTCTCCAGCAAACGGACACGATTTACTTCAGAGTTTCGGTTTCGAGAGTTTTGGCACTTCTCCTCTCGATTTTCTCCTAAATGTTTTTCTCGGAGTGCACAGATATTTGTCGCGCGTCTATGCCATCAACGACCAAGGTTTTTTCTTTGTATCTCTTTAGCTCTCCAGACAACTCTCGCTCAATGTCTCCTTTGTTCCCTCGCTCCCGAGTATGTGGATCTCTGCCACGTGCCGGTCTCCAATGGACAGTCATGATTTGCTTCGCCATTTCGAGTTTCAGGAGTTTTGGCTCCTCTCTTTATGGTTTCCTCCAGAACACATTCCCATGGAGTGCATGGATCTCTGTCGCATGTCCTCCCAGATCTAGCGGCTCAGTTTTGTTCCAAACTCTAGAGCTTCGACGTCCTTGCTCCCTCCTTGTTTGCAAATTCCCGAACATAGATGATTTTAGGGGCTAAATTTCGCTCATGGGCTAATTTTCCATGGTTTTTCCAAAAACGAGATTCGCTATTTTAAAAATGATTTGCCCAAATTCTATAGGATAAAATTATTTTACCTTAAAAATCACCGAAATTTTATAAAAACTATATAAAATACTTAGAAGTTTGAATATTTTTAAAAAAATATCGTCGGACATTTATAGTTGACATATGAAGTATTAGTAATATTTGCCAAGGTTTCTAGATTAGAAAATAAATTTCCATCCTTAAAATCATCCCTGTTCCTGAAGTGTTTCTGCTACAGAGTTTCAGTTCTTTTGCCACTTGTTCATCTAGAGTTGACAAGTGGCACTCAATCCAAGCACCTTTGGGCATATCATCTGCTTGTTTCCAAGTGAAGCATGTCACCCTCCTTTCTGCGACACATCAACATAGTGATGCCAGATTACCACATCAGCTTCAGGAAGTTGTTCTCCAGGAAATATTCTTGTTCAGCATCAAATCTCCCTAGCACCAAAATTGGCACCTCCCCCAAGCATAATTAAAGAGTTTCTAAAGTTGGTGGGCAGGTAAATATTTAGCGGTGGCGCTAAAATAGAGGGACTTCCCAGATATCAAATCACGACTAAACCAACAATTTCACTCCATTTTGAGGTCGCAATGTGCTTGGATGTTAAAATATTTGAGCATGCCAAAATCTAAACCGCAGATTTTAGGGAGAGAGATGTGGCGGAAGGTGGTGCATTTTAGGCTCAAAAGAGGTATTGTTCCAAACTTCTTTTGATAGCTTTGAATTCACGTGCTCATTTAGCGTCATACCCAATTGCAGCAAGTGGCTACCCCCTAGTTATCAAGCCTTGTATCGGTCCCGAGGATATATCAGTTAATGGATGCAGGTCGATTATTGAAACCTCAGTTCACTCCATAAATAGAAGGCATGGAAGCCCTAGCCGAGGAGACAGAATTGTCAGCCCGAGGAAGATACACACACAGTCTGACAGAGAAGGTACACAGGTGGAAATATTTAGACCGGATGGCTAGATTAGATCAGACATCTAGCAGTTGAGGACTGATCTGAGTATAAGTAGATCGGTGTAAGAATTTTTTATGATCGTCGAATGGTTGAGCAAAGCTCCCTATTTTCTAATATTTTGATATCATAGTTGTTCTCCGGTTATGTATAAGACTTAAGACTTTTGCATTAATAGAAGTCGGCTTCTTTCATCTTCTTGTGTAAACTGTGTTGAAACACTTGAGCATGGAGGATCCATACGAGGGCTGAAGTTGTATTGTAATGTAGGTTTGATTATAATGTTGTTGTGACCTATTCCAGTACTTTCCTTTTGTTATCTTATTTCCCCTTATGTTGAAATGATCTTGCATGGAGGATCCAGACGAGTTGTTGTAATCGCATGGTAATGGAGGTTTGATTATTATGTTGTTGTGACATATTTCGGTGTCCGAAAATTGAGTTCAAGAGTGCTCTTGGGCCTGATTTTTTCTTCACCAAGTTGCTTGAAGGCTGGATGCTCATGGAAAACTTGTCCACCTTTCTCACTAAGTATTCCTTCTGCTCACCCTTAATGTTAAATCACTGACTGAAGTTAATGAGAACCTCATTTCCTTACACATTGTTAGTCAAGTTCTTGTGTTAAAACGTTCTTGTACTAAGATATGTCCATTTGACCTCCATTCAGAAAACCTACCTCCACCAAACATTTTGATGGGTATTGGGCTTATCCTCTTGGAATCTCAGGGTGACTCTCAGTGCTAAAAACTACAAAACCAGAGAGTGGATTTGTAGGAAGCAAAGTTCCATAGAACCTTAGAAGAGGTATTCAAAATCCCTAGACAATGGATCTAGCTATGATAGAGACCAAAATGATAGGGAAATCAGTCAAGATTAAATTCCAGCTATTCGTACCATAACAAGAAGAAAGTTTGAGGCAATTAAAAAATATTTTTGCATATTAGGCATGTATATTTGTTAATATGGGACAATAAGTACACAAAAAAACTAAAAATATTCAACTCTGCTAAGTTTAGAAATTCATAACTAATTACACTAATTAACTAAAACAAATAAATGTACAAAGCTTAAGTTTAAGATACTTACATTTATTGATAGATAGGCTCAAGAGGTGACATGTCTATGTTTAATTTCTTTCAACCATAGGTATGGTTTGATACCATGTTGAATTTTATAATTTTCAGATATGATAATTATTGCCTTATGATTTACTGTTAACATAGAATAATTACACACTAAAAATATTAACTAAAAAATAGTAAGTAAATATTGTATGAGATGTTGTAAGTAAAATATTATATGAGATGATATATTAGAATTGAGTGCCCTATATATACTTGGGCATTAGTGCCTTTTCATTTAATGGACATGTCTTTTCCATTATTGTTTTTTTCATTAATGAATTTATTATTAATTATTAATTATTTATATATTTATATAAATAATCAAGATTTAAACATTATATTATAAATATATTATTATATAATATATTTATGTTAATGATTATTTAGTACATGCAAGTCTAATTAATTTAGATCACTCCATCCTAGAGCCGGAAATGTAAAAGCATCTAGCATCTCGAGTCTTTATCACTCCTTATCAAATCAACATGACTAAGGAGAAAGACTATGTCTGTGTCATTCACAAGTAGCAAAGCCCTATGAGTGAATGTATCATTCTCCCTTGGTAAAATCACATGACCAATCTAAGAGAATGTCTCCCTGATGTTGTTGCTAACTGGAGAACCATCAACATCTGGGTCCATTCACCAGCAGCACAGCCTCATGAGTGAATGTATCATCCTCCCTTGGTCAAATCAGCATGACCAGTCTGGGAGAATGTTTTCCCGATGCTGAAACATCAACACTCCCTCTCAACGAGGGAGATATTTTGCATCACGCCAAGTTTGTCTCTGAAGTATTCAAAACTTCACTCTAGACAGAGGCTTGATAAGAATGCATGTGGATATGTATTGGAACTCCCACTTGATCCATGCTTCCTTGTAGAAATCACTGAATTCAATGGATGTATACTCTCCATTATCTGACCTCAACACCTTGATCTTCTTCCGTATCAGGTTCCGTACCTGGGCCCTGAACTCCTAGAATCTATTGAAGACCTCATCCTTGGTCTTCATGAAGAATATCCATGTCTTCCAGGAGAAATCAATCCTTAAGGAGATCACTCTCTATAATTAGGAAAATTGAGACCAAATAGAATGTGGTTGCTCTGTGTGCATAGGTCACTCATGACCATGATCGTACAATTCCAAAAAACAAAAGATCTGAAGCAGATCTATCATATCTAGCACTGAAATATTTTAACTAGCTCTAGAAAGGAGTTATACTAGCTCTGGAACTGGAAGCTTTTAACTTCGCTCTGATACCATGTTGAATTTATTTCAACCCTAGATATGCTTTGATACCATGTTGAATTTTCTTATTTTTAGATCTGATAATTATTACCTTATGATTTATTGTTATTGTAGAATAATTACACACTAAAAATCTCAACTGAAAAATAGTAAGTAAATATTGTATGAGATGTTGTTCTAAGTAAAATATTATATGAGATTATATGAGATAATATATTACAATTGAGTGCCCGATATATATACTTGGTCGGTAGTTCTTTTTCATTTATTGAACATGTCTTTTCCATTATTGTATTTTCATTAATTAATTTATTAAATTAATTATTAATTATTGATTATTTATATATTTATATAAATAATCAATCTTTATAGAGTATATTATAAATATATTATTACATAATATATTTATGTTGAAGATTATTTCCTCACATGTATGTATACTTAATTTAGATCACTCTAAGGAGAAAGACTACACCTTGGCTATTCACCACTAGAAAAGCCTCATGAGTGAATGTATCATTATCCCTTGGTCAAATCAGCATGACTAATCTAATCTGAGAGAATGTATGCCCGATGTTGCTAATTGGAGAACCATGAACATCGTGGACCATTCACCACTAGCATAGACCCGTGAGTGAATGTATCATCCTTTCTTGGTCAAATTAGCATGACCAGTCTTGGATAATGTCTGATCATATAAACTCAACAACTCAAATATGCAATTCCAACAATTCATTGCTAGATTTTGGTAAAATTGATCCAAAAAGAGAATGAAAATGTCCAAAACTTAGAGCATTTATACATTGTTAAAATACATACAATTAAATATTTGACAACTGTAACGATCAATGTTAAATGTAAGAAAAAATATAGAACATGCAATCAATGACAACTATAAGTCAACTATGATAATTTATTAGTTGATCATAGATGCGGACCTAATTATACTTTTTGGATTTTTTTTGACAATTATCACTAGAATTTAGCTATACAATTGTTGGTGAAATTACAATTTTGTGTTTCTTAAAACCCTAGAACACTAAGATCATATAAAATCAACAACTCAAATATGTAATTCCAACAATTCTTGGCCATTTGACACAAAATTGATTTAAAACGAGTATGAAAATGTCCAAAAAGTAGAGCATTTATACATTGTTAAAATGTACATTGAGAGATTTGACAACTATAATGACCAATATTAAATATAACAAAAAAATATAAGACATGTAATCAATATTGACAACTAAAGAATATTAAAAAGCATTAGACTCCTTAGGTCTTGCCATCCATTATTAGTTAATCATCATAATTATTACATAATTATTAGTCAACCATGGTAATTTATTAATTTATCATAAATGATGACCTAATTACTTAATGAGTCCATGAAGACAACGAAGTTGGTTAGGATCCTAGATTATGATGATTTTTTGATACTTGTGCAACCAACTTCATTTAACAAGGGGTTGGTATTAATGGCTTATTATATTTGATGCTTCTTTCTAAGAATGAAGAACATTTCATTTGGAAAGAGCATTGGAATAGCAATTATATATTATTATTTTTTTACCTTTTATGTGTAAATTTGTTTTTTTATTCTATAAAGATTTTTATATTATGGAAATTTATTATTTTGTTTTAACGGTAAGTAAATTGTAATACATGGGTATTAGTGTAAATTGTAATACATGGGTATTAGTTTATTGAATATGTACATATATGTTGCTAAAAATATAAATAATTTTTTTTACAAATTTTTAAATTTTAAAAAAATTAAAATTATTTTTAGATGACATAAAAAAAATTCAATACAAAATAAGATGAAATGCATTTCAAAAAATTTAACCAAAATTTATATAAAACAATGAAACAATTAAATATAGAAAAAATGAATATGCATTGCTAAAATGTTAGAATCTTGATCACCATATCAATAAAAAAAAATTAGATGTTAAATGTAGAGAAAGAAAGATAAAATATACAATAGGACAACTACCTTGGTTAGGATCCCTAGATTATGATGATTTTGTGATAATTGTGGATTTAAATTAACCTTACGATGGGGATTGTAGTTAATGACTTAAAAGGTTTTTTTTTTTTTTAATTATAATGATGAACAATTTTGATTAGTTTAATAGATTGAACAATACATTTCAATGTACATTTTCTTATATAAAATAATTTGCGATTAAAAATGTAATCCATTTTACAATATTGAATTTCACAAAATAATTATAAGTCTAGTTAGAATTATAAATTTTAGCTATTCAAAATCAAAATTAAATCCAAACAAATTTATTTTACTAAAAAAACTATAACTCTTATAATAATATTTTTTAACAATAAATTATATTAACTAACTAGTTTTAAAAATCTTCATCTTCACAAAAACAAACAAGTATATATCTATTAAATTAAGGGTTGAAAAGTAATGTCATGATATTGATGTTCAATATATTTTGTTATGTTCATGAAAAGTATTAAATAGGTTTTTTTTATTATTTATAAGAAGCATTAAATGTTCGAATGATATAGGCTTACAGGGTAGCGTAGTGTGTCTTGTAGTGTTTAGGGTGAAGTTTATGAACTCAGCAGCACGATTATAGTTTCAGATGTACATCAAACAGTGTATATATTTTTTGATATGCCGCAATGTATATTAATATTCTACGTCACTGTGAATAGATTTGTATGCCACGTAATAGTTTGGAATGTTTAGGCGGAACATGCATCGTACTCAATGCAAGAAATTGAGTTTACAGAA
>JASDQU010736129.1:294017-308547 GCA_032191745.1 Picea mariana | reverse complement strand
TTTATTTAATGTTTGTTTATATTTATATGTTTTAATTTTAATGTTTAATTAGTATTCTGATTAACTAACCTAAGTACTAACTAACTTAATTATTAATTAATTAATTATTAATTAGTCTAACCTATTCTAACTATACTAAACTTATTTCTAAAATTATTAACCAATTGATTTTTCATTTAACCTAAGTTTGTATATTCGTGCAGGGATGAGTGATGGATGTGATGAGTTGAAGGATGACGGAATGAAGGTCACAACAAGGTGACGAAGGATCAGGCAGGGTGATGAAGGATCGGGCGAAATAGATGGAAGGGAAAATGGAATCAACCGAGCGAGATGTCTTCATCATGGGAGGCAACGCCAAATAGCAGCCGAAGAATCAGGTTCCCTATAATTATAGGAACCCAACATAGGCTCCACCTGGGGATGGAAACTCTTTCAGGAGGTGTCAAGAACCATTGAACTTTGAACATGCAGACCAGTGCTTTATTCATTGGGCCATGGAGTCGCTGCAACTACAATCCTCGAACTGACTCAGATTTGACTGAACACTGAATTAGATATCATCAACTGCAAACTCTGTTGGAAACTATACAATCTTGAAAAGATGCTCAAATGACTGAGCTTATTCAAAAATGCTACCTACCCTACACTACTGACAATTTCGTTGTTCTAAATGATACAATAATGCCAGTGCAACTAGTCAAGCAACTGCTCTAATAACTTTTCTCTTTTAAGGTTTTCAAACAATATTAGAAATAGAACATGCACGTGCAACACAAATTGATCTCCACTCTGATCTTTACAACACAAAGCCCTAGCTCTGTGGACAATTCCAGAGACTTTGGGGATCAATGGGTATTCTGAAAAGAAAAACTCCTCCATATAAACAGCTACAGGATCATGATAAACTTGACTTATTACTGGATATTCAAATTTAACCAACTCAACTTCATGATTTGATACTATATTTATGCTATTTTCATCCTCATGCACTTCCTGACATGGATGCAACTTTTTTGATGGATTCTAAAATGATGCTTCTGTTGAACATACCCCTGTAGTTGACTGCCTGATCATTTCAATATCATGACAAATTTTCAGCCCATAGCTAGATGATGGAAAATGGATTTGACAACACAATTCATCCAACACATCAGATATTGGATCCTGTAGAAATTGAAATGACTGTTGCATTGGTTCCACTGAAACTTCTTGATTCTCTATGTGTTTATCCTTTAGCATATACTCAATATTATTTTTCAAAAACTGAAATGAATTAAAGCATAATGGTACAGAGTTATTTTGGGTTAACTCATAATTTGTCTCAGGCTTTAAGCTTTCATCTGGAATTTAAAAATCAATGTAGGTCAAGGGCTGCAATTCTGGGTTTAGAACAACCTCCATATTAGCAATGGCATCTTCACCTAGTTGATCAGAGAATTTTCTGTCTTCACTATTTACAACTGGTCTAGAGTTTCTTTTCAAAAATTGAAAAGATGAGAAACATAAGGGAAAATATTTTTCTCTTACTCTGAATTTTTCTGCATTTTCCTCATTGTTGTCATGATTGTTGTGCAAAGGTTGATTGTCATATCTGAGTTGTAACTGATCTTCTTCTTGCCAATGACATGTTGCTGATTTCTTTAAACAATCCACACCTATTTCAGCTTCATGATCATCATCATACTGATCACACTTGGGTATATTATCCAAGTAAGAAATGTCATTAAACATGCACATCATATCAGCTGGTTGTTTCTCTGCAAGTTGAGATGGAGCTTCATATTTGACTACGTCGTGAATTGAATACATGAAAGAATCATTATCCAGACCATAGTACCAAGGGTGAGCTGCAAAATGTTTGGGAACAATGACCTTTTCTTTCTCTGAAATCAATGGAACACGATGTCTTTGAACATCGAGTTTTTCTCTTATGCTCATCTTGTGCAACATTTCTTCCATGGTGCTAACTAGAATGTCCAGTTTAGCTTCTGAAGATTTCAGCTGCTCCTTTTCTTTGTTCTTTACCTTTAACCTTTTGATCAACAAGTTGGCCTCTACATCAACTGCAATGTTATGCATTTCTTCGAGAGTTGCAATGTTCCTTTCTCTTAATTGGAATGCCATCTCAGGATCGAAGTCATCTGGGAAATGCAAGTGATCTGATCCTAGGAGTGGCCTTATATCAGAAAGTATTGCATGATATACCTTATTGAATCTTGCTGAAAACTGATGTACTGTATCCCCTGGTTGTCTTTTCAAATGTTCATACTCTTCTAGGATGAGAAAGATATTTCCCATGATCACCCATCGGTCTAGGAAAACTTGCAAGAATTGATGAAAATTTATGATGCTTGCAGCTGGGAGATTTTTAAACTAGTTCTTAACTTTACCTTGCAAAGACAGGGAAAACATCCTTATATATACATCATCAGCTTCAACCTCATAAAGGTCAAGGAAATCTTCAAACCTCTGGATGTGTTTTTCAGTAGTGATATTGGCATTCTCTCCATCAAACTTGGGTAGATTATTGGTTTAATTGGCAGGGAAGTCATGGAGAATAGGAGGCAAATCTAGAGGCTTGTATCTGTCTAGGATTTTTGCAGGTACAGGAGGTGAAGCAAGAGGCTTAAAACCATCTGGAGTTTTAGGAAGAGTGGGAGATAAAGCAGGAGGCTCATGTCTCACTGGGATTTCTACAAGTGTATGAATATATACATGATATACAATTTGGGGCTTAGTCTCTTGAGGCTCATCAATTAGCAGGTGGTCAATGCAATCTTCAGCAATGTACTTTTGATTAGGCTTAGAATAAGATAGAACATAATTACATATAAAACTAAATATGTCTTGAATGCAATTTGGGCTTGAGTACCTGATCTTTCTAGGCTGCTTGATCATGCTTCAGGTTCTTCTCCAGTGGAGTCTTTGAGTCGACACTGTCTGGAACTGATTGGAGTCTCCAGGTGAATGATCTCAGCCTTTCTTATGTTTGGTCATTGTCCACCATCAGTGATCAGATCTGGAGCTTGAAGTGTACTACTAGGGAAATCCCCAGTATGGTCGCCATTCTGTTAGCACTCTGTAATTTTCCCAAGGCTGTGAAGGCAGTCATAGAGGCAACATCAAAACCACTTCGAGTCTTGGATCTATCCCTCCAAGACTCAGAGAGGGATCTCTTTGTTTGATATAGATTTGTTTGAAAAAGGATATTAGGCTAGTTATGCAGAACATAGGTTTGTTTTTAAGAATTGGGTAGGGACAGAGAAGAGAAACCATGGGCTATAGAGTCATTGCAACAAATGATCAAAAATCCATGTCAACAGGCTATCTTTGTAGGGCAAGGTAGACAACTCACTAGATCCTTTAACTTAACTGAAATGAGAGAGATGGAATAGGTTAAGAAATCCAATTAAACAAAGTGCAACTGAGATTATGAGTTTAATCTTCAGTGGAAAACATAAAAACTATACCAAGCCAGAGACAAAGGGTACATTAAAACCAATTATGTTCTTAATCTTCTCGGAATAATTCAAAAGTAGACATTAATTATGATAACAGAGAAGACAAATTTACAAAGAGGGATATACATCACCAGTCGAAATAGTCACAAGAATCCTGCAGCATAGCACTATATTATTGAATTGATGAAAGTACAGAAAACTCAATGAGCTGCTTTACAAAAACTAAATCATGGTCCCTTGACTCCTCCCTACACATTTGATTCATTAAAATATATAAAAAAGACTTTCTTTAGACTTAGGAGCTCGAATTCAACCACCTTAGCCAAAAATAGGAATAAAAATCCCTAAAAATCCTAAACTGTCCGCCATGAAAGACGGGCCAAATTTCTGCAAAAAAGGGGTCCACAGAGACATTTGTTTCTCTTCGATTCTGAAACCTGGGAAAAAACTGAAGGAGGTTATTGTATATGAACATGTTCTAGACAAAATCCTCCTTTGGTTTCTCCAAATTCACCTCCATTTCACTTAAACATCTCCCGCAAAATCGGGACTGTAATAGGAAAAATCGGAATTCTGGAAAAATAAGGCTCAAAGATGGATTTTATTCTCCCTGCTCATGGAACCTGTGCAAAAAATGGGAGAGGTTTTTGTTATTTAGTCCGTGATGAATAAAAACCTCTTTCATTTTTTAAAAATTCATCTCATTTTCCCATAAACGCCTTCGGAAAAAGACTGGTAAAAAACATTGCGAAAGCGATTTTTGTTGGGGAAAGGTGGTATTTCGGACGCCCCTGAGGTGGTAAGTGGTTTTTTTCTTTGGGGGGGGCGCTGGATTGTGGAGCTGCTGAGTGTCCACAGGTGGTTTTTAGGAAAAAACTTATCGGACCCCCATGAGCTGATGGGACATGAGGGGGGGGTCTGATATGCATGGGAAGGGTGGGTAGTAAACTTAGGATAAGTATTTGTTTTTTTTTAATCTTTTGTTTTTTGAACATTTTTTTATTTTGATTTTTGTTTTATAATGTGGTTTATTTACATTATTTAATATATGTATTACATTTCTTTTTAATATATGTTTTTGATATTTTTGTTTTTAATTGTTTTTATTTAATTTTAATGTTTTATAATTTGTTTTATTTGTATTATTTTTAATTGTTTTAATTTATATGCATTTTTGTTTAATGTTTGTTTATTATTTAATTTTAATTTTTAATTAGTATTCTGATTAACTAACCTAATTACTAACTAACTTAATTATTTATTAATTAATTAGTCTAACCTATTCTAACTATACTAAACTTATTTCTAACATTATTAACCAATTGATTTTTATTTTAACCTAAGTTTGTTTATTCGTGCAGGGATGAGTGATGGATGTGATGAGTTGAAGGATGAGGAAATGAAGTGAACAACAAGGTGATGAAGGATCAGGCAGGGTGATGAAGGATCAGGTGAAACAGATGGAGGGGAGAATGGAATCAGTCGAGCCAGATGTCTTCATCACAGGAGGCAACGCCAAATAGCAGCTTAAGAATCGAGTTACCTATAATTATAGGACCCCAACAGAGACAATGTGGTCTCGTACTCCCTCCAAAAGGATCCTCCTCACCTTTGCCACTTTCTTTTTCCATGCATCAAGATTTGCAGTGTCTGCAACATCTGGCTTAGGAACATCCTTGTCAATGAATTCCTTCAAGCCATTGTCTTCGATTAATGCCTCCATCCTATCCTTCCAATCAATGTAGTTCGAGCTTCCCTCAAGTGCATACTCTAACCTCAAGCTATTGAAATCCATTTCGATCTTGAATCAGCTGTAGCACCAAGAAAGTCTTTCTGCAAATTCAAATTCTATCCAATTACAACCTCAGCTTCTGCAATTTCCCGCGCTATGATACCATGTAGAAATTTTAATACAAATTATGTATTGCTTGGATTCTCTTGATCTAACAATTATATGCCATTGTTAAATACAGAATCGCTTCTAAAAATATTCTTGCAGAATTTAAAACACGATCGCCAATTACAATATCAAGAAGAAAGATCAATCACACATAACATAGATGTTTTACCGGGAAAGCATAAAGATAAAAACCCCACTATCATATATTATGTATATATCATGGATCATGAAACAATCTCATACAAAAATCTAATCCAAGAGCTCTTCATACAATATACAATTGCGTCACACTGTCATACAAAAAATGGCAAATGCATGTGCCAATTTACTGCCTCCTCTGCGCAATCCTTGCTGATGGAAATCCCTACAATGAATGAATTCCTCTTGCCTAGGTTGTGCATTCCTCACAGGCACATCCACTGTGTGTGTGGTTGCACGAGTGCACTCACTAATGTCACAACTGATAGTCAAACTGTCCCTTTCACCTGTTATCTCAATTGGGTGTCCATTGGATCTGACATGCATGTAGTTAACAATGGTAAATCTTCAGTTGCATGTGAGACCACTGATTGTGAATTAATTAATAATTAATTCATTGATCTCTCACTAGTGTAAGCTCAGTTACAACTAGTACAACTGATCTTAACTCACTTAACTGAGTTAAACTACTTTACAACTCACATAACTACACATATAACTCTATTACAACTTCAAATCACTCAATTACAACTAATTCGACTTGCATGTCCCACTAGTCAAACTTTGAACTGAAATTTCCTATAGCTAACTAATTTTCCACTCTAGTTAACTATTTCCAAGTGCTCATTGAGAATAGATTAATATTTATTGTCCAACTATTATTAAGGGATAATAATAGTCGACATACGCATATAAATAGAATTCGCTCACCATCTATAAATAGACATCATCTATAAATAGAATTTTCTCATCATCTAAAAATAGACTTCTACCTAAAAATAGCTTGAGGCTCCATCCTAGTGTAGGTGCATAAATTTGACTAGGATCTTCTTTTTGAATCTCAACAGTTTATTCCATGGATGATTTTAGGGGTTAAATTTCGCTCATGGGCTAATTTTCCATGGTTTTTCCAAAAACGAGATTCGCTATTTTAAAAATGATTTGCCCAAATTCTATAGGATAAAATTATTTTACCTTAAAAATCGCCAAAATTTTATAAAAACTATATAGAATCCTTATAAATTTGAATATTTTTACAAAAATATCGCCAAACATTTATAGTTGTCATATGAAGGATTAGTAATATTCGCCAAGGTTTCTAAATTTTAAAATAAATTTCCATCCTTAAAATCATCCCTAGTTTATTCCCATCACATCTTAATGACCTAGTCTCTAATTTTTTGTTGAAACTCCAAGGGATGGATATGATCCATTTGCAATCTAGATATAACATAGGATGGGGAGCTACTGGTTATTCTGTTGAAAGTGGATATATTGATCTTCTTTAGCAATCTAATATCCAACAAAAGTAAAATGTCTGGAGGAATATTTGGAATAGTGATGGTCTCCCCCCAAAAATATTTTTTTTTGAATTTTTTCCCATGGTAAAATCCTCATGGGGGAGAATATGTGTAAAGGAGAATTTCAGGGGCCATTTAGATATGCCTTATGTCATCAAAGTTTGGAAAACTCAACTCATTTATTCTTGGAATGTGACTTCTCTAAACAAGTTTGGAAGATTGTTTGTTCTGAAATTTTCCAAAGGGTGTCATGGCCTACCTCCTATAAAACCTTGTTGGGAAAATGGGGATCCTTTTATCATGGATCTTTTAGGCATAAGCCTTTATTTAGAAGAGCTTGGATGAAATCTTCTAAATAATTCTGCTGGCAACTATGGTTATCTTGAAATCAATAAATCTTCACAAATCAAAACTCTACTCCTTAGTCCATAGCTGCACAATCTTTAGGTCAAATGGAAAAATGATTAAACTCCAAAAGACTTAGAGTGGAGGCCCCTCAACGTTTATATACCGAGGAGGAAATCTAGATGAATAAATCAAATATGGAATGCATTGTAAGAAATAAAGTATCAAAAATGTCATTCTGGTAGCTTCGATCATCTCCATCTGATTTTCAATCATGGATTTTATCACAATATTGTTTCACTTTGTGTTTTGAAAAGGCTTCTAAAGGAAACCTAGGGGAGGCAGGTGTGGGGGGGTGATTTATGACCCCAAAGGAAAGAAGGAATTATAATTTTATTAAAATCTTGGGATTACCTCGAATAATAAGGAATAAGCTTATGTAGTTCTTCAAGGCACTCAAATTGCAAAGCAACGACATATTTCTTAGTTGAATAATGTAGGGGATTCCAAAAATACTATTCGATATTTTGTATCAGGATCTATTCCTAGGTATGACAGTTTGAAGGTTCTTATCGAATGCTCCAAACTTACTCTTTCTTCCTACTTAGTTCAGTTCTATTATATTATTCGTGAAAATAACAAGGAAACATATGAAATGGCTAATTGTGTCATTAACAAAGACCCTAGTTCCTTGTGGATCAATGGGGATGAAAGAATAGCCCCCCCTCCCTAATGTTTATCCCTTGGATATGGGGTGGGGCTTATGGGGCCAGGGTGGCCTCTATAGTCACATGCATGAACCTACGTGGCAAGCTTACTGGTGATATCACACGTCAAATCCTGGGTTATGGGGACTTGAAGATGGAGTTAAGAGAGACATGATAGAATTACATAAATGTGCATGAGAGCAGGAGGCAATCCTTGGTATGGAGCATGGAATGGTTAACTATTGGGTTGTTATATTATTTGTAGTGAAATTCTAGTTGAGGTGAATCAACTGATAGTTAAAGTTGAGGTGAATTGACATAAATTTGGCGGTCGAGCTGAGTCGACCGGGTAAATTCGAAGTCGAAGGTCGAGGTAGTTCGAAATGGTAAAGGAATGGGAAACAAGTCAAATAGGTCAAACAACAAGAGGTCAATAGGAATATGTGTGGCGAATGACTGAAGACCAAATGGAGGCCGACTGGTAGTTGATTGGTAATCTGACTTGGAATCGACTGTAACAGAATCTTGAGATTTATGGGATTTGTAGCCAATGATATCCATGGATCTGTAACCATTTTTGGGTGCCAAGTATTTAGAGTTTTTCCTGTAGTAAAGCCTATAAAGAGGTGTGTTGTAAGGCTGTAAAGGCTATTGAGTAAATCATAGGTTGTTGGTCATGCATATGTAAACCAGATTGGCTAAATGGTTGTTCTTGCGCATGAAAGAGGGTGTGATGTAGATTGTGTCTTAAGTGTGGACCAAGGTTATACATGTAACCTTTTTTATTTAGACTGAATAAGACAAAAAGAGGGCAGAATGCTCAAGGAATGTTGGTTTTCCTGGTTTGGGTTTCTAGGGTAAAATCTATGTTTACTGTGTGATTTCTTTGTCATTTACGTTCTTGATTAAATTATTATTCTCTTTTGATGGGTTTAGTGTGGAAGTGTATCTCATTTATTGACAAATGGAATCAGAGTGAAGTTCATATTTGACAAGTGGTATGAGAGTGAAGTTCATCTTTAACAAGAGGTATCAGAGAGTGTTAATATTTGACGTGTGTATGAGATATTTATTTACCAATATTGAATCTGAGAGCTAAAACCTAGGTATAGTATGATTTGTAAGTCATAAATTGTGGTAAATAATGGCAAGTAGTTAGAGAATAGAGATAGAAAAATTCAATGGAAAAAATTTTGAGCTTTGAAAGCTTAAAATGGAAGATATTCTTATAGATCGAGAATAATGGATAGTGGTTTGTCCAGGTACCCAACCGATAGGCATGTCGACAGAAGAATGAGAGAAACTCGAAATAAGAGCAAGGAGTACGATTCGAATTTATCTTGCAGATTTGGTACTGTTGAATGTCTCAGGTGAAGATTCAGCCAAGAAACCATGGGACAAGATGGGAAGCTTATACCAGTCAAAATATCTAGTAAATAAATTGTTTCTCAGAAATAAATTGTATCTTCTGAGAATGAGTGATGGTAATTCGGTGATTGAGCATTTAAATACGTTTAAAACCATTTTAATCCTTTTATCTTTTGTGGATATTAAAATCACTGAGGAGGAGAAGTGTAAAAGAATATTATGTTCTTTTCTAGACTCTTGGGATCGATTAGTCATTTCTATAGGGATTAATACAACCACACTAGTGCTAGAAGACGTGGTTGCCTCTCTATTGTCAGAAGAAATGAGAAGAAATAACATGGAAGGATCGACCAAATATGCTTTAGTGGTGAGAGTTCGACCGATTGAAAGAGATAAAGGAAAATTCTCCAGTAGAAATTCTAAGTCGAAGGGTAGGTATAAATCCCCAGTTCAGTCGAAAAGAAGATGCTGGAAATGCGGTTAAGCTGGGCATTAACAAAAATAATGTAAGTCAAGGGTGATGGAAGTCAATATGAGATCCAATGAGAAGCAATCAACTGAGAGAAATACAACCCTAGATAAGGGAGATGATGTCATGTACCTGGTGTCAACCAATACACAGTCATATCAAGGTGTTTGGTTGATCAACTCAGGATAATCCTATCATAGGATCCCACATAGAGAATGGTTATGCGAGTATGAACGATACGATGGAGGTGATGTGTTCTTGGGGGATGACTTTGTTAATATTATGGTAGTTGTAGGAGGTATTTACCTCCACGTGTAAACCTGACGAGAATAGAATATTATGGGAAGCAAGAAGAAACCCTAATGAGTTGGCTAATAACCCTAGAATAAAATTAGGCTCAAGAGGATAATTGGTATTAGGTTATTAGCCTACAAGAGAAGCATTCAGCCAAAAGAAATATTATATACTAAGTAAATAGATACCCAGAATGAGAAGTCAGACCAGACAGTTAGCCATAATTAGTATAAATACAAGAGGCTAGTCTTCATTCTGGAAGGCATTCTTAGAATTGCAGAGCAACACTTATGTGCATTGCAGTTGCCTAGTTTGTGCGCAATTTTGGAGGAAAGATGTTGTTGTAGCTGCTGCAGCTAGCAGATTACGTTTTGGCTTGAACTATCTCTTGGTTATGGTTTGGACTATCTGATTAGCTCTTGTTTGGTGCGCTATCCTTGGGGAAAGGTGCGCTACCCTTTTTTTGGCTATCTAGCCTAGGGTTTGCTTCCGGAGTGATTCTCTGTCAAGGTTAAGGTGCTCAGAGAGTCGCTTCGGCCTATGGTTGGGTGCAAATAGTGATATTGTCGATGATAAAATGAGAACATCCATTATATTCTAACAGGTTATGGGCCCACACCTCCTTCATTCAGTCTAACCATTGGAAGGGAGCATAGCCATAAGGATATTAAACTCATTGAAGAACTGCCACTAGGGTTTCTAGCAGGAGTAGTTACCAAAGCATTGTCACAAGGGTTACTAGCAGGTGCAGTTGCAGAAACCCTAATCCTCTCATTGAGGAACCTTAAGTGAAGGGATTGACCTAATTTATGGATAGAATAGTGTGCCCCATCCTAGCGCACCTCCTGTTAATCTCATCAAGGTAAGACGTCAAGTTTGAGTTTTTGGTCAAATCTAGGGTTGACCAAGCCAAAGCAGCCATGACTTACTCTATGAAGTCAGAAAACAAGTTAGATGGAGACTCTAACTTTAGAGCATGGAAGACAAGGATTGGCCTCATCCTTGCCAAGAATAAAGTGTTGGATATCGTGAAAGGAAAGATCGCGGAACTAGAGTTTGAAGAAGGAAAAGAGAAGGAACCGTAGAACATTGCAGTTATGGAGAAGTTCAAAGACAATGACATCAATGCCCTGAGTATCATAATGAACTCTATAAAATACCACTTGATACCCTACATCTCCCATCTTGACTCATCAAAGAAGATGTACGATGCCCTAACAAACCTCTTCTCAGTCAGAAACATTGGACAAGTAATGAGTCTAAAGAATGAGCTCCGTGACATGAAGATGAATGATGATGACAACATAACATCATACTTTGTGAGGATCTCTCAATTAAGATATCAACTACAAGCTATTGAAGAGATCAACTTAGAGAAGGAACTGGTAAATATAGTACTCAATGGTCTTCCCAAGACATGGGATGCATTTTCCACAAGCATGAACACAAGGAAGAAGTATCCTACATTTGAAGAACTTTGGACTTGTTGTGCTCAAGAAGAATCAAGGATCGGTGCAAAAGAGAAACCCCAAAATAAGTACGATGATCAAGCCTTTATAGCAAGATTCAAGAATTTTAGGAACAAAAGGAAGTTTGGTTCAAGGAAGAAGCCAAATCAAAAGAAATACATGTCAGAGATACAATGCTTCAACTGTCGAAAGTATGGTCACTACAAGAATCATTGTCTCAATCTAAAGAAAAGGAAGGGGACACACGAAGAATCTGTTGCCGAAGAAAAGGAACCTACAGAGAAGACCAAGCAGGATAAAACATACTTCTTCTTCTAAGACAAGGTAACAATACTCTTCATAGTTCTTGTACATATCATGTTTTCTGTACATATCTTGCATATCTACTTCTTAGAAGATAATGTGTTCAAAGAGAAAATATACCTATGGAAGAAACAAAAAGGATTGCTATCATTATGACTACAAGTCAGAAAATACAAATGAAAGGATGAAGTACATCAAACAATTCATGTGGAAGTTATCACATAAGCAACAGCTGCAAGACAAGCCGAAATCAGAATCAATCTTGAAGTAAAAGAGAAGAAGTAAAAGACAGGAAGAAGTCATCAATCAAGAAGAAATTGGAGAAAGATTTATGACACCTTGAAGAAGGCAATAAGGATGCAGACGGAAGCGTGGATTATGGAGGGAGCCAATTATATATTTCCAAAAGAAAAACATGCACTCATACATGAAGCAAGGATTAGGAGGGAGATAATCCTATGATCCATTGAAGATGATGAAGTATATATCCATGGTAGCAGCCATGAAAGGCAGTACATGTTTAGTTCGACCTTAGAAGAAGTCTTCTTCGAAGAGCATCTTTAAAGTATCCGTGGTTGTCCATCCACATCCGTGATCCTATGATGAAAGAAAGAAGTGGAATCTCTAGGGCATGGAATCTATAAGAAAATCCATGGACCTAAGAGCTAAAGAGAAACATGAGGAAGAACATGAAGATTCCAAGAAAGAAAGAAAAGCCAGAACAACTAGTCATTGTATCAAGAATCACAAGATTACTAGCCTGATATGAACTCACTAAAAGTAATCAAGCAGAGGAACTGAAAGTTGCGATGAAGAACAGTGTATGGAAGACTTATGAATGAAAGCATTGTGAGATCTAGAACTAGAGGTTCTCCCAGATGGAGGGAGAAGACTATGATGATTACTCGTTCCAGTAAACCAGACATACCTCTACATGAGTCATTATATCATCTGCAATATCCATGGGTTGGAGTTCTACATCAAATGAATGCAAAGACTGTTCTCTAGAGCAATTTAACAAAGAAAATATGAAGAGAAACGTCAAGGCTTTGAGGCATACTAGAAAGAGACCCTTGTATGCATATGGAAGAAGACAACTTGGTGGAGAACCTACAATGCACTTCAGAAGCATGGTGAATACTTTATATAACAGAGATATTGTATCAGAATGATTACTTAGAAGATCGGGATGATGGATTTCCAATCCATGACAAAGATCTCATGATGACAGAAGAAGTGCCACATGGATATGTTCCATTTTGACCCTTGACATGATGTTGTGAGCTAGTAGGAACTAAAGAGGATTCCAAAAATGATATACTTTATTGATCAGAGCTATATGAAGCCTTCAGAGAAAACCAGTGTTCCAGACCAAAGTACATTTGAGATCAAGCATCACATTCTCCGTGATGAAGTCTATAAAGGAGAAAGTGGTTCTCCAATATATATCTCCGCAGATGAGCAGATAAGCAGACATTTTGGTAAAGCTTCTGTCCAAGATGAAAGAGTTTGCATACTCAAGCTGGAGCTCATGGAGATGACTTCCTTATTGAAAAATAAAGAGATGACTCCCAGGTTGGGAGGGAGAACTGATGTGTTATTGATTGATGGAAAACCATTTTTCAGTTCGAAAAATGGTCTAGGATGAGCAGTTCCTTTTCAGATTCGAAAAGTGGTTTGAGATTTCTGACGGACAGGCATTTTTCCAGTTCAGAAAATGGTCTAGATTGAATGGTCATTTTCGTACTGAAAATAGGTTCGATGGATTGTTGATGTACCATAGACAATGATTTCCCATTGTGGTTAACATGGGGAATGGTCTAGGGAAGTCCCTCTTCTTGAGGGTTACTCAAGAAGACTGGCCCGCCTCACCGAACAACGATTTCCCATTGTGGTTAACACGGGGAATGGTCCATTTTGGAGGTTGGTGTAGGACAATCATTTCCTTAGGAAATGGTCCGGATGGTCATTCCTTAGGGTAGATTCATTCTCTCTAGGTTTCACTTTGTTTAGTGCCGGAGGAATGGCCCAGGGTGGGGAATGGTCCAAGTTCAACAATGAGGGACAAACATTCCTTAGGGTAGAATCATTCTCTCCAGGTTACACTTTGTCTAGTGTCGAAGGAATGGCCCAGGGTAGGGAATGGTCCAGGCTCAGAAATTAGGACAGTTATTCTTCCTTGCTTGAGAAGAATAGTCCAGATAGCTCATCATTGATGTTTTACCTTTTGAGGGCAGATGCTCTTCCAAGAGCTCACAGATGTGAGGGGAAGAATGGCCCAGATGATACAATTTATATCATAACATTGTTTCTGTGCAGGTTGATATCAGATGATTGTTATGAATATTGTATGTCTCTAGACAGTAGATGTATAGTAGTAGTGGATATGTTCCACTGTGTGTGGCTATACGTCACTGATCAAGTACCTATGTGCTACTTGGTGTGGTAGTGTACCACTGGATTGTAGTTGTGTACTACTATGGATAGACACAGTTGTGTTCTATTTAATGATATTATTTCGATTGCCTTGAAAGCTATCAACAGTGTTGAAAATGATTATCAGCTAGATGGATGATCAATGGACATAGATTTCCCAGATGGAAAATGGTTTAGGACATTTATTATTCTAGGACATATGTCTAGATTAGAATAATGGCTCTTGTGTCACTCTATGGTGTGAGTGACTTATCCAGCATCATGTCTAAATTAATT
>JASDQU010736129.1:264698-276101 GCA_032191745.1 Picea mariana | reverse complement strand
AAAGTAGAAGTGAACACGTAAGAGAAGAAAGGTTAAAGGGTTGGATTTCGATAAATATTTGAAGTTTTAACAATAAATATATGAACCTAAAAAATATCAAGTTCAGTCCGACACAAATACGTGGACTCCTTGGAAATATTTGGGGAAACTTATAATAGAATTCTTCAACGGTCGAGACTAATGGTCTAACGGTTAATGAATGGAAGAAATAAATCATGGTAAGGGTTTTCCTCTCAATGAATTATGACCTCTACTTTTGTTTTTGTTTTTATCTTAAAACTGTGGCTCTTATTCACAACAAAATTTGTTCCAAATACCTGAAAATTTCATAACATAACCCAACAATTTTAGGACCTTATTTAGAAGGGATTTATTAGTTTATTCAATTAAATTTGGTGCAAACCTACCTTCTCTCCAAAGGGTTGCATGACCTCCAAGTCTAGGATCTTCACAAGACTGAGCATAATTATCTCTTCGGGTCTTCACTAACCTTGGAGCAATTCATTTATCCCCCTTGTTCCTTCAAAATCGAATTCAACGCCAATCTTATGTTTCTGGTGGATTCCTATGAACGAAATCTACGACTCTCGTTGTCCGAACAACCAATGGTTGTGATCCCTTCAGACACCAGATTTCAGGAATCTTTAACACACTCAACCCCACAACTCTCGATCCCCAAATTGGAAAATTATCTCCACACGTAGAGATCAACGGTCCTCCTCAACCAATGATCAATGGCTTAGATCTCTCCCTTATCCCACTTCGTAATTTCACATTTCGACCTTTTTGACAACGGCTTCACCTCTTTCTCCCAAATCACAAAACCTGAATTTTCCCTGGACGATCAACGGCTAGGATTTCTTCACGTCTTCGTGCTTCGAAGGTTTTCACCCCTCTACACTTCAAATCTTTCAATTTGCAAATTTCTAAAGAACCCTCACGACTAACTAGTGCGCGACTCCTCTAAGATCTAAGGGTCTGAAGTGATTCGGATCCTCCTGGGTGAATCTTGATCCTTTATCTTGTCAAACCTTTGAAAATTATTTATTCGTGAAGGATTTCTTTCACAAATCTTATATACTTGTCCTTTCTTCGAAATTTTGAACTCCTAAAAGGATTTTCATCGACACTTAGTCAATTTTTGGCCCTGTGTACTCCTTTCAATAGACCTCTGCATTGTCTTATGAGAAACACTTGAGCGATTTCTCCAAAGTTTTCTCCAATTCAAATACATCGCATACGCACTCATTGCATTTGATATGCACACTCTGCATATAAAAAGTTCTTTCTATCTCTTCTGAGCTTCGAGTCGAAAAAATCTCTCACACACACTCCTTGCATTTGGTATGAACTCCTTGCATAAACTTACAGAAGAGAAAAAATTGAAACTTGTTCAATCCTTCATGAATTCATTCAGTCACAGTAGACCTCATGCACTCACAAAACTCATAACAACAAAAAAAACTATAAGACGATATCAACACAGTATATTTGGATCAATTCTCCTCTATTCTATTCAATCCAAAAGAAAGTAGTTACCCAGATGTCTCTTACAGACACAATAGAATAAAAATTTGTCTAAAAAAATCTAAAGGAGTAAGTTCTCGGCTCTTCTTGATCCTATCTAATTTCTACCACCTCCTGCTCTAGCAGTTACCTACTAACTCAATTAAATGTAAACTAATGACTAATAAGGGATAATATCCTACATCTGTAATATCTTACAGTCATGTAAGGATTTACAATGATCCGTCATTTCAAACAGTTGTCCAATTTTACATACAATTTAGTAACAATGCAAACTTACAAAAAAATATCTCCACACTGCTACCAAGTTGGTTAAGAGTCGGTTCGACCCTTTCAATATGTTGTGGTGTCAATTTGCTTCTGCCCTAGCTTTCCTAGTTTGAAAACAATGATCCTGCATCATACTCCTCTAGATGAAATATTCATGGACTCCTGTCCATGAGCTCTCACATTGTTTTTCCATGCTTCAAAATATCAGGTTTAGTTACCCAACTTTAATCTTCCACTGGGTAATCTTTCCACTTCACCAAATATTCAAGGTACATCTTTCTTCTAGTCTTATTTCCAACTCTCTGTTATAATATTTTCTCCATTTGATGTCTTTCTATTGTGGCCATCTGTTCTTCCCACTAAATCCCTTCCTGATCATGTAATTCTCCTACGCCATCTCTGCTATAAGGATACAAGTTTTCAACGTTGAATATCAGTAATATCCCAACATTGTCTCGCAACTCAATCTCATAAGCATTTGTTGCAATTTTTCTAAGGATCTTGCATGGTCCTATCTTCTTCATCTTCAATTTATTATATGTTCCTCTTGGAAACCTTTCCTTTCTCAAATGAGCTAAAACTTCATCTTCCACTTCAAATTGAACTTCTCTTCTTTTCTGATCAACTATGTTCTTATACTTTTGATTACTATCCTATAGTTGTCTCCTGACTTTATCATGAAGTCTTTGCATTTTTGTAGGAAACACTTCTACTCCAGCGCTTCTGAACTTATATTGTTTCAATTCTCTCAATTTTTCAATCCCTCTTGGCTATCTTCCATATATTATCTCAAATGGAATTTTCCTAGTGCTCCTATTTACTGAATTGTTATGTGCAAATTCTGCCTGTGCCAGAATCCGATCCCACTGTCAACCTTGTTCAGTGACTAAACTCCTTAACAAATTTCCTAGAATCATGTTCACCACTTCATTCTATCTATTTTTTTGAGGGTGATATGTTGAACTAAAGGATAAATTAGTTCCCAACCTCTTCCATAGAGTCCTCCAAAAGAGTCCTACAAACTTAGTGTCTCTGTCTGAGACTATACTTCTAGGTAATCCATGTAGTCTCACAACTTCTCTAAAAAACAAAATTGGCTATGTGTGTAGCATCATTTGTTTTTTGGCATGGTATGAAATGTGCCATCTTGAAAAATCTATCGAACAAAAAAAATATGGAATCACTTCCCTTCTGGGTTCTAGGTAATCCTAGTACAAAATCCATACTAATTGCATCCCAAGGCCTTTATGGAATAGGCAATGGCTGATACAAACAAGTGTTTTGTGTCTTTCCTTTTGCATGTTGACAAATCATACATCGGTCTACAAATTTCTTCACATCTTCCCTCATACCTGGCCAATAATACAAACTATTTAGCTGTGCAAATGTGTTGTCATGACTGAAATGTCCAACTAGACCTCCACTATTTTTTTATTTCAACAAATTATCTCTCATTGAGCATCTTGGTATGCACAATTAACTTCCTTTAAAAAACAATCCAACCTAGATTAAATATTCTTCCCATGAGTTGTTATCCATCAACAAAGGATTTTCATATGCTTCATAATCCTCCTTAAAATATGGATCTTCCTGATACATTTCCCTAAGGTGCTCAAAACCTAAGGTCTTCACTTGGAATTCATGTACAACCAAAATCCTCCTAATCAAAGCACCTGCAACTTTATTAGCACTTTCATAAATATGTTTAAGGACAAAATTAAAATTCTGCATGAATTCTACCCACTTAGCATGCTTCCGATTCAACTTCTCTTGCCTAGTAATAAATTGCAAAGCTTGATTATCACTATACAAGACAAACTCTTTTGGAATTAGATAATGTCTCCATTTCTTCAAAGCTTGAATCACTGCATAAAATTCTTTGTCATATGTAGAATATTTCTCCTTGGTGTCATTTAAATTCTCACTAAAATAAGCAACTGGCCTATTATCTTGACTCAAGACTGCTCCAATGGCTATTCCACTTGCATCACATCTTACCTAAAATGTCTTTCCAAAATATGGTAAAACCAGAATTGGTTGTTCTGTTATCTTTTTTTTTCAGCACTCTGAATATTTTCTCAGCCTCCTCTGTCCAATTAAAATACTTACGTTTCTTTTTCACAGTGTCCATTATGGGTGCACATATACCACTAAACTTTATGATAAATTTCGTATAAAAACATGCTAAGCCATGAAAACGTCTCACCTCAAATATGCTCCTTGGTGATGGTCATTCTTTGATTGCTCTCACCTTCTTTGGATCCATCTTCAATTCATTTGAAGAGATCAAAAAAATCAAATATATGAGTTTTGTCTTCATAAAAGAAATTTTCTTCAATTTTATTTGAAACTTTTCTTGCTACAACCTCCTCATCACTAATGTCAAGTGTTTTAAATGTTCTTCCTATGTTTTGTTGAAAACTAATATATCATCCATATATACAATGACAAATTTACCTATGAAGTCTTTCAGTACTTCATTCATCAACCTCATAAATGTTCTTGGAGCATTTTTCAATCCAAATGGCATGACTAGCCATTCAAACAAACCTTCATTTGTCTTCAATGTTGTCTTCCATTCATATCTCTCTCTCATTATTATATGATGATACCCACTTTTCAAGTCTATTTTTGAAAAATAGCTTGCTCCATTCAAACAATCCATCAAATCATCCATTATGGGTAAAGGGAATCTATACCTGATGGTAATATTGTTGATGGCTCGGGAATCTATATACATTCTCCATCCTCCATCCTTTTTTGAACTTAATACAATTGGCATTGCACATGGGCTTAAACTTTACCTGACTAAACCTTTAATCAACAACTCCTGAACTTTATTCTTAACCTCTTCATTCTCTCCAGGTGTCAACCTATACATTTCTTTGTTTGGAAAACTGGCTTCTGGAATCACATCAATATGGTGGATAATAGTCCTAATGGGAGGTAATGAGTGTGGTAAATTGTCCACCACTATATTAGAAAATGTTTCTAACAATTCCTGGATTTCTTTAGGTAAATCATCTATGGAAGTATTGGTAAGGACAACTCTTGGCTTCCCTACTACAACAAATTTCATTTCTTGATCTTTCTCTATCTCATTCAAGAGTTCCTTCCCACTCATTAGAAGTATTCTTGTGATGGATTCTTCCTTTTTTTTTATTCTCTTCTATTGGCAGCAACATGTGGGTTCTACCATTTTTCTCTATAGTGTAAGTATTATTTCTCCCATCATGAATGACATTCCTATCAAACTTTGATGGTCTCCCCAATAGAATATGACAAACATCCATAGGAATTACATCACACAAAATCTTATATTTATAACCTCCTATTTTAAATTCAACTTTGCATTGTTGACTTACCATTACTTGATGTCCTTTCCGCAACCACGATTCTTTATATAGGCTTGGGTGTGTAGTTTTCTTTAGCTCCACCTTCTCCACCATCTCTGTGGATACTAAATTATCAGTACTCCCACTGTCTATAATCATTTTGCAAACTTTGTCCTTTGTTTTACAAGGAGTTCTGAACAATCTCGTTTGTTGAACTGAGTCTTCTATTTCCTTCTCTAGATTTAGAAGAACTTTCCTCATCCTAAGTTTTTTTCCTCCTTCTGCTGCTTCTACTTCCACATTCTTTTGGGCTTCAAAAATGTGTGCTTCTCCTCCTCCTTATTTCTTCCTATCGGGGAATTCCCAAGACATGTGTCTTGTCTTTCCACATGCATAACGTTTGAATTCACCTTCTCTACCTCTTCCTCTTCCTTGAGGAAAATAATTTCTCCCACCAAAGGGTCCTCTTCAAGAAATTCCCCCCCTTTCGAAGTGACCATATGATTTTAGCTTCTGTCTCTGCTTCGCCGACTCTATTTCCTAGACAAATTTTCTTCTGCCTTTAGTGCAATCTGATAAGAATCCTCCATTGTCCTTACAGTCATCATGCTAATCTCATCCTGGATTTCATACCTCAAGCCATTTATATACCTGGAAACATTTTCATCATCTTTATCCCTTTGTCTAGTCCTAATATTCAGCCTATACAATTCTTCTATGTACTCTTTCACTGTCATACCCTTATGTCTTAGGTTCTGCAACTTCCTGAACAAATTTATCTGATAATCCTTAGGTATGAATTTAGACTTCAGTTTGGCTAACATGTTGTCCCAATTATTTATCTTATGTTTTCCTTTGTTCCTCCTATCTTCCTGCAGTTCATCCCACCACAGTGTTGCATGTCCCTTTAATATGGTGACATCATGTCTCAACTTCTTCCCTTCATCGACATCTTCATAATCGAAATACTTGTCCATGGATCTTATCTAGTTCAATATCTCTTCAGTATCCAGGTTTCCTTCATACATTGGGATGTCTATATTTTCTCAGTATCCAGGTTTCCTTCATAGCAGCAAGTGTTCTCCTTTGAATTACTTCCATCGCTTAAAATCTTGCGCAAATCTCTCTCATTTCTCTTCCTACAACACAATTTACTATAGGTGGTTCTACGCGTATCCTCGACGGCATTGTTTCAACTATTTCTAACACACAGAGTACAACTTCGAGCTTTTTCAGGCTCTGATACCACTTGATGAAAACCCCCCTTCTCTCCAAAGGGTCGTGTGACCTCTCGGTCTAGGATCTTCATAAGACTGAGAAGAATTATCTTTTTGAGTCTTCACTAACCCTGGAAAAATTCACTTAGGTCCCATGTTCCTTCGAAATTGAATTCGGCGCCAATATTTTGCTTTTGGCAGCGCCAATCTTTTGCTTTTGGCAGAAATCACATACGACCTCGCGTTGTGACCCCAGGCTTAAATACTTAAGTGCTTTGGTCATTTTAATTGCAACCTCTACTAATTATTCCAAACTCTGAACTGCAGATTCCTCTGAATGAAATCTATGACTCTCTTCATTCAAACAACTAATGGTCATGATCCCTTTGGGCTTTGGTGTTTGGGAATCTTTAACACACTCAACCCCACAACTCTCAATCCCCTAATCAGAAAATTATCTCCACACGTGGAGATAAACGGTCCTCCTCAACCAACGATCAACGACTTAGATCGTGCTCTTATCCCACTTCGAAATTTTAGGTTTCAACCTTTCTAACAATGACTTCACCGCTTTCTCTCGAATCGCAAACCCAAAATTTTCCCTGGACGATCAACGGCTAGGATTTCTTTGCGGCTTCGTGCTTCAAAGGTTTTTACCCCTCTACACTTGAAATCTTCCAATTTGCAAATTTTTGAAGGACCCTCACGACTAACTAGTGCGCGACTTCTTGAATATCTAACGGTCTAGAGTGATTCAACTCCTCATGGGCGAATATTGATCCTTTATCTTGCAAACCTTTGACAATTCTTTCTTCGTGAAGGATTTATTTTGCAAATATTTTGTACTTGTCCTTTCTTCAAAATTTTGAACTCCTTAAAGTATTTTCGTCGACACTCAGTCGATTTCTGGCCCTGTGTACTCCTTGCAACAAACCTCTACATTGTCTTATGAGAAACACCTGAGCGGTTGCTCAAAATTTTTCTCCAAGTCAAAGACTTTGCATACACACTCCTTGTGTTTGCTATTCACACTCTGCATACAAAATTTTCTTTCTATCTCTTCTGAGCTTTGAGTTGAAAAACTCTCTCACACGCACTCCTTGCATTCGGTATGCACTCCTCGCATAAACTTATAGAAGAGAAACAATTTAAACTAGTTCAATCCTTTATGAATTCATTCAGTCACAATAAACCTCATGCACTCACAAAACTCATAACAACAACAAAAAACTATAAGAAGATATCAATAGAGTATATTTGGATCAATTCCCCTTTGTTCTATTCAATCCAAAAAAAAAAATAGTTACCTTGATGTCTCTTACAAACACAATACAATAAAAACTTGTCTAAAAAAATCTAAAGGAGTCAGTTCTCGGCTCTTCTCCATCCTATCTAAGTTCTACCACCTCCTCCTCTAGCGGTTACCTACTAACTCAATTAAATTCAAACTAATGACTAATGAGGGATAATATCCTACACCTGTAATATCTTACAGTCGTGTAAGGATTTACAATGATCCGTCATTTCAAATGATGGCCCGATTTTACATACAATTAACTAACAACACAACATTACAAAAAAATTATCTCCACACCGCTACCAAGCTAGTTAAGAGTTGGTTCGACCCTTTCAATATGTTGTAGTGTCAATTCGCTTATGTCCTCACTTTCTTGGTTTGAAAACGATGCTCCTGCATCAAAATTCATACAAAATCCCTCAACAAAATGGGGCTTTATTTCAGTGTAACAATGCCATTTATTCTCAAAATTCACATCCATTCTCAGGGAGATTGACAGCCTTATAGTCAGTGATTAAACTTGTGGGTTTTTATTTTTTTTATTATTAAATAAGCTGTAATCTACAAATATTTTATTTAGTCATTAAAATTTTTACAAATCATATCAAATAAAAACTCAGCATAAAACCAGAGTTATCATTCAATGTAGAAAATTCTATACATAATTTTTATACAATGATTAATCAAATCAAATTTGTGAACATAGTAGACATTACATTCTGTCGACAGTAAAGATATGATCATATATATAAGACAAGGAACAATATGTCACTATTCAAGAACGTCTTCACATACTTATTCGTATACAAAATTTAATGCGCTATCAATAAAATAACTAAACTCTTAAATATCGTGAGTCAAGATCGATGATAGGGAAGATGATCTTCAGCTTCAAAATAAATTGTGCAACATCCTCCCTGCTTTTGCTTATTAATTCAAGGACTTCACTGGTACCTCCCAGCCAATTCTAGAGGTACTCTTCTTCCCTCTTAGCCCCCATCTTGCCTCTCAAGGTAAATCCACCACTCTATCTCAAGATGGGTATCCCAACTCTCACAAGTAAAAGCAGTCAAAAATTTTGCAGCATAACTTTACCCATAACTAGTGTGATCCAATTCTCATCTAGGCCATTTGTTTTATAGAATTTCTCCATGAAACCTCTCCACTTGCAAAATTAATTTGATTTTTAATTAAATAATTCAGAATCATTTCCCCCTTACACTTGCCATATTGTCCCCCAAGTTGCACAAGTAATTCCACAATTTCTTTTAATAAAAGTCAATTTCCCTCACCCTTCCTAAAAGTGCTCCTTAAATGACTCCTAGTTGTCTCTTTATTCCCCTTATTTCCAATTAATGACTGACGCCTTATTAAATATGAGTTGAGTTAAAATAGGATTCTTCTCCTAGTTAGACTAGTGTTAGCTAGACTCTAGATACCCTTCTATGTCTACACATTCTTTCATCTTTATTCCATTCTTACCTTAAATTCCAATTTGGTATTTTCTTGCACATATATGTATTAAATCGATCTTTTGGTTTATGCTATTTTTCTTAATTTTTTAAATTGATTTACTTCATCCCCTCATTATTTAATTTATAATTTAGTTTTAGTCTCCTTACTAACTTAGAATTAGGATAAAGTTTTAATAGGCTTAGACTTTCATTTGGGGATTTACAAGTAATCATTTCAATCCTTAATTAATTTATTAAATTAGGAAATGTTTAAATATTTTACAAGTTGTAACTATTCTCCCAAGGTTTTCTAGGCCACCTAGATTCATTGACTCAAGCGTTACTTTCACAGCATGCCCTTCAAGACGCAATTTGTGCTCCAAGGGTGTGAGTTGCATTTGAATGGTTTTGGTAGTTGTCCAACCCTTGGATTCAACACTCCATTCAGGTGACCTCATGAGAGACTAAGGGATTCTAAGGAATAAAGACCCTACCTTATTATGCACCCCTTAGAAATCTTCGTGAGAGACTGTCTCAGTCTTCCCTCATGTCATCGTGGACCTATCAAACTGGGTAATCATTAACCTTCAATTCGAGCCACAGTGGGATTTCTAGTAGGCTATGATAGAGATATTTCCACACCTCTCCCTCAATATCTATTCTATGTGCATGGCCCCTTTACTCCTTATGTGAGTCAGATTAGAAAGAATTTGTCATCTTGCATCCATCAACAAAACACTATCAATGATCCATATATAAAATCATACTATAAACAATCATATGTCACATATTCATAAATGAAAAACTCAAACCAATACAATACATTCCCTGACTCAATTCGGAGTCCAAGGAGGTCCATTGATGCCCTCGACATCCACAATCTGTCAAGTGTCCTACACACTCAGGGAAAATTTTCAATAGAATATGTCAATACTCATAAATAACATAAAGTCATAATCCATCAACATCATCATAAAAATCCATAAGAGAAACAATAACCATTTACTATAACCGGATCACTTACACACAATTGTCCTCAAAGAATAAGTCAATAACGTGTGCTCGCAAGAGAGGGATGTTACATACACCCCCTCTTTCTTTAAACTTCACCTCGAATTTGTACAGTATATAAAATGCAATAAATAAAGTATGTGACAAGATCTATATGTCTAATCTATAAAATAAGTCAGGAAATTGCTGACGCATATCATATGTGTCCTCCGAGGTAGCCGAGTGTGGACTATAATTGTCCCACTGGACCTTGACCTAATCGATTGTTTGACATAAAAGTTGTCGAATGAAATGGTCCAGAATGTGGATGGGCTCTGCCATGAGTGCACCCTCTTCCAACACCTAGAATGAAATCTTGTCAATCACATGTGTAGGATCACTAACATAATGTCTCAAAACATATACATGAAAAACATCGTGCATATGCCTCGAAGAATCAAGAAAGGCTCGTCAATAGGAAATGGGTCCTTTCTTTTCCACAACTTCGAAAGGTCCCACAATCCTCTTAGAGATTTTAGCTCCCTTCCCAAACTTGATTGAACTCTTGTGCGGTTTCACCCATAGGAAAACTCGGTCGCCAACTTCATAATTGTGGTCAACGTGATGCACATGGACATAACTCTTTTGTCAATCTTGTGCTTCTTTAATCCTTTTTCTTATTGATTTCATTTGTTCTTCCATTTATTGGATCACTTATGGTCCTACCAGGACCCTATCCTCAAGTCAATCCCATCTCAATGGCATCCAATATGGTCACCCATAAAGAAACTCAAATGATGCCATCTTAATGGTACTTTGATAGTTGTTGTTGTATGCAAACTCTACCAGCGGAAAGAACTCTTCCCAATGCTTTTGTTGGTAATTACATACATACGCAACATATCTTCAAAAATTTGGTTCGTTCTTTCTGTCTGCTTGTCTAGCTCAGGGTGATACGATGTACGAAAGTTGAGTGGTGTCCCTAAGGCCTCTTGGAAATTGGTCCAAAAATGTCCCGTAAACACCGATCCTCTATCAGAGATGATCCTTTTTTGATCCAGATGGATATCGGTGGCCACCCACCTTTTCCAACTGGCTCAAAACAGTTTTCTGACATTTTTGGCAATTTACTATTTTTAGCAGTTTTTCAGGTCCTGAACTTCTGGAGTCGTTTTGAGGCCCTAAACGATGTTTTTTGGGGTATGTTGGCTGCGGTAGCAAGATGAAATTTTGTTCAAATGTTGTATTCCTCGGATAGATCTTTCCAATGAGCTATTATATGCCTAAAACGGAGATCGTATGCAAAAGTTACG
>JASDQU010736129.1:240951-260893 GCA_032191745.1 Picea mariana | reverse complement strand
TATATATATATATATATATATATATATCGTCAAACATAATTAATAGAAACCTATCGACACATCATCCAAATTAGTGACAAACAAATCAAGAATTAACCTAATTAATAGCGACACATAGTCAATCCATTAACATAATTTGTAATGATACATGATCAACTCTTCATCACATTAGATAACAACACATAATCGACAAGTATCATACAATAGTGACACAAGATTGACTCATCACATAAAGCTAACATAAAGGAACTTCCCACCAACTTATTCTTCAAGGTTAGGACCTCCAAGACACATAAGCAATGCTCAAGCCCAAGATTCGTCCAATTGATTTTGACCACTTGAGGTCTCAGGACTGGCAATTGTTCTGAGGAACAAGGAGGTGTCTAAATCCCACTAAGACAATCAAGCCGAAATCCAACAAGATCAACAATCCTCTTAATTATCAAGTATTAAAGGTGCAAAAAATTCTATTAAAAACATACATCAATAAAAGAACGCAATTAGCCATCCATGAATCATTGCAAATTAAAAAAATAATAACAAATAATAAGATAGTCCTGAATTAAATACATAGTTTCAATCAATTATTTTCTAAACACTAGTCATTTAATGAATTAATACACATCACTTATGCAAATCAATAAATTTAATTCATCAAGAACCTTCCAAAGGTTTGACACTAATCCTACGAAATCTATCTGGTGAACAATTGGTTTACTAGCTCATGTATCTTAATTATTCTACAAGTATCTTAATTTCTCTACTTAAGGTTGCATGGCTTGAGTACAAATTTTATGTTATACGCAAATAGTATAAATACTACTATGCATTTGACTCTATAAGTCTAATCGTCAAGAGCAAGCAATACTAAGAATACACGTGAATTTTGTTAGCACTCTGTAAATTTGTTCGACTGATGAAACAAACGATAGAGGTAACCTACAAACCAACTTTAGAGATGGGTACTAGCCTACTTAGCTCAGAGAGGGCTCTCTCTTGTCACTTGGTCTTTAATAGATGAGTTTTCTTTAATAAATCATTGGCTAGGTTTTGTTTCTTTGAAGGGTTTCTATAATTTTTGTATACAAGGAAGGGGAGGGACACTTAGGGATATGGATTCAATCTTCTGAAATGAATGGAAGCACTGATTGTTTGGTAGAACTCTCCAAAGGATAAAGTCTAAATGAGGTGATAAATATGAGTTATAATTTGTAAATTTGCAGAGTGAAAGAAGAAAGGAAAAACTTATAAATGTATCAGAGCATTAATTAAATGAATTCTGACATTAGTTAGGAAGAACTTAACACAGTTTAAATTGCTAAATCCAAGAGCATCACAAGATGAATTCTGGGCCTTTAACTATCAAATTTAAATAGAAGACAATGAAAATGGAATTTAAGCATACATGAAATGAATACAAAGAAAGGAGACAAAACTCAGATCACCACCATCAGAATCTTTTCATGGAAACTTCAAGAATTCTGCATGTGTATTCTATTCAGCTTTAGAAAATTACATTCAAGTTCCAAATAGCTAAGATCGTTGCACTTCTGCCAATAAAAATTATAAAAACCCTTCAAAGAAAAAAAACCTAGGCAAAGATTTATTAAAGAAAACTCATCTATTAAAGACCAAGTGACAAGAGAGAGACCTCTCTGAGATGAGAAGGCTATTACCCAGCTCTAAAGTTGTTTTGTAGGTTACCTATCTCGTTTATTTCATCAGCCAAACAAATTTAAAGAGTTCTAACATTTTGTCGCTGTTGTCAGGGAGCGAAGGTGAAATATTCCCTAGGATAAATGACAAAGTTCAGATCTAAGTACTGATGGTGAAAAGTATTCAAACACAGAAAGCTTGTACATCATTCACCTAGCCACTCCATTTTCAAGAATCTAGAATTCAAAATTTTCATGGCGACTCCACTATCCAAAGACTCAGTAGTGTAAATATTTTATTGATGACTCCTCTGCTTCAAGATGGATCACAGATATGCAAGGTATTCTCCAATGACTCACTCTCATATTCTTGGCTTTCTGAATCGTATTCCTCACATAGATTGGAAAATATATTTTCCTAGATTCAAATATGGGAAAGGAAATGATGTTGCCTTGAACTTGATTAGATTTCACATGCACATATTGGTGCAAACCCCCCTTCTCTCCAAAAGGATACATGACCTCCCTGTTTAGGATCTTCACAAGACTGAGTAAATTATCTCTTCAGGTCTTCACTAACCTTGGAACAATTCACTTAGGCCTCTTGTTCTTTCAAAATCGAATTCGGCACCAATCTTCTGTTTCTGAAGGAAATCACATACGACCTTGGGTTGTGACCCTAGGCTTAACTCTTTAAGAACTTCGGGAATCGGCTATTTTAATTTCAGTCTCTGCCAATTCATCTGAACTCTAAACCATGGATTCGTCTGAACAAGATCTACAACTCTCATCGTTAGAATAGCCAACGGTCATGATCCCTTCAGACTCTGTCTTTCGGGAATATTTAACACACTCAACCCCAAAACTCCCGATCCCCGAATCGTCAAATTCTGCCACATGTGGAGATCAATGGTCCTCCTCAACCACCAATCAATGGCTTAGATCGTGCCCTTATCCCACTTCGGAATTTCAGGTTTCGGCCTTTTTGACAATGACTTCACCGCTTTCTCCTAAATAGTGAACCCCGAATTTTCCCTGGATGATCAACAACTAGGATTTATTCAAGGTTTCATGCTTCAAAGGTTTTTACCCCTCTACACTTCAAATCTTCCAATTTGTGAATTTCTTAAGGACCTTCGTGACTAACTAGTGCACGAATTCTCCAAAATCTAATGGTCTGGAGTGTTTCATCTCCTCTTAAGAGAATCTTTATCCTTTATTTTGTCAAACCTTTGAAAATTCTTTCTTCATGAAGAATTTCTTTCGCAAATCTTATCTACTTGTCCTTTCTTCAAAATTTTGAACTCCTCAAAGGGTTTTCATCGACACTTAGTCAATTTTTGTCCCTATGTACTCCTTGCAACATACCTCTACATTGTCTTATGAGAAAAACTTGAGCGATTTCTCCAAAGTTTTCTCCAAGTCAAAGACTTCACATACGCACTCCTTGCATTCAATATGCACACTCTGCATACAAAAGTTTCTTGCTATCTCTTCTGAGCTTCTAGTCAAAAAACATATCTCACACTCACTCCTTGCATTCGGTATGCAATCCTTGCATAAAATTACAGAAGAGAAACAATCAAAACTTGTTCAATCCTTCATGAATTCATTCAGTCACAGAAAACCTCATTCACTCACAAAATTCATAACAATGGAAAAAACTATAAGACGATATCAACATAATATATTTGGATCAATTCCCCTCTATTCTATTCAATCTAAAAAACAATAGTTACCCTGATGTCTCTTATAGACACAATACAATAAAAACTTGTCTAAAAAAACTAAAGGAGTCAGTTCTCATCTCTTCTCCATTCTATCTAAGTTCTACCACCTTCTGCTCCAACGATTACCTACTAAATCAATTAAATGCAAACTAGTGACTAATAAGGGCTAATATCCTACACCTGTAATATCTTACAATCGTGTAAGGATTTACAATGATCCATCATTTCAAACGGTAGCCTGATTTTACATAAAATTAACTAACAATGCGAAATTACAAAAAAAATATGTCCACACGGCTACCAAGTTGGTTAAGAGTCAGTTCAACCCTTTCAATGTGCTATGGTGTCAATTCGCTTCCGCCCCTGATTTTCTGGTTTGACAGTGATGCTCCTGCATCATAATCCTCTGGATAAAATATTCATGGACTCCTGTCCATGAGCTCTCACACTGTTTTTCCACGCTTCAAAATATCATGTTTAGTTACCCAACTTGAATCTTCCACTAGGTGATCTTTCCACTTCAGCAAATATTCAGGGTACATCTTTCTTCTGGTCTTCTTTCCAACTCTTTGTTCTATGATTTTCTCCATATGATCTCTTTATGCTATGGGAATATGTTCTTCCCACTAAATCTCTTCCTGATCATCTAATTCTCTTGTGCCATCTCTGCTATAAGGATACAGGTTTGCAACATTGAATATTGGTGATATCCTAACATTGTCTGGCAACTCGATCTCATAAGCATTTGCTGCAAATTTTCTAAGGATCTTGCATGGTCCTATATTCAATTTATTATATGTTCCTCTTGGAAACCTTTCCTTTCTCAAATGAGCTAAAAATTCATCTCCCACTTCAAATTGAACTTCACTTTTTTTTCTGATCAACTATGTTCTTATACTTTTGATTACTATCATGTAGATGTCTCTTGACTTGATCATGAAGTATTTTCATTTCTGTAGAAAAATCTTCTACTCCAACACTTCTGAACTCATCTTGTTTCAATTATCTCAATTCTGAAATCCCTCTTGGTTGTCTTCCATATACTATCTCAAATGGACTTCTCTCGGTGCTCCTATTTACTGAAATGTTAAATGCAAATTATGCATGTGCCAGAATCTAATCCCACTGAAAACCTTGTTCAGTGATTAAACTCCTTAACAAATTTCCCAAACTCATGTTAACCACTTCATTATGTCCGTCTATCTAAGGGTGATATGTTGAACTAAAGGATAAATTATTTCCCAGCCTCTTCCATGGAGTCCTCCAAAAGTGTCCTACAAACTTAGTGTCTATGTCTGAGACTATACTTCTGGGAAATCCATGTAGTCTCACAACTTCTCTAAAAAAAAAAATGGCTATGTGTGTAGCATCATTTGTTTTCTGGCATGGTATGAAATGTGCCATCTTGGAAAATCTATCGACCACACAAATATGGAATCACTTCCCTTATGGGTTCTAGGTAATCCCAATACAAAATCCATACTAATTGCATCGCAAGGCCTTTCTGGAATAGGAAATGGTTGTTACAAACCAGTGTTTTGTCTCTTTCCTTTTGCATGTTCAAAAAGCTTACATCAGTCTACAAATTTCTTCACATCTGCCCTCATACCTGGCCAATAATACAAACTATTCAGCCGTGCAAATGTTTTGTCATGAACGAAATGTCCGGCTAGACCTCCACTATGTTTTTCTTTCAACAAATTATCTCTCATTGAGCATCTTGGCATGCACAATTGACTTCCATTAAACAACAATCCATCCTGGATTAAATATTCTTCCCATGAGTTGTTATCCCTCAACAAAGGATTTCCATATGCTTCATGAGCCTCCTTAAAATCTGGATCTTCTTGATACATTTCCCTAAGGTGCTCAAACCCTAAGGTCTCCACTTGGAATTATTGTACAACGAAACTCCTCCTACTAAAAGAATTTGCAACTTTATTAACACTTTGAGAAATATGTTTAAGGACAAAATTAAAATTCTGCATGAATTATACCCACTTAGCATGCCTCTGATTCAACTTCTCTTTCCTAGTAATAAATTGCAAAGATTGATTATCACTATACAAGACAAAATCTTTTGGAATTAGATAGTGTCTCCATTTCTTCAAAGCTTGAATCAATGCATAAAAATCTTTGTCATATGTAGAATATTTCTCCTTGGTGACATTCAACTTCTCACTGAAATAAAAAACTGGCCTATTATCTTGACTCAAGACTACTCCAATGGTTATTCCACTTGCATCACATCTTACCTGAAATGTCTTTCCAAAATTTGCTAAAACCAGAATTGGTTGTTCTGTTATCTTCTTTTTCAGCACTCTAAAGCTTTTCTCAGCCTCCTCTATCCAATTAAAAGACTTATGTTTCTTTTACATAGTGTCCATTATGGGTGCACATATACCACTAAAATTTCTGATAAATTTCCTATTAAAACTTGCTAACCCATGAAAATTTCTCACCTAAAATTTCTTTGATTTCTCTAGCCTTCACTGGACCCATCTTCAATTCATTTGAAGAGATCACAAAACCCAAATATATGAGTTATGTCTTCATAAAATAACTTTACTTCAAGTTTATTAACAACTTTTCTTGTTGAAACCTCCTCATCACTAATGTCAAGTGTTTTAAATGTTCTTCCTCTGTTTTGCTGAAAAATAATATGTCATCCAAATATACAATGACAAATTTACCTATAAAGTATTTCAGTACTTCATTCGTCAACCTCATAAATGTGCTTAGAAAATTTGTCAATCCAAATGGCATGGATATCCATTCAAGAAAACCTTCATTTGTATTGAATGTTGTCTTCCATTCATCTCCCTCTCTCATTCTTATCTGATGATATCCGCTTTTCAAGTCTATTTTTGGAAAATGTCTTGCTCCACTCAAACAATCCATCAAATCATCCATTATGCGTAAAGGGACTCTATACCTGATGGTAATCTTGTTGATGGCTCAGGAATCTATACACATTCTCCATCCTCCATCCTTATTTAGACTTAATACAGTTGTCACTCCACATGGGCTTAGACTTTCCCTGACTAAACCTTTATCCAACAACTCATGAACTCGATTCTTAACCTCTTCATTCTCTCAAGGTGTCAACCTATGCGTTGCTTTGTTTGGCAAACCGGCTCTTGGAATCATGTCAATATGGTGTCTAATACTCCTTATGGGTGGTAATGAGTGAGGTAACTCATCCACCACTATATCAACAAAAATTTCTAACAATTCCTGAATTTCTTCACGTAAATCATCTATGGAAGTATTCATAAGGATAACTCTAGCCTTCCCTACTACAACAAATTGAATTTCTTGATATTTCTTGATCTCATTCAAGACTTCCTTCCCACTCATGAGAAGTATTCTTGTGTTGGCTTCTTCCTTTTGTTTCTTCTCTTCTATTGGCAGCAACATGTGGGTTCTACCATTTTTCTCTATAGTGTAAGTATTTTTTCTCCCATCATGAATGACATTCCTATCAAACTGCCATGGTCTCCCCAACAGAATATGAAAAACATCCATAGGAATTACATCACACAAAATCTCATCTTTATAACCTCCTATTTTAAATTCAAATTTGCATTGTTGACTTACCATTACTTGATGTCCTTTCTGCAACCATGATACTTTATATGGGCTTGGGTATGCAGTTGTCTCTGGTTCCAGCTTCTCCACCGTCTCTGTGGATACTAAATTATCAATACTCCGACTGTCTATAATCATTTTGCAAACTTTGTCCTTTGTTTTACAAGCAGTCCTGAACAAACTCGTTCGTTGAACTAGGCTATTTCCTTCTCTGGATTTAGAAGAACTTTCCTAATCATAAGGTTATATCCTCCTTCTACTTCTTCTACTTCCACATTCTTGTGGGATTCAAAATTGTGTTCTTCTCCTCCTCCTTCTTTCTTCCTCTCGAGGAATTCCCAAGACATGTGTCATGTCTTTCCACAGGAATAACATTTGACTTCACCTCCTCTACCCCTTCCTCGAGGAAAATAATTTCTCCCACCAAACAGTCCTCTTCAGGAACTTCCTCCCCTTTCAAAGTGACCATATGATTTCTCGGTCTCATCCCTAATTTTTTGTGCCTTATCATAGACAACTCTTTTACCTCTATTTGAGCATTTGCCTCTGCTTCGTTGACTCTATTTTCTGGCCAACTTTTCTTCTTCCTTTAGTGCAATCTGATAAGCAACCTCCATTTTCCTTACATTCATCATGTTGATCTCATCCTGGATTTCATACCTCAAGCCATTTATATACCTGGCAACTTTTTCATCATATTTCTCCCTTTGTCCAGTCCTAATATTCAGCCTATAGAATTCTTATGTGTACTCTTTCACTTTCATACCCTTCTATCTCAGGTTCTGCAACTTCCTGAACAGATTTATCTGATAATCCTTAGGTATGAATTTAGCCTTTAGTTTGGCTACCATTTTGTCCCAATTCTTTATCTTTTGTTTGCCTTTGCTCCTCCTATCTACCTACAATTCATCCCACCATAGTGTTGCATGTCTCTTTAATCTGGTGACAACATGTCTCACCTTCTTCGCTTCATCTACATCTTCATAATCGAAACACTTGTCCATGGACCTTATTCAGTCCAATAGCTCTTCGACATCTAGGTTTCCTTCATACATTGGGATGTTTATCTTTTCTCTAGCTCCCAACTTCACAACAAAATTCAATAAGCGTTCTTCGGCCACATATTCCCATGTATCTTCTTCAACTTCTATTTCTTCACTCTCTGCATCACTCACATATCTAGCAACAAGTATTCTCCTTCACATTGCTTCCATCGCTTCCAATCTTGCGCGAATCTCTCTCATTTCTCTTCCTACAGCACGATTTACTATAGGTGGTTCTATGTGTATCCTCGACGACATTGTTTCAACTACTTATAACACACAGAGTACAACTTCGATCTTTTTCAGGCTCTAATACCACTTGGTGCAAATCCCCCTTCTCTCCAAAGGGTTGCGCGACCTCCTGGTATAGGATCTTCGCAAGACTGAGAAGAATTATCTCTTCGAGTCTTCACTAACCTTGGAACAATTCACTTAGGCCCCATGTTCCTTCGAAATCGAATTCGGCGCCAATATTTGTTTTTTGGCAGAAATCGCATACGACCTCGGGTTGTGACCCTAGGCTTAACTCCTTAAGAACTTCGGGCTTCAGTCATTTTAATTGTGGCCTTTGCAAATTCTTCCAAACTCTAAACCATGGATTCCTCTGAATGATATCTATGGCTCTCGTCATCTGAATATCCAACGGTCATGATCCCTTCAGACTCCGACTTTGGAGAGTCTTTAACACACTCAACCCCACAACTCCTGATCCCTTAATCGGAAAATTATCTCAACACCCGGAGATCAAAAATCCTCCTCAACCAATGATCAACGACTTAGATCAAGCCCTTATCCCACTTCAAAATTTTAGGTTTCATCCTTTTTGACAATGACTTCAGCGCTTTCTCTCGAATCGCGAACCCTGAATTTTCCCTGGATGATCAACGGCTAGGATTTCTTCGCAGCTTCGTGCTTTGGAGGTTTTTACCCCTCTACACTTGAAATCTTTCGATTTGCGAATTTCCAAAGGACCCTTGCAGCTAACTACTGCGTGACTTCTCCAAGATCTAATAGTCTGGAGTGATTCGGCTCCTCCTGGGTGAGTATTGATCCTTTATCTTGTCAAACCTTTGACAAATATTTCTTCATAAAGGATTTCTTTCACAAATCTTCTATACATGTCCTTTATTCAAACTTTTGAACTCCTAAAAGGATTTTCATTGACACTTAGTCGATTTCTAGCCCGGTGTACTCCTTGCAACAGACCTCTGCATTGTCTTATGAGAAACACCTCAGCAATTTCTCCAAAGTTTTCTCCAAGCCAAAGACTTCGCATTTACACACTCCTTGCATTCGATATGCACACTATTCATACAAAATTTTCTTGCTATATCTTCTAAGGCTTGAGTAAAAAAAATCTCTCACACACACTCCTTGTGTTCGGTATTCACTCCTTGCATAAACTTACAGAAGAGAAACAATTGAAGCTTGTTCAATCCTTCATGAATTCATTCATTCACAATAAACCTCATGCACTCACAAAACTCATAACAACAACAAAAAAATACGATATCAACTCAATATATTTGGATCAATTCCCCTATGTTCTATTCAATCCAAAAAACAATAGTTACCCTAATGTCTCTTACAGACACAATACAATAAAAACTTGTCTAAAAAAATCTAAAGAAGTCAGTTCTTGGCTCTTCTCCATCCTATCTAAGTTCTACCACCTCCTGCTCCAGCGGTTACCTACTAACTCAATTAAATGCAAACTAATGACTAATAAGGTCTAATATCCTACACATGTAATATCTTATAGTCGTGTAAGGATTTACAATGATCCATCATTTCAAATGGTGGCCTGATTTTACATACAATTAAATAAAAACGTGAAATTACAAAAAAACTATGTCCACACCACTACCAAGTTGGTTAATATTCGGTTCAACCCTTTCAATGTGTTGTGCTGTCAATTTTCTTACGCCCTCGCTTTCTTGGTTTGACAGTGATGCTCTTGCATCACATATGTAATCTTGGGGTTGAATTTCATGAGGATTGTTTGATGAAAATGTTTATGGCTACTCTAGAGGGGAAAGCAAGATTATGGTATGAAGGTTTAAAACCGGGTAGCTTATACTGTCTTAAGGATTTCCACATAACATTCTTTAAGCATTATGGAGAATCTAATCCTTCGTTCTTGATGTTTGAGGATTGTTGTGAATTTTGTGAACATTTCATTAAGTAGCTTGAAAATGTTTTTGGTAATGAAGAGTGTATGAACAATGAAATCATAGAAGCACTTTATGAATATTCATCCCAACAAAAAATAGTATCCCCTCCTTTGGCTAAAGATGAAGATGATCAAGAAGTTGTTTCTAAAAATCGTTTTCCTTCTCCTGAACTTGATGAAGATATTCAACAACATTTCTAGCAAGATAAAGTGTTTCAAAGTTTTCTTTCTTCCCCTATGAATGATGTGGTTGTTCAAATTCTAAGTGTCTTAGACATGGATGAGGGTTCTAAAACTGCATGTATGGAGACTTCAAGCAATGAACAAACAAATGACATAGAGTTTCAAGAAAGAAACAAAACATTGTATGCCACTTTTCAATCAGAAATACAAAAAGATAATGAAGAGGTAGTTGTTTTATTTGATTCCTTTGAAAATCATAGTTTTGAAAATGCATCCACGGAAACTCTAGACTGTGAAATAGTTCATGTTGTTATCTTTTAACATTTTCAATAATATTATGAGTAGGAACTTATTTCCCTTCATTCATTTCAAAGTCAAAATGACAGTTCTCAAGCAAATTCCCCAAAGGTTAATAAAACCAAATCAGAATTGTTTGATGAACAAGAGGATAGCCTTGATACACATAATATGGTTGTAATATTTGAAGATGTTCAAGGATGTATGAACATTTTTGTTGATATGCATGGAATATTAGACAAACCTATTCCTTCCATTTCATTTGGCAATGTTCTCAGAACTGAAGAAATAGAGCAAGAACAACAAACACTTATGAAAGAGTCTTGTCTTTCTGTTTTTGTTCATCAAGAAGAAAAAAAAAATCATGGTTTTCAAGATCCTGTGGTTGTCCTATTACAGTCATCAGTGAAGGATGAATTTGTTTCATTCATAAGATCATATTTTGGATTCAATTTTTTTTTTTAGCTGCCATCTTTTACATTTGTTTGCCTGCTTAAGAAAAATGTGAGCAGAGGAAAATTGGGAAGCCAATTGCTTGATTGGATGCATTGGCACTTTAGCATCACTTGATTGAGTATTCATTTCAGTAGTTTTAGAGTATATGGGAGTGTGAAAATAATATTGTTGGTCAAGCAATTTTTCAGTTTGGGTTTTCAGCAGTGCGTATATTCATATTGTAGTGGTGTATTTAGTGTTCAGTTTTCAGTTGAGAGCAGTGTACAGACTTGGGTTTTTAGTGGATACTGGTGACAACTCAGAGAAGAGTACATACATGTTTTGGGAGAATCCCAATGGATCATGTAACACCCCAAGGCCTAGCCCTTGCTGAATTGTAATTATGCTTATAGGCTAGTGAGCTGAGTAGTTATAAGTTGAGAGACTTATGTGTTTATTAGGCTGGTGAGCGAGAAGTTAAAGCCAATGAGCATGATTTTTTATATGTAAATACACACATATAATTAATAAAATTACATTGTTGTATGTAGACCCTCCACGAAGAAAGAGTTATGGGGGACTAAGCTCCACTAGGTGTGGAAGGGGCTAAGTGTTTAGGAATAGGGGCAAAGCTAGAGGGCTTGCCTCTAAAAGAATAATATTATATTATTATTTCCTAGAAGTTAAGGTTTAATATAACAAGATGTCCTAAGTTCCTTTAGGAAAGGGGGATGAGTGTTAAGTGGAGCTCATGCAGCTTCATGGAGACATGTGTCAACCTGGGTGCATGTAGTTTTAAGTGAGAAAGTCAGCTCGTTGGGGGCCCTCTCACTCACCAATATCATGATTCTCATGATTGTCATGATACTTCACCATTGCATCAGCACTCTCACGAGGTTATCCACCTTGGAAGAGAGCCATACTCCCCAGTGATGCACGCACTAGTGTAACCTCCAAACACTGGAGTTGTCCTTCGTATTTCCTGTGAAGCCCGACCAACTTGTATTTTTCCTAAGTTTTGTTGTGTCGTAGAAGTTGGCGGTTGTTTCCAATGCAGTTTTGGATAAGCTTGGTTTATTTTCATATTCTATGTCCATACCCATTTTCTATGGTTGAATTCACCTGTGTGTTACCCGAATTTTGTTGTTGACATGACCTTTGTCTATTTGACATAAGAGCTTAATTGAAGAAGCAGGTTGTCATGCCTGTGAGAAACTCTCCCAGGTGAGAGAGTTTGTTGGGAAGTGGATTCTCCTTAAGGGAGTCTTGTAGCATCTATAGTACTCTGAGACTTCTAATACAGCCTGTTGTTGAAGCCCAAGGTAAGGGAGGTGTAGTAGCTGATGGACTTGTATTAGTGAAGGTGTACCCTCTTAGGATGAAGCAGGCATGTGGGGAATGAGGGTCTGTGGGTTGTGGACGTAAGTGGCTCCTGGGATAAAATATCCTTCCTATTGTTCTATGAAACTTCCTTGTTGTCCTTGCCAAGCGTAGAATTCCCTTTCCCAATGGAGTTTAGTCCAAGATCGGGGGTGACTCAGTGCTAAGCATGATGAGAAACGTGGTCTAAGGCTGGGAGGTTCATGGAAGTTTTGCATGCAATTGGTGGTCATCTATTAAAATATAAGTACCAATTATTTGTTCGTTGTAAGCTGTGTATTTGTATTTTCATTATAATTAATGAGTAATGCTTGTATATAAATGTTGCATGTAGGTGTTAATGTTGCTTCTGCATGAACAGGTATGAGTAGAGTATTGACGTCTGTTTAATTTCATTAGATAGATATATATTTATATGTGTGAATACCAGATGTTATCTCTATCTTCCAGTTAAGTTTTAAATCTAATTATTTCCACAAAGTTACTTGGTGGCATGGCTTGGACTGTTGTTTAAGGCCGGAAATGTCACAAAAATGGTATCAGAGCAGTAAAGGAAAATCAAAGGTTGCTTCGGTAGCATTACTTGACCAAGGTCATCGACTGAGGGACCTTACAAATTGGTATCAGAGCCAAGTTTTCGATACTGATCCTGGATGGGCCATATTAGTGGTTAGCGAGACAAGATTTTAGAGGGAATTGTTGTCGAAAGGGACAACATTGAATTTCAAAGCATTCCATAGTGCCAAGATAATACCTTGGTCATGTTATGAAGCTCAGGAGGTATAAAAGTTTATGGAATGGTGGCAAAGAAAAGAGGCTGCAATAACTGTGGGTTTGCAACCGCAAGGTTTGAAGTTGGGTCATGGGATCTTTTCAGGAGAAGGAGGATCCTTCAAAACCATCAGATATGGATAAAGGTGCATGAATATTAACCCCTAAGTACTTCATACTTCATGACTTCATCGAAGTTTATTTGTAATAGAGAAGAAAAGGGTTGAATCCGAAGTTCGAAATTCCTGAAGACGATCTACACCGTAGATCCGGGGGGGAAGTGTTTACCATTGGATTTGACCAAGGACGGATAAGAACTATAGGGTTAAGCCAAGAGCAGAAGGTAATAAAGTTCAAGAGTTCGGAGTTCAGGAGAAATGGGGTATGCAAAGGTGAAATCTTCCGGATTCTGAAGTCCCGAAGTGACATGGCCTGCTGACGTCACTAAGGATGACGTGGACACATGGGATGTGTGCCATGTGTTAGTGAGTTAAGAACCTTTGTAAGATAGAAATGTAGTTAGAACATGACATAAGGCAGTTAAATTTGGTGAAAAAGTTAGCAAGATTGGACCCACATTAACTTTGATCACAATCTATCAAGATCGATGATTGAGCGGAATTGCGGAGATCAAAGATGTGTGGCAGATAATTCTAGAAGGAGATCCCGCAATCCAAACCATGTTTTCCCAAAAGGGGTACGTGTCAATGTGGGGATAATTGAAGAACGATCAAAGAGATACTCCAAAACTGTTGACCCATGTCCCCGCAATTTGAAAAGTATAAAGTTTGATGTGGATTTTTAGTATCTTTTATTCAAGCATGGAAACCATGGGCCCCAGTGGATGCGTGGCACCAGATCATGAAGTTCGGAGATTGGACACTCCCGAAGAATTGTTTCGTGATAGAATGGGAGGAAGAAACCCCTGAAGTTCTATTACATCGAAGTAAAGTGAAGCGATGATGTCATCAGGGTGATGTGGAAGTATGCAAAGACTCACGGTTTAGGAGTTTTTGTTTGAGAAAAGGTGGAATCATCCAATATCTCGGAGCGCTGAAGCTTCGAAGTCCCAGAAACCCGATCCTAGAGTTCCATAGCAAGTATCAATCATTGGATGCTGGGAGAAGTGGATTGTTTATCCACCCTACTTCGTGAGTTCGTCAATCCGACACTCTGAGAGATTTGTTGTGATCTGCTTTGAAATCCACCAAAGCCCGGAGCCCAAAATTTCAGGTTCTAGATAAGCACCCAAATCATAAGCTTTGGGTCACATCTGTGGTCAAATGTGAACCAAGGGCTGAAGAAAAGGGGCTAGCACCCAAAATTTATTACAGAACATAACTAGTCTTAGAGATTGAAGCCCGAGGTGTTCTTGACTAACTAAGACCTACAGAAAATGGAATCTGATATTTTTTTTGATTGAATCAGATTGGTTTATTTCGTAAAATTATTAAAGACTGATAGCCTGAAAAGAATCTGGTTGAGTGCACATTTTTGCAAAGTTAACAATTGACGGGCCAAATTGAGTTGTTGCATAGTGTAGAGCGTGGAGAATTAACAAGATTCTTATAGTTCGGAGGATGAAATGAGAGGAATGGATGCCCATTTGGGAGTTGAAGGATTGAACTCCAATGGGCATCAAGAAGAAATAAATAAATAAGAGAACATGAAGAAAATCATTAAAACGTTGCAGAAAGATGTACAAACTCACCGAGCAGATAACAGAAATATCATGAAAGCCAGGGAGAAACAGGGAGAATTCAACGTGAAGTTAATGCGGAGCCTGGAAATAATAGAAAATAAATTGGATAAGGAGAGTGGCTCAAGAAAATAAATAAGTCCTAGAAGAACAAAAAGTATTAGCCGACAGCACCAGAACTCCTCGAGGAATTCCAATAAGAGAGCACAAAGAATCTCAAGTCCATCCCCTGTTAGGAAGCATAAGAGGTCTAAGGAATATGAGCTACGAGGGGAAATGAAAAAAATCAAACCTCTTACATTTTATGGGGAGCACAAGAAGGATGAAGATGCAGAGACATGGTTGTTGGGCATGAGAAAGTATTTTCAATTGCATAATTATTCTTCTCATGCGGAAGGAAGAATTTCCATCTATCAACTCAAAGGGAAGGGATTTGTCTGGTGGGATCAACTTGTGCAAGTACAACATGTTAGAGAGAAGAATGTTACATGGAGGGAATTCAAGAGACATTTTGAAAGGAAGTACCTAACTAAGAGGTATTATGAAAAGAAAACGAAAGAGTTCTTTGAACTCAAGCTGGGAAGTCTGTCAATTGATGATTATGAAAGAATATTCTTGGAGTTGTTGAAGTATGTTCCCTTCATCAAGGATGAGATAGTTAAGATTCAAAGGTATCTGAATGGGTTTTCATCTTCCATCAGAGAAAAGATCTAGTATTATGATCCTAAAACTATGGAAGAAACTATAAGGAGAGAAAAATGCTTATATGATCAACAAAAAGAAAAGCCTACTTTACAAACATCTTGGGGAGACAAGAAGAAGTTTAAGAGGGAGCAAAGGCAGAAGGGAAACAAACCACCATGTTTTAGGAACAGTCCTCAAGGACAACTGGTTTTGAGAGAGCCCAGGATAGATGAAGCAGGTGGGAAAAGGCCAAAGGAGACACCTATGGAATGTTGGGGTTGTAAAGGATATCATAGGTATAGATATTGTCCTCACAGAAAGGACAAGATGAGAGTTGTTCACAATGTTCAACAAGCTGAAATAGTGGAGGGCATGGGCAGGAGAGTACCAAGAATCTATGAAGCCCTAGACAACAAGCAAGTTGAGTTTCAATCACACATGATTGAAGTTGAAGGTATGATCAATAACCATGCCCTTACTATTTTAATAAATTCAAGAGCTAGTCATAGTTACATAGATCCTAAAGTTGTGGAAAGATTATGCTTGCCGAGAAGCAAGAACAAGAAATATTGGTTGGTACAGCTGGCTATAGGAGCCAAGAGGAAAGCTTTTTATTCGATTAAATCATGTCTAGTGGGCATAAATGGACTAAGTGCCAAAGAATATTTGAATATCTTTCCTTTAGGATCATATGATTGCCTAATTGGTATGGACTGGTTGGACGAACACCATGTCATTTTAGAATGTCATAACTGTTGGAGTTACTTCACACACACCTAGGATTTATTTTTCCTAGGGTTTTTCCTTGTTTATTAGTCATAATTAGTCATTATTCGTTCTCCTATATTTTAGGGGAGAATATTCCACCTAGAGAGAATATTCTCTTTCAGTTGACACTTCAGTTTGACTAGTTGAGTTGATCTTAGATGTTGCATCAGTTTTGTCACCATGCAACATTGGGATCATCACCAGGATAATTCAACCTTGCCTTGGTATCATCACCATACTGGCACATTACCCTTGATTCCCTGAGTTAACTCCTCACTACTCTTTGTTCAGTCAGTTAACTGAAGACTAGTTGACTAGTTAACTCAACTAGGTGGCAGTTCACTCTCGTAACTGCCTGAGAGACTAGAATAGGTGGAAGTTCACTCCCATAATTGTTGGTGTGTGTCCATATCACTCTATATCACCACTATGGTGCATTGGTTCTCCTCCAGTGTGCACTCATTGAGTTATATAGAGTATATCATGTATAAATTATTCATTATTCACAATGGTTAATGAGAATTCTTTCATTATTTCTCTCCTTCTTCTTCTTTCTCAAAATATCTCTACAAATGTGTGTATTATTGTTTAGATATATCTATTCTATGCAGGTTCAACACAATTACATGCTATCAGAGCTGACGGATTGCTAAGCAAAATCTACACCAAAATTTTTGGAGGAACAAAAGATTGAAGACAGCGAAAAGATGGATTTCCAAAAAGAATTCATTCTTACACCTTACAACTATTTTTCATGGAAGGAGAAAATAGCCATACATATTCTAACTAGAGGGTTGTACAGGTTGACCTTGAATACAGATACAAAAACGACATCATCCATAGAAAAATCCAAGTACTTAAATCGCATGGATGAGGCACTCGGAACAATTTGCAGTCTTATTTTTCCCGATCTCCTTTTTCACATATCTTCCTGTAAGACTTCCAATGAAGCCTCGACCACCTTGGAAGGGATATTTGTAAAACAATATGATATGAGGGGACACATGTTGTAGGTGGAGCTACTCACATTGGATCCAAAAATCTTCGACAATATCCAAGATTTCTTTACAAAATTCAAGGATTTATTGTCACAACTCAAAGCTTGCGGGGTTGATAAATCGAAGGAGGAAATACCAATGGTTCTCACCATTCTCTCCAATCTTGGTCTTGAATTCTCTGTATTCATATCCACATTCCATTCTATCAGATTCGCCTCTGGAGTCACCTGGAAGATGCCTTGTCTTGAGGAATTTATTGAATCCCTGATACAAGAGCAAACCAAGCTCATCAACATGGGCACAATCAAAGGCCCAAGGGTGCATGCACTCACTGTGTGTGATGGCAGAAAAAAATATCATAAATATAAAGCTAAATATAAATGAAAATATCATGCACATCTGAAGAAGGAAGGGTACACAAAACCCTTCACCGATGCCTCCAGATCCGAAGGGGAAAAGGGAAGAAAAGGATAGAAATGCACGTATTGTCACAAAGGATTCCATTTGGAATCTGCATGCATGAAAAAAAATATATATATTATGTCTCAAATACTTTAGAAAAACAACCTTGGAGATCACATCCCTGAGGGTGCCATGAAGAAGAATCCATAAGATCTGAATCCGAAGAAAGGCAATTCTAGCCATGCCTTGATTGCCATCAACTCCTTTCTTGATGCTTGGATCGTTGATTCAAGAGCATCACATAATATGGTTGCATAAAAATAAGTATATTATTCTTTGGATGCATGCAAAGGTCCTCCTATTATGATGGGGAACAACTCTTCTGTCGAAGTGACAGGAAAAGGAAGGATTGAACTCACCAACGGAAGCTTCGAGAATGTGTTTCATGTTCCCAAACTTTTTGTCAAACTTCTCTCCATGTATCAGATGACGAATTCTAGCACCAAAAATAAAGTAATATTCACACCAAATTCTGTGGACATCTACGACATGCAAACCAACTCCATGGTTTCTACCGGTGAGGTAAATCATCAGTCTAGATTGTATACATTTTTTGAATTCATTGAACCTAATTCTTCTTTACTACTTACTCATGCTGATGAAAGTAGTATGATATAGCATGAAAGGTTTGGAGATTTGAATTTCAGATACATGTAACAACTTAGAAAGAAAATATTGGTTTATGGTCTACCAGACATCCATTTATCCAAGGGAGTATGTGAGGGATTTGTTCTCGAAAAACACCCTCAAGAGAAATTTGACAAAGGAAAGTCTTAGTGAGCTTCCACACCTTTAGATCTGATTCACAGTGACCTTATGGGTCCTTTTCCGCATCCATCCATCAGAAAAGCGAGGTTTGTTCTCATTTTTTTTTATTATTTCTCTCGTTTTACTTGTATCTACTTTCTTAGGAAAAAATATGATGTCTTTCAACACCTCAAAGATTTCAAATCTCTGGTTGAGACATAGTCCAAAAACAAGATAAAAGTCCGCTAAACTAATAATGGGGGAGAGTATGTAAATCTTGAGATCCATAATATTTTCCATGAGGCAGGGATTCAGTTGCCTCACACAGTTCCCTATACTCCGCAGCAAAATGGTGTTGCTAAGCGGAAAAACCGATCTCTAAAGGAGATGACATCTTTCATGTTGCATGCAAAGTCACTACCATAGAGACTATGGGATAAATCACTTAACTATGCAACATACATCCAAAAGCAATATCCCAATAGATCTGTCAAGGATAAGACCCCCTATGAGGCTTGGAGTGTCCTCAAACTAGAAGTGACCCACTTTCACATTTTTGGTTCACGTTCATGGGCCCAAATTCCCTCTGAAAAGAGGAAGGCAATTGATCCATAGAGCACTGAGTGCATTTTTTTTGGATACCTCAATGGTGTGAAGGGATATAGGCTTATTGATCTTTCCTCGGACCGGCTCATCATTGAGTGAAGTGTCCAATTTGAGGAAAGTGTCTCGCATGCACCTCAGCAGCCGCATGCAGACACCTTCATTCTTCCACCTATCTGAGATGATGAGCATGCACATGTCAACTCTTCTTCAGATGATATTTCTTATTCAAATGACTCAGATGATTCAGATTCAAATTCAGTACATTTAGATGCAAAGTCAGAGCATCCAGATGTAGTTGCAAGGCCAGAGCAGAGGCCCAGGTGGGCACAGAATACTCTTAAGGATGCAGGGGATCTTGTTGGTGATCCAGCCGATACTAGGAGAACTTGATCTGATTTCGAGGAGCCTCATGTTGCACTCACCACCACTAAACCATTTCCCTCCAAGAATATTTTCTTGGTTTAGTCTTTAGATCTACAGTGTTATGGCGAGGCTACTGGAAATCCCTTTAGGGAATCCGCCATGCAGGAGGAGTACAACTCCCTCCTAGAGAACCAGAATTGGGATCTGGTTCCCCTTCCTTCTAGGAGGAAACTTGTCAAATGCAGATGGGTCTACAGGACCAAGAGCACAGAGGATGGACAAATTAACAGATACAAAGCCAAGATTGTTGCCAAAGGCTTTCATCAGGTTCATGGTATTAACTATGATGAGAACTTT
>JASDQU010736129.1:223641-240323 GCA_032191745.1 Picea mariana | reverse complement strand
CCACTAGTTGATAGCACACTGTACATATAGCTAGTGGGGAGCTTGTTGTATCTCACACACTCCAAACCAGACCTCTCCTATGTAGTTGGTGTAGTTTCCAGGTTCATGCAGGAGCCCCATGAACTACATTGGAAAGATGAAAAGTGTATCCTTTGATACATATAGGGCACCATCACCTTTGGGATTCATTATGCAATAGACTCTACATTAGATCTCATCGGGTTTACTGATTCCGACTGTGCTGGCGATAACACTGATCGCAAGTCCACATCTAGTTACTCACTCAGTCTTGGTTCTGGGCCTATCTGTTGGTCGAGAAAGAAGAAAGCTTCTATTTCTCTATCTTCAATCGAGGCATAATACAGAGGGGTAGTTAACATAACCATTCGGGCTATGTGGCTACAACATTTTCTCACTGAGTTGGGCATTTAGTTTCATCGATCGATCATTATCTGGTGTGACAACCAGAGCACTCTAAATTTTTGCAGAGATCCAATTCAGAAGTAGTAGACGAAGCACATCGAGATCCACATGCACTACATCCGGGACTTAGTACATGAGGGGATCATTGACTTACAGTTTTGTCCTTTAGTATAATAGATGACAAACATCTTCACCAAGACCTTCACTAAGAAGAAGTTCCATTATCTACGAGGTTGTCTTGGATTGAAGGACATAGTTACCTAGCAACTGTAGTTCTTCTTTTTACATACATTGTACCTTGAGGGGGGGGGCGGTTTCCCATGATTTTTTCCCTCTTTCCTCACTTTATTTTAGTGTATCTTTTGTATTTGGGTACCTAACATGGCCTCATTGTTGGAACCCATTCTTTATTTTCACCATAGTGATGTTTAGGGTGGTGTTGGAGTTACTTCACACGCACATAGGATTTATTTTTCCTAAGGTTTTTCCTTGTTTATTAGTCATAATTATTCATTATCTAGTCTCCTATATTTTAGGGGAGAATGTTCCACCTGGACAATATTCTCTTTCAGTTGACACTTCAGTTTGACTAGTTGAGTTGAGTTTAGATGTTGCATTGGTTTTTTCACCATGCAAAATTGGTATCATCACCAGACTGGGGAATTTCCCTTGATTCCCTAATTTAAATCCTCACCACTCTATGTTCAGTCAGTTAACTGAAAACTAGCTGACTAGTTAACTGAAGACTAGTTGACTAGTTAACTCAACTAGGTGGCAGTTCACTCTCGTAATTGCCTGAGAAACTAGACTAGGTGGAAGTTCACTCCTGTAACTATTGGTGTGTGTCCAAATCACTCTAGACCACAACTATGGTGCATTGGTTCTCCTCTAGTGTGCACTCATTGAGTTATATAGAGTAGATCATGTGTAAATTATTCATTATTCACAATGGTTAATGAGAATTATTTCATTCTTTCTCTCCTTCTTCTTCTTTCTCAAATTATCTCTACAAATGTGTATATTATTGTTTAGCTAAATCTATTTTATGTAGGTTCAACACATTTACAATAACAAGGCATTCACTTTCTTTGATGAGGAAGGAAATCAGAGAGCAGTCCAAGGAATTCCCAGGGTAGTTGTTATTAGAGAAATTTCAACAGTGCAGTTGAAGAAATGTTATAGGAAAGGCTATCAAATATTTGCATATCATATGGAGGAACCATATAGGGATAAGGTTCAAATTCTAGAGGACCATTCAATCCTTGAATATTTTGAAGATGTATTCAAGGAGGTACCAGGACTACCTCCAAAGAGAGATATTGATTTCTCTATACATTTGATGCTTGGAGCAGCCCAAGTGTCAAAGACTCCCTACAGAATGAGTACACCAGAGTTGAAGAAGGGGTATATCTTCCCAAGTGTATCCCCTTGGGGTGCCCCAGTTTTGTTCGTAAAGAATAAATATGGAACAATGAGGTTGTGCATTAATTTCAAATAGTCGAACAAAGTGACTATAAAGAACAAGTATTCTATACCAAGGATTGATGATCTCTTTGAACAATTGAAGGATGCAAAGATATTTTCAAAGATAGATCTCAACTCAAGATACCATCGAGTAAGGATTAAAGAGGAATACATCATCAAGAACACCTTCAAAACAAGGTATGGTCCTTATGATTTTACAGTGGTGCCATTTGGGTTATCAAATGCACCCATTGTTTTTATGTGCTTAATGAATGAAGTTTTTAGGGAATATTTGGACAAGTTTTTCATTGTCTTTCTAGATGACATCATTGTATATTCCAAGTTGAAAGAAGAGAATGAGCACCATTTGAGGATGGTGTTGCATGTGCTAAGATATGATCAGTTGTATTCCAAATTGAACAAGTGCTCGTTTTATCAAAACAGAATTCACTATTTGGAGCATATCATATCGGAATAAGGGATAATCGTGGACCCTGAAAAGACTGAGGCCATTAAAGAGTGTACAACACCTAAAAATGTAACTGAAGTCATATCCTTCATGGGTCTAGATTATTGCTATAGAAGGTTCATTGCAGGGTTTTCTAGAATATCTCACCCCATAACTTCCTTGCAAAGGAAGGGGAAGAAATTTCAATGGATAGAAGAATGTGAAAGAAGCTTCCAACAATTGAAGAAGTGGTTAACCAGTGCTCCAATTCTGAATATTGTAGATCCGAATGAAGATTTTGTGGTTTGCACGAACGCATGTAAAGAAAGACTAGGAGGATTCCTCAGCCAGAATGGGTTTGTGATATGTTTTTAGTCCAAAAAATTGAAAGAGAATGAAAGGCTCTACGCCACTCACGATTTGGAGTTGGCATCCATTGTACATGCTCTAAAGAAATAGAGACATTACCTCATGGGAAAGAGGTTTGAGCTCAGGACAGACTATCATGCTCTGAAATGTTTGTTTGATCAACCTACATTGAATGTCAGGTAGAGTAGATGGTTGGAATTCCTCTGTGAATATGACTTTGATATCAAGCACATCAAAGGAAAGGAGAACAAAGTGGATGATGCACTCAGCAGGAAAGTGCATGAACTGCATGCTACAACCATCATCATGTATCAGACGTATCTTCAAGGCAGAATCTTTGAGGCTTCAAAATTTGATTCGCAGTACATAGAATTGGTAACAAAATTGCAGCAAGGTAAAATGCAACAGAAGGTTGAATATTTCAAATTAGGAATTGATGGAATTATCTTGTACAAAAGCAGAGTTTATGTACCCAACTCTTCTGAATTGAAGAGTGTTATTTTAAAATAAATGCACAATGTACCTTATGAAGGACACCCAGGATATCAAAATACAATTTCAGCAGTCAAAAGCCAATATTATTGGCCAGGCATGAAGAAGGAAGTTGTTGAATTTATTGCCAAATTCTTAGAATGTCAAAAGGTAAAGGTTGAGAATAGACACAAACTTGGTTGGCTACAGCCATTATCCATCCTTGAGTGGAAGTGGGAAGTGGTGACAATGTATTTCATCAGAGGATTTCTCAGAACAAGCAAGCAACATGATGCAATCATGGTAGTAGTGGACAAGCTTACTAAAGCTGCTCATTTTATTCCATTGAAGACCACTCACAAGGAAACTAACATTGATGATATTTATATAAGGGAGGTAGCATGAATGCACAGTATTCCCAAGACAATTGTGTCTAAAAGAGACCTAAAGTTTACCTCAAAGTTCATGAGAGGACTATTCGAGGGGTTCGGAACAAACCTAAAATTCAATACAACCTATCACCCTGAGTCAGATTGACAAACAGAAAGAGTAAACCAAGTGATAGAAGACATTCTAAGGATTTATGTGATAGACAAACTATCTAAATGGGGAGATTATCTACACTTGGTAGAATATTCCTACAACAATGGCTATCAAGCATCACTGAAGATGATCCCGTTTGAAGCACTTTATGGCAGAAAGTGAAACACCCCAATAAGTTAGGACAAACCAAATGATAGGGAAGTGGTTGGGCCGGAGTTGCTCAAGGAAATGGAAGAGAAAATGCTGAAGATTAAATAGAATTTGAACGTTGCCCAAGATAGACAAAAACGTTATGCAAACAAAGGAAGAAACCACAGAGAGTTTAAAGTGGGTGACCATGTTTTCCTGCAGGTGAAGTCCAACATAAGTTCCCTAAAGCTGGGAAGCTATTCCAAGTTGGAATCCAGATTTTGTGGACCATTTGAAATCCTAGAAAGGATTGGACCAATAGCTTATATGCTTGCATTTCCTACATCCATGACTGTTCATAATGTATTTCATGTATCATTGCTCAAGAAGTATATACCTGATGCTAATCATGTGATTTATTGGAATGTGATCTAGGTGGAACAAGAAGGCGCTTTACAAGTGCAGCCTGTGCGCATATTGTACTAGAAGAGCAAGCAACTCCAGAATCGAGTCGTAAAGCTTGTAAAGGTTTAGTGGACCTGGTACGGTCTTGATGATGCAAAATGGGCACATGAAGATGCTATGCGGGCAGAGTAACCACATATTTTTGAAGATTTTGTAAATATTGTTGTTGTTGTGTAAAGAGTTGCATTGAGGACAGTGCGAAAATAAGGGGAGGGGATTGTAACACCCCAAGGTCAAGCCCCTACTAAATTCTAATTATGCTTATAGGCTTGTGATCCGAGTGGTTATAAGCTGAGAGACTCATGTTTTTATTAGGTTGTGTTATTGGATAAATCACTGAATGAGGACATAAACTAATCTCCCTAGATCCACCTGGATCTAGAACAAAACAAGACAGGACATGATGCTTTCCGTAAGTTGCTACCATTGAATTTACTATAAAATAAGGAATAGATGACATACCTTTAGATATCTCTTCCTTTTATCTTTGTTGTTTCTGCTTTTCTCCAGTGCTCTTGTGAGATCAGATCTGCAATGACAAAAACCAACCAAAGTGAAAGCAACAATTGTAGATTCAATGGAAACCTAAACATGTGATAAAAGAATCATGTAATAAAATGCTAATGATTTTATGTAAAGAAACGTGTCGTCGTATCATATTAAGTAAAATTGGAAGATACAACCAAATTGCCTTGATGTTGCAAGTTCCCTTGCGGTGGTCCTTTGTTCCAACACACACATACACTTGCTCTGAATTTGTATGCAGATGGTCCACAAAATATTGATGGGCAAATAGAGACCTCAAACATCAATTGTAACAGGATCCTTCACACAGTCTTCAGCCTATTCTTTCAGCAATTATTTTCTCAATCTTGCTTAACCCTTTCCATGAAAAACCCATCATTATATAGGAGAAGGTGAAGTGGTTGAAAGAATGAGGATGATCCCACCAAATTAGAGAAGCTAGTAGGATCAAAACCATACATATGCCACATCACATTCTAGAATATTTTCCTTCTAGAAACTTCATGAACTTCTTCCTTTCCTTAGCTTCAAACATCGTCGCACCCTGCCTATATAGAAGCCTGCGGAAACCGCGGGAGCCAAGCATAGAGAAGCCTGCAGAAATCAAGGATTTCTGCACTGTGTACCACTGTCATCCTATGACGTCATTCTAAAAATATGCCTTGTAGGGGAAGAAATCAGTCATTTTCCTCATGCAGAAGATTGTTTTGAGAGCCTGAACACATGCTTGTATAGTCATCATCAGGGTGACCAAAATAATGTGTAACAGGTTGGTGAGCCAAAAGCTAAGGCCAATGAGCCTGATTTTGTATATGTAAATACACACATATCATTAATAAAATTACATTGATGTGTGTAGACCCTCCACGAAGAAAGATTTATGGTGGAATAAGATCCACTAGGTGGGGAAGGGGCTAAGTGTCTAGGAATAGGGGCTAAGCTAGAGGGATTACCTCTAAAGGAATAATATTATATTATTATTTCCTAGAAGATAAGGTTTTATATAACATGTTGTCCTAAGTTCCTGGGGGAAAGGGGGATGAGTGTTAAGTGTAGCTCATGCAGCTTTAGGGAGACATGTGTCAACCTAAACCTAAGTGCATGCAGTTTTAAGTGGGAAAGTCATCTTGTTGGGGGGCCACTCACTCACCAGTCTCACGATTCTCACAACTGTCATGATACTTCACCATTGCATCGACACTCACATGAGGTTAGCCACCCTAGAAGAGAGCCATACTCCCCACTGATGCATGTGCCAATGTAACCTGCAGACACTGGAGTTGTCCTCCGTATTTCCTATGAAGCCCAATGAACTTGTATTTTTCCTGAGTCTTGTTGTGTCGTAGCGATTGGCGGTTGTTGCCAACGCAGTTTTGGATAATCTTGGTTTGTTGTCATATTCTATCTCCATACCCATTTTATGTGGTTGACTTCACCTGTGTGTTACCTGAATTATGTTGTTGACATCACCTATGTTCGTTTGACATAAGAGCTGAATTGAAGAAGTAGTTTTTCGGGCCTGTGAGAAACTCTCCCAAGTGAGAGAGTTTGTTGGGAAGTGAGTTCTCCTTAAGGGAGTCCCGTAGAAGCTACAGTACTCTGAGACTTCTGGTCCAGCCTGTTGCTGAAGCCCAAGGTAAGGGAGGTGTAGTAGCTGATGGAATTGTATTAGTGAAGGTGTACCCTCCTGGGGTGAAGCAGGTGTGTGGGGCATGAGGGTCTTTGAGTTGTGGATGTAAGTAGCCCCTAGGATAAAAGATCCTTCTTGTTGTTCTGTGCAACTTCCTTGTTGTCCTTGCCAAGCCTAGAATTCCCTTTCCTGGTGGAGTTTAGTCCCATGTCGGGGGTGACCCACTGTTGAGTGTGATGAGCAATGTGGTCTAAGGCTGAGAGGTTCATGGAAGTTCTACACGCAGTTGGTGACCACCTATTAAAAGATAAGTACCAATTCTTTGTTCGTTGTATGCTATGTATTTGTATTTTCATTATAATTAATGAGTAATGCTCGTACATCTATGTTGCATGTAGGTGTTAATGTGGCTTCTGCATGAACATGTGTATGAGTAGAGTATTGACATCTGTTTAATTACATTAGATAGATATATATTTATATGTGTGAATACCAGATGTTATCTATATCTTTCGGTTAAGTTTTATATGTGATTATTTCCGCAAAGTTACTCAGTGGCATGGCCTGACCTATTGTTTAAGGCTGGCAATGTCACGGAAATGGTATTAGAGCAGTAAAGGAAAATCAAAGTTTGCTTCGGTAGCATTACCCGACTGGGGTCGCTGGCCGAGGGACATTACAGATCAAGCACTGGGTCTATGAGTTCTTTGCTACCTCACTGGGAGGATAGCATCCCCGTTGGATGCAATTTTATCACATGCTAATTTGTATTACTTTTTCCAAAGAATCTTGTCCTTGTGTTATCTTTCCACTCAGATTTTAAAAAAAATTCACTAGCTTCGTCAAGCTCCCATCACCTATATCCTTCACTCAAATAATTATCCAAAATAGTCATGTCCTCCATGAGTCAAAATTGGCAAATATCCCAAAATTATATCTAGCCTTAATTCTTATTTAAATCCCTCGGTTCCATCACTTCATTCATTTTTACCCTTATTATCATATTCCCGTTGAAAATTAAAAATATTCCTTTTATTAAGATTAAGCTCCCTTTTAGTATCCACAAAGTCCTGTGATGAGCCTCATATGCCCAAAATCCTTAGAAAAATGGAAAAAAGGTATATAATTATTAATATAAATATTTTTAGATGAAAATATTTATATTAATATTTTCTCCAATATTTAATGCATGACCTCATGTCAAATCATGGGAACGAATATCAAACTAAGTGGAAATTTCAAAGGGTGGATGGAGGGCACATATACATTTTGGGGGTTGAATGTAAATGGAGGTTAATTATTTGAAGTGGTACCGAAATCCAAACCATTGATTTGGTTTTGGAGCACGTGTTCTTACGTGATTCATTTCGGGGATAAAAGTGGTGTGGGTTAAAACCACTTCTCCAAAGTTCCTAAATAATATTGCAACCATTTATTATATGGTTTGGTTTCATAAATGTGCGACATATTTGCGTTTCCAGGGTGGAAATTTTTCACAGAGGTAAAAATTAAATTTTACAGATAAGAAAGATTAATGTTTATTACTATGGGGAAAAAATCATGAAGAAGAAGATGTACGTGACCGGAAGATTTGGAAAATTGTTTATCCAAGGTTTTTACAAAAGTAAAAGGGTAAGATCAAGGGATATTTTCATAGCTTACCAAGATGGTTTCCAAGACATGGTTTTCAAAACCACGGGAAACAAACCAGTAAATTTTTTCATAGTGAAATGGTAAGCAATAAATGGTTTTTCAAAACCATGGGCATGAATTAAAATATGGAAATTTAATTTTACAGGATTAAAAATATTTGGGATTTATTTTTATTTAAATATATTATTCCCAAATATTTAAGGAGAATATGGATAAATAAAATTAGATTTGAAAAAAAATAAGCACAAGTGACATTTCAAAGAGAAGTTTCTGCAGCAGTTGAGACTTACAGGATGATTTTCGGATGAACCAGATTGAATTTTCAAAATTCAAAGGAGGTTATTGTCAAGAACGGATCCTAGAACATTAACCTTGTTCATTTTTCACACAGGTGTCACGGATTGCGATATTCGAAGGAATCTTGGAGACATATTTTTCAGTTATGATTTCCTGTTCGATACATGTTTTTGTGACACATATTCCGGCCAACTAGAGATGAATTTCAAGAAAATGAGAGAGGCTTTTCTTCAGAATGAGCTTATATACAAAAATCGTTCTCAGATTGTACACAACTATTACAGTTTGAGAATTACATGTGGCATTTTGAAGCCTATTTTTTCTCCTGAAAAGCAGGAGATCGGTTAAAACATGTCATGTTCTATTTGTAATTGTTCTTATTTTGGGAAAAGGGTTGGAGTTCAAAATTGTGAGATGGAAAGGGGTTGTAGTTCAAAATTGTGAGATGGAAAGGGGCCTTTAGTGCTATGTATTTCATTGTAAAAGAGTAGAGAAAGGGGGGGGGAGGGGGACTTTTAGCCAGGAAGGCAAAGGGACTGTGTGTAAATTTGTTAGAATGTCCTTATGAATTAATATAGTAGTACAATGCTTTTGACAACCGAGATTCATCATTGTGTATTCTTTAGTGTGTTTTCCTACAGTTCACATTCATTTCACTTATGTTATTTCTTCTAATAATAGCTATGAGTACATGATTGGAACTCATCCTTGATAGATGATCCTTTCATATGGTTATTGTAGTTGTTGTGTTCAATGATTATAGGTCCAGAATTCACTCTCTGTTAAGTGCTACGTTCATTGTAGTAGGCCTTATGTTATTTCTGCTAAATCTACAATTGAGAATTCATCTTTGTTTGATGCTCTCATTTGTAATGGGATTTTCTCTTTTGTGTCTTGCCATCATCTGAATATTATTTATTAATCAAGAATATGCTTGCTTTGCCTCTGTTCCCTTAGGATTTCATTAGCTATATTAATATTCATAGTATATCTCAGGATTTGACCCCATTGCCCAATGTTTTCTTCCTCTTGTTTGTCCTACCAACCCTTTTAAAAACCTAAACAAACTTGTCTTATTGCAGAATCTGAGCTCTGTGTGTCCATTTCCAAATGTTTTTTATTATTTTTAGTCTCTACATGTTTGAGAGAGCCCTCTCTAGTTGGAAGGGTCAGAATCCAACCTAAATTTGGTTTGTAGGTTACCTAGGCATTTCTTTGATGCAACCCAAAGAAATTACCAAGTGCTAACACATTTATATATGCAAATGATATTAAAAATTTAACTAGCTAAAGAACATCATTATTCATTTATATATTTATTCCATCACTTGCGCAAATTACAAATCAACTCAACAACACTTGAATTTATGGTATTAATTCCAATCTAGTTGGGATGTAAAAAGATGTAAAATGTAGGAAACTTCCTTCCTTACCTAAGTTGTGACATTTCACTCTAATATTTAATTAGGCCAATGGTGCGGGTGATGATTAACTCCAAAAGACCAAGTCGTTTAATCTTATTGAGTGGGTGCATGGTTCAATTTAAATTTTTATATTTTTAAAACTCATTCCACTTACTTTCAATATTACGCATAGTACCATATTTATAATTTATTATATGTATATACATAGGTTATACATATGTGTGTGTGTAATTTGAAATAGTAAAAAAATGTATCAACCTTCCTTTGATAAAAAATTTAAGGAGAAACTCAACTCCGTGAAGTTCTAAGATTGAAACGCCTCATTTACTCACATAGGATTTATTAACTAATAATTCATCATTCGATTACAAGGTACACAATAATCACTCAAAGAGTTAAGGAGCCTTATATGTGTCTATTAGACTCCTTTTGATTAAAATGGATCAGGGTTACATCATGAGCCAAGTCACAAGTCAACACCAAATAAGGCGCCAAGGGAGAGCTTAAGTAGGAGCATAGGTTGTGCTATGACCACTATAACTCCAAGTGTACACACAATTTCACAAGTGGAGGGGCACGAGATCCAATGGTAACATTGATCCAATAAGTTTCCATTAGTAATTATGACCAATTCATCAGGTAAACACGTTTGTTCGTTCCATCATTACTAATGCCCAGAGTTTAATACACTAATGTTAATTGGAGTAAGGTACATTATATCTCTTAATGTGTATACTAGTTATGACTGTAAATAAACTACTAAAAGGGCATGGCGAAAATACTAACCCACGTCATGGTGAAGAGAAATAGGGAAGCGTTCCTATCAGACCCTTGCAATTCCACTATCCTTCATTGGTTCAAGACCGCTGCCTCACGAAAATCATCAAGGATTGCATGGTTATATCGTACAGTTTTAGGTAACAACGAAGTTATTTATCCATAAAATAAATGGATGCTTATTGTAATTTCTCACTGTTAGCTTCACTTCCAACAACGACTTGTACTCTCTTCGAAACTATTTAACACGAATAGCTACTTGAGAATCACGAGTGTCAGTAGTGAATTCGTGCCTTCTAAACTCTAACCATATGATAACTCTGGTATGTGACTTGGTCAGTTTTTGTTTTTTTTTAATTTGTACTCCAGTCTAACACTAAAACAGGAGGATCATACTTTGGAAGTGTGTATATATATATATATATATATTCTAGTAGAAACACCATTTGGCAATGCTCAAAATTCACGTTTCATGAATATCAGTGCAATAAAAACCAAGGAAGGGTCTGCATTCCAAGCGTAACACGTAATTCACTGACCCAATTGGTGAAATGTCATAGCTGCTAGGCTTGGCAGCGACGATACCATAACAATATGCTCCAGATATCTATGGGATAGTTCTACAAAATCTTAGAAGTATTTAAGGCCTCTTTTGCTTCAAGAGAAGCGAACATGTAAGAGAATAAATGTTAATGGGTTGGAGTTCGATAAAGATTTGAAGTTGTAAAAATAAATCTATGAACCTAAACCATATCAAGTATAGTCTGGCACAAATACATGGAATCCTTGGCAACATTTGGGGAAACTTATAATAGAATTATTCAACGATCGAGACTAATGGTCTGACGGCTAATGAATGGAAGAAAGAAACCATTGTAAGGGTTTTCCTCTAAACGAATTATAACCCCTTCTTTGGAATTTTTTTATCTAAAAAACGTGGCTCATATTCCCAACAAAATTTGTGTCAAATGCCTGAAAATTTCGTGACATAACCCAACAATTTCAAGACCCTGTTTAGTACATATTTAGTAGTTTATTCAAGTAAATTCGTATGAAATCCATCAACAAAATGGGGCTTTCTTTTGGTGTAACAATGTCATTTATTCTCAAAATTCACGTCCATTCTCATGGCGATTTGCATCCTTATAGTCAATGATTAAACTTGTGGGTTTTTATTTTTTTATTTTTAAATAAGTTGTAATCTACAGAGATTTTATTTAGTCATTAAAAATTTTACAAATTATATCAAATAAAAACTCAGTGCAAAACCAAACTTATCATCCAACGTAATTCTATACACAATTTTTATACAATGATTAATAAAAACAAATTTGTGAACATAATAGACATTACATTCCATTGGCAATAATCATATATATATAAGACAAGGAACAATATGTCACTATTCAAGAACGTCTTCACATACTTATCCGTATACAAAATTTAATAAGCCATCAATAAAATAACTAAACTCTTAAATACCATGACTCAATATCGATGATAGGGTAGATGATCTTTATCTTCAAAATAACTTGCACAACGTCCTCCCTTCTTTCGCTCACTAATCCAAGGATTTCACCAGTACCTCCCAGCCAACGCTAGAGGTACTCTTCTTCCCCCTTAGCCCCCTGAGCCGCAAAGGGGCCACGCACACCAAACCAAAATGTACTCTAGATCCCAGCTTGCCTCGCAAGGTAAAGAGACCACTCTATCTCAAGTTGGGTATCCCAACTTTCACAAGTAAAACCAATAAAAAAATTTGGAGCATAAGTTTAACCATAACCAGTGTGATCCAATTCTCATCTAGGCCATTTGTTTTATACAATTTCTCCATGACACCTCCCCACTTGCACAATTAATTTGTTTTTTAATTAAATAATTTAGAATTATTTCCCCCTTACACTTGCCATCCTCTCCCCCAAGTTGCACAAGTAATTCCACAATTTGTTTTAATAAAAGTCAATTTCCCTCACCCTTCCTAAAAATGCTCCTTAAATCACTCCTGGTTGTCTTTTTATTCCCCTTATTTCCAATTAATGGCTAATGCCTTATGATGCAGACACCCTACCTCTACCTCGGCAGGGTCCGCTGATCTCCTGGTCAAGGATCATTCTTCAATCTATCGAGTTGAAGCAGCTCTTCGATTCTCTACTGGAATATTATGAACAAATCCACAGGTCCTTTTATGAAACTCTCCCTGCGCAAACAAGAACCAAGCACGAGCCTCACCTCCACTTAACCACAGGTTGTGACCGCTTGCCTACACAAAAGGTACATCGTGATTTCGCATGTCGGGACTTTGCGACTGAGCCAACCCTCACTCCCCGACTCTCGAACTCCGAAAAGAGCCTAACGTTCCCTAGCACTTCCCTTGGCCTCTGTCCATGTGACCATTCACCATGACCTAGGGCCCAACTCTCAAGCGCGTCGATATTTCGTGTATCGGGAATTCCCGATGCGATTCACCTCCATTCTCTCGACTCCCAAAATGTTGATATTTCGGAGCTCCCAATCCAATGGTCCTAATTCCCCCATGATATGACAGCTCAAATCTCATTGGGGTTTTTTGTATCGGGACTTCATGTATTGCGAGGTCAAAAGAATTTTCACCTCTATTCTCCCGATCCCCGAAATGCCGAAATTCTACCTGGACAATCAATGGTCCAGATCTCTCCTTGATCAACGACTGCGATATTTTTGCGAGTTTGCATTTCACGAATTCTCACGATTTCCCCCTTTGACTTTTCCCTCCTATGAGTCATCGAAATGTTGATCTCTCACCACGCATCCCTTCCAATGGACAGTTCTGATGATGTCGATATTTCGCGACTTGCGACCTCCAAGTCATGGCCTCCTTCACATTCCCAACTCCTGAAATGCTGATATTTTGAAACACCCCAAATCCGACGATTCACGTTCCTCTGTATCTAACGGCTCAGATCAAATCATGATTTCACGTTTCACGAGTTCTCACGACTCGACCTTTGACTCCTTCGAGTCATGAGTCAGCGAAATTTTGATCTATTTCCACCTGTCCTCTGACGATGGAAGGTCCTGATGACTTTGGGAGTTCTCGACATTGCAAATCGGTTCTCCTCCCATGCACTCTAAAGGACTAAACCTCGTGCACTTCCTTCAGATCCAATGCTTCCAGATCTAATGGTTGAGATCTTTTTCCTCCTGTGCACTCTTCCTGGGTGTCTGGACGTGAGATTCAACGCTCCATATTTCCTCCTCTGCAACCAATCTAAATGTTGTTGACGCTCCTCCTCCTAAGCTTTTGATTTCTTTCTGACTTGGAAGATTTTCAACATTCAAATGCCTCGACCTTTGATTACTCTACGAGACCTGTGACCTTGGGTCTCGTCTACATTCTAAAAACGCTACCCCTCCTGAGCTTTGGGACTTGGAATAAGTCCACTCCTGCACACTCCTTGTGTTATCTCTCCTTATTTTGAGACTTACACAGTTCTAAGGGACTCGACCCTCTACTTCCTTAGAATACTTTTGATGCTCTTCTTGGCATACTTTGTGCTCGACCTCGTGAGCTTTGGAACTTGAAACAAGTTCACTCTGCACGTTCTCCTTGCACTTCGACTAGCCTTCGTATGGTTGTCTCTCAACACTTTGTCCGAGTGTTGGCCTGATGCACTCCTTGCACAGGTCTTCCTCCAGAGTGGTCAACAACTTTGTGTTCCTCCTTGAGCTTCAACTGCTTGGACCTTAGAGGTCCCTGTCCCTTTCCCTCCTTGAAGGGACATAAGTTCCCTCTTGGCAACTTACGCTCAAGCACTCCTTGCTGAGCCGAAAGAGTATTCAACAACTCTATGATTGTCTTCTCCTGGACGCTTCTCTCCTCTATGAACTCGAAATAGATTTATTCTCATGCACTCCTTGCACTTGCTCGATGCCCACCTGGTAGAGCTCTACAGAACCTTAAGTAGTTGTGTTTCCCTATGCCTTCTCTACACAGTATTACCTTTAAGGTGTTCAACAACCTTGAATCTCCCTTTGATTTTGAAAACTATCCTGGTGTGCCCTCCTCACACATTCTCCTCTGAACTCAACAAAGAGATTTAGATGCGCACTCCTTGTGTTGGCTATAAAACTTCCAACGTTATGTTGTGCACTCCTTGCATAGCCTAAAGAACCTAGAAAAAAAAATATAACAGAACTCAATGAAGATAAAATAAATCTATCTTCCTACTGTAAATGAAACTTATCATACATCTACAACATTCATTCATGAAATACATGAACAACAATATGTAGGAAAAACTGTTTTTCTATTATCTCTGTGTGTCTATACAGATGTTTACAAAAACAAGACTTAACAAAGTTCCAGTTATCTCAAGCTCTCTCTCAAAACTTCTAAGACCTCCTAAGGCCTCCTAAGACTCTCTCTACCTGATATCTCTCTCTCAAGTCTCCTCATTACAAAACAATGTCTCTACGAGCTTATCCTCTTCACCGCCTTAGTGTCATCATTGTCTCAGTTACGAAACCCTACCTCTACGGCTACATTCCATAAATGAATGTTCAGACCTAACTACCATCTAGAATTTCTACCGACAACCATTTAAGGCAACTCTATCCACTACATGTACAAAGGCATGGCCTAGCATTTATTAGCCTTACAACATGAATAATCTGTATAGTATTATTTCAAATTTAAAAATGGGAGGGTCAATGCCTCTCCCTTTCTCCATTGCGCATATGTGTGCTGGCATGGTGGTGCATTTGATGAGGTGGAGCGATGCTCCTGCATCATACTCCCCTTCTAGGAAAAACATGAGCTCATGCTCATGAGCTCCTATTCTCCAGTGTTGAAATCCTCTTAGATCACAAAATTTCCCTTGGAGTTGTCTTCTTACTCCTCTGCTTTGTTGTTGTTGATGCTTCTGCATCTTCTTCTTCTTCTTCCCTGCTTCTATGGTAGGCTCTCCTCTGTTCAGATTCCCTTTGCTAACTACTTCTACTGACCTCAACATCAACTTCTTGATCTCCTCTATCACTCTATCCAACTACTCCAGTGGTCGGTTCTCCTTATGCAGTCTTCTCGGCTGCAACTCTTCCTCATCGGTGAGTATATCATCATGATCCTTCATGGCGTTTTATTCTCCTGTGGCACTATCTTTCCACCTTGTTGCGAACTTCAATTCTACAATCTCACCATTAAGTTGTTGCTTGACTTCCTCCTCTGACATATTGGATTTTTTCAGCTCCTCTGGCATTGGTTCAAGTCCAACACCCTCCAACTATTCCTCTGGCTAGTATGCTCCTCCATCTGTCTCCAACTTAGCTTGTTGGATGTGCAATATTTTCACTATCACCCTTCTCTCTTGGGCTTCCAATTGTTCATACAGATCAGCAAGTTCTATGTTTTCTTCTTCCTCCTCTACTATAGGCTCCAATGCTGCAGTCATCTCCTGTTTAGCTTCCTGGCTAAAAAATTTGGGCCATTCTTATGAATGCTCCTCTCCTTCTGCTGGGGCATACATCAGTATCTTCTCCTTCTCCTCCTCTTTGACAGCCTCTGCTGGCTATATTTCTTCTATTGTTGCATCTGCAACACATGCTCTGGTCTCAACTGGGCTATCTGGTAGGAATATCTGAATTCCTCCAATGATCAGGATGCCCCTCTGATCCTCCTCCTTCATGATGAAAGTATTAAACTTATCATCATCTTCATTCACATGGTATGAAAATCCACGTGAATATTTATCTATCTTCACTCCTTGTTGATATGAACTCTCAACAGAGCCTGTGATATTCTCAGACCGCCTCATCTCTTTCCCCCTACCCACCTAGCAATTTGGGACTTCTCTCCTACCCACCTAGAAGTCTATGAGATCATTCGATCCCATCTTGTTTCCCACTTTGAAATCTAAACCTTCAGCACTGGTCCTCTGGCAGTATACGAGACCTCCACCTGGTCTCTTTCCATTGCCCACCTGGCAACTCGAAAGTCCATTTCTTCCCACCTAGAAGTATATGAGATATTCATTTGATCTCACTTCCTCCTCATCGCTAAGATGTCTCCCAATCTCTGGTTCACATATGT
>JASDQU010736129.1:137255-156774 GCA_032191745.1 Picea mariana | reverse complement strand
GGTACATGCTAATGGTTGTAGCATGCAATTCATGCACTCTTCTGCTGAGTGCATCAACCACTTTGTTCTCTTTCCCCTTGATATGTTTTATATCAAAGACATATTCACTTAAAAATTCTAACCATATGCTTTTCCTAGCATTTAGAGTGGGATGATCAAATAAATATTTCAGACCATTATGGTCTGTCCTCAACTCAAACCTTTTCCCTGTGAGGTAGTGTCTCCACTTCCTGAAGGCATGCACTATAGCTGCCAACTCCAAATCATGAGTGGCATAGTGTCTTTCATGCTCCTTCAACTTCCTTGATTCAGAACATATAATAAACCAATTTTAAATGAGGACTCCACCAAGTCCTTCTTTACATGCATCTGTGCATAGAATGAAGTCTTCATTTGAGTCTGCAATCCTTAGTATTGGATCACTTGTCAATAATTGTTTTAAGTGTTGGAAACTCTTTTCACAATCCAATGTCCACTGAAACTTCACACCCTTCTTTTGTAAGGAAGTGATTGGGTGTGCAATCTTTGGGAATCCTTCAATAAATCTCCTTTAATAGCCTGCAAGGTCCATGAATGATATGACCTATGTCACATTTTTTGGCACTTACCAAACTCTAATGGCTTCTATCTTCTCAGGATCCACTGTTATCCCATCCTCTGAAATGATATGCCCAAAATAATGAATTTGCTTTTGATAAAATGAGCAGTTGTTCAAGTTTGCATACAACTGATGCTCCCTTAATACTTGTAAGACCATCTTCAAATGATGCTCATGATCTTATTCTGACTTGGAATATATAAGAATGTCATCCAAAAATACAATGACAAACTTGTCTAAAGATTCTCGGAAAACACCATTTATTAAGCACATGAAAACAATTGGTGTATTTGACAACCCAAATGGCACCACTGTGAACTCATAATGACCATACCTTGTCCTGAAGGAAGTCTTGCTGATATCTTCCTCTTTAATCCTTACCTGATGGTATCCTGACCTGAGATATTTCTTTGAAAATATATTTTCATCCTTCAATTGATCAAAAAGATCATCAATCCTTGGCAGAGGGTACGTGTTCTTAACAATCACTTTATTCAATTGTCTGAAGTCAATGCACAATATCAATGTCCCATCTTTCTTCTTCACGAACAAGACTGGGGAACCCCAAGGTGACACACTTGGGCATATATACCCCTTCTTCAGAAGTTCTTCAAGTTGGATTTGCAACTCCTTCAACTCTGGTGTACTCATTATGTAAGGAGTCTTTGACATCGAAGATTCTCCAAGAATTAAATTTATAAAGAAATCAATATCTCTCTTTGGGGGTAGTCCTCGTACGTCCTTGAACACATATTCAAAATATTCTAGGACTGCATGATCTTCCAAATTTGGCACCTTATCTTTAGGTCTCTCTTCCATATGAGCTGCAAATATTTAACACCCTTTTCTGTAACATTTCCTTAGTTGCAATGTTGAAATTACCCTGATGGTTACTGCCCTGGGAATTCACTGCACTTTCCTTAGGCTCCCTTCCTCATCCAAGCAAATAAATTCCTTGTTATGACAGTCTAGGATAGCATGATGTTTGTCCAACCAATTCATCCCAATTAGATAGTCATAGGAACCTAAAGGCAAGATGTTCAAATTTTCCCTGGTGTTCAGTCCTTTCATGTCCATAAGACATGACTTAACCATCTCATTAAATTTTCTTTTGGCTCTGGTAGCCAGCTGCACCAACCAATATTTTTCATGCTTGCTTCTTGGAAAATGCAAACTTTTCACCATATTAGGATCTATATAACTATGACTAGCTCCTGAATCAATTAAAATAGCAATGGTTTGGTTGTTGATCATACCTTCCACTTCAATCATATGTGACTGATACTTTGCTTGCTTGTTGTCTAGGGATACATAGATCCTTGGTACATTTCTTCCCATGTCCTTCGTTGTTTCGGCTTGATGTACATTGTGAACAGTCCTCACATTTTCACCTCTGTGGGGACAATCTCTACACATATGATCTCCTTTACAACCCCAACATTGAATAGGTGGCTTACTTGGCCTTTGTCCCTTTGTCTCAATCATTCTGGGTTCTCTAGAAGTTGGTTGTCCCTGAGGATTATTTGTGAAGAATGGTAGCTTAGTTCCCTTCTTCCTCTGATCCAACTTGAATTTCTTTGTCACTAATGAATGATGGCAATCCACTCAAATACCTTTGAATATTAACTGTCTCATCCTTGATGAAAGAGACATACTTCAACAATTCTAAAAACCTTCTCTCATATTCATCTATGGTCATACTCCCAAGCTTGATTTGAATGAACTCTTTGATTTTCTTGTCATAGTATCTCTTAGTCAAGTATTTATTTTCAAAATACTTTTTGAATTCTCTCCAAGTAACACTTTTTTTTTAATGTGTTGCACCTACAAAAGATGATCCCACCACAAGGATGCCTTTCCCTTGAGTTGGTACTACTTGATAGAGGGAAATTCTACCTTCTTCCTAAGAAGAATAATTATGCAATTGAAAATACTTTCTCATGCCCAACAACCATGTCTTTGCATATTCATCCTTCTTTTGCTCACCATCAAATGTATGAGGTTTGATTTTGTTCATTTCTCCTTGTAGCTCATCCACCTTAGGCCTCCTATGCTTCCTGACAGGGGATGGACTTGAGCTGTTTTTTTCCTTCTTATTAGAATTCCTCGGGGAGTGATGGTGATGTATGCTAACACTTCTTGTTCTTCTTTTATCATCAAGAGACCCGTGACTTCCTAATTTGCTTGATCCAATCTCTTTATCCAATTTCTTCTCTATTTTGTTCAAGATCTACATCAGCTTCATGTTAAAGTCCTCTTGTTGTTCCTTGCCTCTCATAAGTCTTTCATTATCATCTTTATGGCTTTGGAAATCCCTCTGCAAATTTTTAATGGTCTCTACCATATTAATGTTTTCATCCATTCCTTCTCCATGTCAATTGGAGTTTGTTCCTTGAATTCCCAAATGGAAATCAATCCCTCTGATCTCATCTTGTTAGGGACCTAACCCCTCACGTAGGTAGAATAATATATTTGGATGTAATAAATGTCAATATTAATAAGGCTTTGCAATAAGGTAGAATAAGTCGAATGTAAGAAGACCTAATAGAAGCTTCTGCTTCTAGAAGGATCTTCCTATAGATGGTTCTTTTGATAGACATATTTAGTATCAATAGGAGTCGTGGGTATGAGAAACCTAGCTTGGATATTATTGTAATAGAGCTTTGCTCGACTGGAGGTTTCCCTATCGAAGAGGAAAGTGATCATTGCTCTCGGAATCAAAGTGCTCTTTTTGGTGTTATTCTAATATCATTTCAGTGTTATTGTGGAGTTTTTCCGGTTATATTGTTATTTATCTACCATTTCCAGCATTTTATTTATGTTCTGCATACTTTTTATATCTCAAGTATTAAAAGTGGTATCAGAGCACTTTCCTTGGCAGAAAATTGTGGGTTATTTTTTTTCCAGGGTAGAGACATATTCTAATGTATTTAAGCTATAGAGATCTGTTGTTATGCACATAAACCCACGGTTGAGGGATTCATACACGCAGGAAATACAAGTGGTACTTAAGCGCACATTTGTTGGCCACCTTTGTAACCCTTGTTGGTACCCCTCTGAGTGGTAGTGCATCAGAAAACACTTGTATATGGATCGGCCTAGATTTCTTGAAGCCCTCTTTAGATAAACCGATCAGCCGCATGATTGTTATAGTGTCACCAAGAACAACACTTGGGAGGATACTCTCTAGTAACTGGGTAGTCAGGTAGTACGTCTAAGGGCACAGTCTAGCCTCCTTAGTTGGTTCCCTGAGATATTGGGCCAAGTACTACTATTGGACCCCGCACGTATATCAAAGAGTTATAGCATAGGGAAAACCCTTGTCTGTAGAACCCTTGAATACCTAACCCTTGGGGACGAAAACAAAGCATAAAACAGAGAAGATCTATTGCCACACAACTTTGTTTGAGTTTCCAAATCACTACACATTTCTTCCTGGTTAAGAATTTGGGCATTTCATCACTGCAATATTCTTCAGACCAGAGTATAACTCCGCAGGTGTAAAAAAAATAGAAAAAAAAGTATGGAAAATTTTTCACCATTATTTGAGACCTATTCCATTTAATTTATCTCTTCACCCTTATCACATTCATACCTATCATTTTTCAGCAAAATTTTTGACCCCACCCGCCCCTTTTCGGTTCCCTCGTCATCATGGCCCATATACCATTAAACTTTCGTTTTTGAGAAACTAAATATATTGCAACAATCTGCAGAGACTCTATTTTCTTATGACTATAATTTTGAATCTAACGGATGCATATTATAATTTCTAGAATTTTTTTAAGTTGACCAAGATGAAACAGTTGCATATTTTAAGCACATGTTTTCCCCCACCTTGTATCTATCTTAATTTGTAGTTAAACTTAAAATCTAAAAATACAGTTTCGAAGAGAAGAATTTAAGGATTGTGAATATAATTTTTTTCTAAATTTTCCACTCTGTATTTTTAGAGATATGAATATTTCATTTCACTGAATCATAATGTCACCTTAAATTATTATGCAGTGATTTTTTTATAAAAATAAATAAAATTAGATTAAAATAATGAAAATAAAAACAAATTATACCCATAGAAAGTAGATTCAATTTTGCAAATGTTGGTATCAATTTCGAATCTAAATTATGAGTATTTCCAAGAGACCTAAACCTCCAAAGTTCAAGTAAGATGGAGGGAATTCTTAGGTTATTTCAAACAGTCTCATTCACAGGTTTTCGACCGAAAGAATCTTTCAGCTGAAAAGTATGTTTTTGGCCGAAATATATTTTACAAACGAAATCCGTTAAAAATAAAAGGATTCATAGTTTTCCGGCCAAACATTGGTTTTTCGATCGAAAGATGGTTGAGAGAATTTTTTCTATCGGAAAAATGAATGGACACGTTGTTTCATTTCAATTGGCACAAAATCTTATAAATATTCTTTTGACCAAACTAATTTAGCACAATTCACACTCTCGTTTCATGGTTTTACATATGTGGAGCCCCTAAGAAAAACTTTGAATCATTTTTTTCATTGTTTTGAACAAGGTGGTTGATGTTTTGAATGAAAAAAAAAAGTATATATTGAAGGCATTGTTGAACATTTTTGCAAAGTGAAGGCGTTGTTGAACATTTTTCAAGGTGAAGGCATTGTTGAACATAAAATTATTATATTTTAATAATTTTTGTGAGAATGAAGTTTTTCTGAGGCTATTGTGAAATGCTAATTTTTTTTTAAACTTTTACAGATAACTACACTCATGGGAAACAAAACTTTGCGCAAGAGAAAATTTGATCGCACTAGAGAAGAAAATCGCCATAATGAACAAAGGAAAAAGAATAATTTGAGAAAGAAACAAGAATGTGAAAATATTGAAGAAAGAAACGATGATGATGTAAATACAGATTTTCAACAAGAAAAAGTCCAACCAGGTATATGCGTGTACACATATTGTCTATATTAAAAGTATAGAATCATTTATTTAAATTATTGTTTAAAATATAATTGATTATAATTCAGATATGATGTTTTTCAAAAAACATAAATATATTTTCCTAATAACGTCGATGAAGTTATTGAAATCGAAATTGAAGCAGAAGTTGAATTGCCTATTGGTATGTACATAAATCTCTAGATAATATAAGATGAACAATTGTATATATAGTTTAGTGAATTTATGTTTGGGTTTTTTTTTTAATATAAAATTTGAATTGAAATATGTAGAAGAATCTATCAACATTGATGATGAAATATTAGAAAATGTTGATACTAACACATTTGGGAAGAAATAAGTTAATCATTATATAAGATATCATGTTCCAAATATGTATAATGTTTTTTTCAAAGATGAATCAGTAACAATACAAACTTAAGTTTTACTCTGTCTAATAAAGTCAAGAAATTTAAAAGAGGATACATCATTATTGGGTATTCAAAAGTCGACAAAAGATACAAAGGTGAAATAGAATGTCTTTGACAATATAACTAGTGTATTAAAAGCTTTCAAAAAATCTCCCAAAAAAGATGTCAGTGTTGCACGTAGAGTGATACAAACAACAATTGTTTCATATAGAAATATAAAAAATCGTTTGACACAATACATGGAAAAAGCGATGGGAACCTCAAGAAAAACATTGTACAAACATAGAAAAATCTGATTGTAAATAGATGCAAATGATGAAATTGTTTGTTAGACAGTTATTTCTAGACAACCCTACAAAGATAGACTTGCAGAAAATGTTAAAGAATCGGCCTATAATTGTTGGTTGAGAGAATCTTGTGCTTCACCACATACAAAGGATGTGTTGCGAAAAAGAATAGCAAGAAAAAAATATGAAGAACATCCAAAACATATTATTTCAATGACACAAATAGAATTGTTCAATAAGTTAAAAGAAGAGCACAAAGAAGTTAAAATTCCCATCAATACATTTGTGCAACAAATACCATGGTTTGTTAGACCCATCACTGTTCGTGAAACTTGTTGTTGTCGTTATCATGTGGAATTTGAGTTATATTACGACACTTTTCTTGATTTTGGTAAAACTTTATGGCCAACTTCACCTCCTCCTTCCACATTTCATCCTTTTATATCTGAAATTATATGTGAAAGGGAAGGTGATGAATTATTTTACCAAAACAAATGTGTTGCTGGAAAGAAATGTGATCGTTGTGGAAATATTTTTTTCACTCAAAGTATAATATTGATATGAATGATCAATCATTTTCTAATATATCAGTCAATTGGAAGAGATATGAATATATCAGCAACAGGGCTCCACATTCTTCAATTGTTATTTTCAAAAGGATTGATTTGAAAGTAGATAAAATCTGTGTGATAGATTTTTTGAAGAAGTTTGAGGAAGAAATTTATAAATGCACCAAGCATTCAAATAGAGCTCGATGGAAATACCTGCAATTCAAACAATCTCGTGAAGTGTTTCCACCAGGTACAATTTTGTTTGTAGTTGATTTTGTAGAGAATTACACGTTCGTTGCACAAAACGAAATACGTAGTGAATATTATCATTCTGGTCAAATCACTATATTTGTCCACATTATATATATACATGCTCAATGGAGTCTTGACAACTGTAACATCCTCGACCACCCAGGTCGGGGTATGCTTCTCCAGAAAATGCTTAAAGTCTCTGCTCAACATACTGTAACATACCCAGCACCCAACTGAGCTATGCCACATAAATGTTTCTAACTACATGCAATTAAAACATATACACATAGAACTCTTGCAGAAATTTATATATATAACATAAACAGACAAATACAATATGTAAATGCATGGATTCATACTGAAATAATAGTAAACATATACATGCAGCATATACAGGAAATACCCATAAATATAATCACACATATGATAAACCCATAAAAAAAACCATAAATAATAATGCAGCATGTAAATTTATCACACAATTGACACTTATCTTGGTAAGAATATCACCAACTACATGCAAACCTTCCACGAACCTCCCAGCCTTAGACCACATTGATCATCACTCTCAGTAGTGGGTCACCCTCGAGATGGGACTAAACTCCACTCAGTAAATGGATTCCTAACCAGGCTGATGAATCTCAGACAACAAGAAAGACTTCGTCACATGTGAAAACTCAAACTAACAACCTACAGTCTCTCATTCCCTACATGCATGTCTCACCCCAGCAATTGTTCCCCTTATCTGCTCAAAAGTCCTTCGACTACCCCACTTCCTTTATGGGCTTCAATAACAGGTCGAACAAGAAGTCTCAGAGCCCTGTAGCTGTAGTTTAGCACCTTCAGGAAATCAATTCCCAACAATTCTCTCACATAGAGAGAAATTTCTCACGGACCTGACAACCCACCTCTTTAATATCCCACGATCCTGACAACCCGCTTCTTCAATCCATCTCCCAAGCTAATCAGCTACACAAACATATATGGCTATGGATACAAGTTCAGGTATAGTGACATGAAGGTATGGAGGATAGCTCAATGAGTGAGTGAAATCTCTTGGAATGGCTTCATGTATGATCGAATGATGGAAAGAATGATGTAAAATGAACTAAGTCCAAACAATGTGCATGCATGTCCCCAACTTGACACTTGTCATGTTGGGAGCTACTTTGGCCCATTTGTCCCCATCTTTAGAACTTAGAATAAAATAATTATCCATACTTTATACTTTAATAAATATTAATATAATATTCTTTTTTGGCTTAATCTCCCTAGATTAGCCCCTTTTCCTTAACTTTTAGCCCCCCCTTTTCCGTAACTAGTGAAGTTTAGTCCCCCATACTCTTTTATCATGGTCGATCTGCGCGCAACGATGTATTTTATATTAATTATGAGACATATACAAAAATAGCCTCAGTAGCCTTTAACATCTAGGCTCTCCGACCTAATTAAAACATAAGCCTCTTAGCTTATAATAACTAGCTCACCAGCCTATAAAACACAACATATACACACAGGCTCTCTGGCGTCAAAATTGCGCACACTTAAGTTGATGTGTGGTGTCCTGGAATGTACACGCTTCATCATTCTACTGCGTAGTACCTGTGCACACTATGCCATGAAAGGTGCATACAAAAATGATATCAAACAACTCAGCAACTTAAGTACATTTCCATTTACATTTACAATTTGGTTCGGCCTAGGGATATTACAAGCCCCTACCCTTATTTATGTATTGTCCTCAGTGCATTATGTACACACATACAACAAAAATTTAAAAAATCCTCAAAAATATGCGGGTATTCTGCTGGCATTGCATCCTCATGCTCCCAAGTAGCGTCCTCAGGACCGTACCAGGTCCATTGGACCTTTACAATCCCTATGGCTCAATTCCGGAGCTGTTTGATTTTCCGGTCTAGAATGCGTACTGGATGCACTTGGAAAGCGTTTTCTTGCTCCACCTCAATCACATTCCAATCAATAACATGATTAGCATCAGGTATATATTTCTTTAGCAATGATACATGGAATACATTATGAATAGACATAGATGCAGACAATGCAATCATATAATATACTGGACCAATCCTCTCTAGGATTTCAAATGGCCCACAATAGCAAGCTGCCAACTTTGAACAATTTCCCAATTCTAGGGAACTTTTGTTGGCCTTCACTTTCAAGTATACATGGCCCCCAACTTTAAATTCCCTGTGAGTTCTACCTTTATCAGCATAGATTTTCTGTCTGTCTTGGGTAGCCTTTAAATTTTGTTTTATTTTCAACATTTGCTCCTCCATTTCCCTGAGTAAATCTAGCCCAACCACTACTCTATTTTTTGGGTTATCCCAACTTACCGGTGTGTTTCACTTTCTTCCATAAAGTGCCTTAAATGGGCTCATCTTTAGAGATGTTTGGTACCAATTGTTATAATAAAATTCTACTAATTGTAGGTAGTATTCTCATTTTGATGGTTTATCCATCACATACATCCTCAACATATCTTCAATCACTTGATTCAACTTCTCTATTTGTCCATCTAATTAAGGATGCTAAGTTGTGCTAAAATTCAAATTTGTTCCAAATCCATTAAATAATCATTTCCAAATATTTGAGGTAAATTTTGGATCTCAGTCAGACACAATTGTCTTGGGTATTCCATGTAATCAAGAAATTTCTCTCATATAAACATAAGAAATGTTGGCTTCCTTGTGATTGAGCTTAACTGGAATAAAATGGGTAGCTTTAGTAAGCTTATCCACCACTACCATGATAGAAGCATGTTTCTTGTTTTTTCTGGGCAGTTTGGTGATTAAATCCATTGTTACAACTTCCCATTTCCACTCAGGAATGGGTAATGGTTGTAGAAAACCGTCTGGGTGTCTATGCTCAGCCTTTACCTTTTGACATTCCAAACATTTGGAAATAAAATCAACAACTTATTTCTTCATTCCTGGCCAATAATATTGGCTCTTGATAGCTGCAATAGTTTTCTGATTACCTGGGTGCCCAACATAAGGTACATTATCTATTTCTCTCAATATCATATTTTTCAATTCCTAGGAATTTGGTACATAAATTATGCCCCTGTACATGAGAATTTCATCATTATCTAGCTTGTATTCTTCAATTTTCTGCTACAAATTACCTTGTTGTAATTTTGCCACTAATTCTTTGTATTGCAAATCTGATTTGGAAGCCTCTATAATTTTGTGTTTCAAATCTGATTGGTACATGCTAATGGTTGTAGCATGCAATTCATGCACTCTTCTGTTGAGTGCATCAACCACTTTGTTCTCTTTCCCCTTGATATGCTTTATATCAAAGCCATATTCACTTAGAAATTCTAACCATAGGCTTTTCCTAGCATTTAGAGTGGGATGATCAAATAAATATTTCAGACCATTATGGTCTGTCCTCAACTCAAACCTTTTCCCCATGAGGTAGTGTCTCCACTTTCTTAAGGCATGCACTATGGCTACCAACTCTAAATCATGAGTGGCATAGCATCTTTCATGCTCCAACTTCCTTGATTCAAAACATATATCAAACCCATTTTGAGTGAGGACTCCACCAAGTCCTTCTTTACATGCATCTGTGCATACAATGAAGTCTTCATTTGGGTCTGCAATCCTTAGTATTGGATCACTTGTCAATAATTGTTTCAAGTGTTGGAAACTCTTTTCACAATCCAATGTCCACTGAAACTTCACACCCTTATTTTGTAAGGAAGTGATTGAGTGTGCAATCTTTGGGAATCCTTCAATAAATCTCCTTTAATAGCCTGCAAGGCCCATGAATGATCCGACCTATGTCACATTCTTGGGCACTTACCAAACTATAATGGCTTCTATCTTCTTAGGATCCATTGGTATCCCATCCTTTGAAATGATATGCCCAAAATAATGAATTTTCTTTTGATAAAATGAGCAGTTGCTCAATTTTGCATACAACTGATGCTCCCTTAATACTTGTAATAGCATCTTCAAATGATGTTCATGCTCTTATTCTGACTTGGAATATATAAGAATTTCATCCAAAAATACAATGACAAACTTGTCTAAAGACTCTCGAAAAACACCATTCATTAAGCACATGAAAACAATTGGTGCATTTGACAACCCAAATGGCACCACTGTGAACTCATAATGACCATACCTAGTCCTGAAGGAAGTCTTGTTGATATCGTCCTCTTTAATCCTTACCTGATGGTATCCTGACCTGAGATCTATCATTGAAAATATATTTTCATCCTTCAATTGATCAAAAAGATCATCAATTCTTCACAGAGGATACTTGTTCTTAACAATCACTTTATTCAATTGTCTGAAGCCAATGCACAATATCAATGTCCCATATTTCTTCTTCATGAACAGGACTAGGGAACCCCAAGGTGACACACTTGGGAGTATATACCCCTTCTTCAGAAGTTCTTCAAGTTGGATTTGCAACTCCTTCAGCTCTGGTGTACTCATTATGCAAGGAGTCTTTGACATCGGAGATTCTCCAAGAATTAAATTTATAGAGAAATCAATCTCTCTCTTTGGGGGTAGTCCTCGTACGTCCTTGAACACATATTCAAAATATTCTAGGATTGCATGATCTTCCAAATTTGGAACCTTATCTTTAGGTCTCTTTTCCATATGAGCTGCAAATATTTGACACCCTTTTCTGTAACATTTCCTTAGCTGCAATAATGAAATTTCCCTGATGGTTACTGCCCTGGGAATTCACTGCACTTTCCTTAGGGTCCCTTCCTCATCCAAGCAAGTAAATGCCTTGTTATGACAGTCTAGGATAGCATGATGTTTGTCCAACCAATCCATTCCAATTAGACAATCATAGGAACCTAAAGGCAAGATGTTCAAATTTTCCCCGGTGTTCAGTCCATTCATGTCCATAAGACATGAATTAACCATCTCATTAACTTTTCTTTTGGCTCTAGTAGCCAACTGCACCAACCAAGATTTTCCATGCTTGCTTCTTGGAAAATACAAACTTTCCACCATATTAGGATCTATATAACTATGACTAGCTCCTAACTCAATTAAAATAACAATGGTTTGGTTGTTGATCATACCTTCTACTTCAATCATATGTGACTGATACTTTGCTTTCTTGTTGTCCATGGCTGCATAGATCCTTGGTACATTTCTTCCCATGGCCTTCGTTGTTTCAGCTTGATGTACATTGTGAACAGTCCTCACATTTTCACCTCTGTGGGGACAATCTCTACACATATGATCTCCTTTACAACCTCAACATTGAATATGTGGCTTCCTTGGCCTTTATCCCCCTATCTTAATCGTTCTGGTATCTCTAGAAGTTGGTTGTCCCTAAGGAGTATTTGTGAAGAATGGTATCTTAGTTCCCTTCTTCCTTTGATCCAACTTGAATTTCTTTGTCACTAATGAATGATGGCAATCCACTCAAATACCTTTGAATATTAACTGTCTCATCCTTGATGAAAGAGACATACTTCAAAAATTCTAAAAACCTTCTCTCATATTCATCTATGGTCATACTCCCAAGCTTGAGTTCAAAGAACTCTTTGATTTTTTTGTCATAGTATCTCTTAGTCAAGTATTTATTTTCAAAATACTTCCTGAATTCTCTCCAAGTAACACTTTTCTCTTTAATGTGTTGCACCTACACAAGTTGATCCCACCACATGGATGCCTTTCCCTTGAGTTGATAGAGGGCAATTCTACCTTCTACCTGAGAAGAATAATTATGCAATTGAAAAAACTTTCTCATGCCCAACAACCATGTCTTTGCATATTCATCCTTCTTTTTGTCACCATCAAATGTAGGAGGTTTGATTTTGTTCATTTCTCCTTGTAGCTCATCCACCTCAGGCCTCCTATGCTTCCTGACAGGGGATGGACTTGAACTGTTTTTTCCCTACTTATTAGAATTCCTCGGGGAGTGATGGTGATGTATGCTAACATTTCTTGTTCTCCTTTTATCATCAAGAGACCTGTGACTTCCTAATTTTCTTGATCCAATCTCCTTATCCAATTTTTTCTCTATTTTGTTCAAGATCTGCATCAGCTTCATGTTGAAGTCCTCTTGTTGTTCCTTGGCTCTCATAAGTCTTTCATTATCATATTTATGGCTTTGGAAACCCCTCTGCAAATTTTTAATGGTCTCTACCATATTAATGTTTTCATCCCTTCCTTCTCCATGTCAATTGGATTTTTTTCCTTCAATTCCCAAATGGAAATCCATCCCTCTGATCTCATCTTGTTAGGGACCTAACCCCTCACGTAGGTAGAACAATATATTCGGATGTAATAAATGTCAATATTAATAAGGCCTTGCAATAAGGTAGAATAAGTCGAATGTAAGAATACCTAATAGAAGCTTCTGCTTCTAGAAGGATCTTCCTATAGATGGTTCTTTTGATAGACATATTTAGTATAAATAGGAGTCGTGGGTATGAGAACCCTAGCTTGGATATTATTGTAATAGAGCTCTGCTCGACTGGAGGTTTCCCTCTTGAAGAGGAAAGTGATCATTGCTCTCAAAATCAAAGTGCTCTTTATGGTGTTATTCTGATATCATTTCAGTGTTATTGTGGTGTTTTTCTGGTTATATTGTTATTTATTTGCCATTTCCAACATTTTATTTATGTTTTGCATACTTTTTATATCTCGAGTATTAAAGGTGGCATCAGAGCACTTTCCTTGGTAGAAAATTGTGGGTTATTTTTTTTCAGGGTAGAGACGTATTCCGACGTATTTAAGCTATAGAGATCTGTCATTATGCACATAAACCTGCGGTTGAGGGATTCATACACGCAGGAAATACAAGTGATACTTAAGTGCACATTGGTTGACCACCTTTGTAACCCTTGTTGGTACCCCTTTAAGTGGTAGTGCATCAGACAACACTTGTATATGGATCAGCCTAGATTTCTTGAAGCCCTCTTTAGATAAACTGATCAGCCGCATGATTTTTATAGTGTCACCGAGAAAAACACTCGGGAGGATACTCTCTAGTAACTGGGTAGTCAGGTAGTACGTCTGAGGGCACGGTCTAGCCTCCTTAGTTGGTTCCCTGAGATATTGGGCCGAGTACTACTATTGGACCCTACACGTATATCAGAGAGTTATAGCATAGGGAAAACCCTTGTCTGTAGAACCCTTGAATACCTAACCCTTGGGGACGGAAACAAAACATAAAATAGAAAATATCTATTGTTGCACAACTGTGTTCGAGTTGCCAAATCACTACACATTTCTTCCTGGTTAAGAATTTGGGCATTTCATCACTACAATATTCTTCAGACCAGAGTATAACTCCGCAGGTGTAAAAAAAAAAAAAATGTCTGGAAATTTTTGCACCATTATTTGAGACTTATTCCATTCAATTTATCTCTTCACCCTTATCACATTCATACCTATCATTTTTCAGCAAAATTTTTGACCCCATCCGCCCCTTTTTGGTTCCCTCGTCATCATGGCCCATACCCATAGCCAAGATTTGGAAGCTCACTCAATACCTTGCAATCTAATTTCACAGAGACCCAACAAGAAGTGAGACAACTCAATGCCAATATTGCCACCATCAATCAAAACATGCATTCCTCCGTCGCCGCATCAATCACCAAACTCAAAGAAGACCTCAAACAAGACATGACTACCCAGCTTGAATCTATCATTTCAATGATCTGCACCAAGCTGCACATTCCTGTAGCTCTCCCTTTATCTGACCCACCTTTGCATACCGAAGCTGAAACTTCCTCTCATTCCCATAATTTTCAGCCCCATCACTTTCAGCGTGACCTATGCCTTATGCGGGTGGATGTGACCAAATTTGATGGCTCAGATCTCATTGGTTGGGTAACTCAAATGGAACATTATTTCTCTTTGTACGAAATTACAGATGATTTGGCCAAACTCCGGTATGGTGTTCTCCATCTAGATCAAGAATGTTGGAAATGGAGAAAAAATGCCCGTCAAGGGTATGTTGCTTCGACACACTTTGTGGCAGAGATTTATGAACGCTTTGACACTAACACCAACCATTTAGGTCGTTTGACAAAGTTGAAACAATCTGGAACAGTGGAAGACTTTATAGCTACTTTAGAGTGACTGGATTTTCGTACAAAGGGCATGTCTGATGCTTTTTTCTGAGAATGTTTTATCAATGGCCTCAAGGATGAGATTTGTGCCCATGTCCTCATGGCTCGGCCTCAGAGTTGGGTGGAGGATACTAAAATATCTAAGGAAGATGGAGAAAAATTTCCCATCAAGGGTATGTTGCTTGGACACACTTTGTGGCAGAGCTTTATGAAAGCTTTGACACTGACACCAACCATTTATGTCGTTTAACAAAGTTGAAACAATCTGGAACAATGGAAGACTTTATAGCTGCTTTTGAGCGACTAGATATTCGTACAGAGGGCATGTCTGATGCTTTTTTCTGAGAATGTTTTATTAGTGGCCTCAAGGATGTGATTTGTTCCCATGTCATTGTGGCTCAGCCTCAGAGTTGGGTGGAGGCTACTAAAAGAGATAAGAAAGAACAATAGGTTGTCTCTTATCAAAACTGGAAACCCTCCTTTATTCCTCGCACTAAACCAATAAATATCACTACTCCTTCTGCTCCACTAAATATCCAAAAATTGACTAGGGATGAAATGGTTGAATGCCAACTCAAAGGCCTTTGTTATAATTGTGATGACAAATATTTTTTGAGCCACAAGTGTAAGGAACAAAATATTTTTATGGCCATCTCGGAGGATATTTTGGAAGAGGATATTGAAACTCCCCTTTTTTCTGAGTCATCTGAACCCACTGACATAACCCCTCCCTCATACCCTTCCAAAGTAGAACTAGTCATTTCCCTAAATGATCTCACTGGCTTCTCTTCTCCCCAAACCCTCAAGCTAATTGGTTACATCAAGCATAGGAGGGTCATCATTCTTGTTGATAGTGGAAGCACCCATAATTTTATTCATCGCCGCATTGCCCAAGAAACTCATTGATATATCCATGCAGTCAATAATTTCCAAATCATGATTTCCAATGGAGGCTCCATGAAATGTGGATGGCGTTGTGAAAATGTTTGTCTCCAAATTGGTAACTACCACCTGAAATCTCATATGTTTTCTATCGACATGGGCAGTTCTGACATTGTGTTGGGTGCATACTAGCTAAGGACTCGGGGTCCCATTCTCATGGATTTTAATGAATTAACCATGCAATTTGACCATGAGGGAAAACAATATAAGTTCCAAGGCATCACCATCGATTCACCTGAGATCATTAATTCCCATTCCATGGAAACTCTGATAAAAAAAGGTCATTCTGGCATTATTGCCCAACTCCATGCCATACAAGCAACTGAGACACCCTCTGAGCCACAAGACCTCCAATCCATCCTCTCTAAACATAAAGTGGCATTTTTCACTCCCCAGGGACTCCCTCTTTCCTGTGGTGTTCATGATCATTCCATTCCCCTTGTACGAGGAATCCTTCCTCCCAATATCCGTCCCTATCGTCACCCCTTTTCCCAAAAAAATGAAATTGATAAAATGGTTCAAGAAATTCTTAACACAAGTGTTATCCGCCCTAGTATGATCCCCTACTCTTCTCCTGTGGTCATGGTCTTGAAGAAAGAAGGTTCTTGGTGCATGTGTCCTGACTTCCGTGCCCTCAACAAAATCACCATTAAAGACAAATTTTCCATTTCTTTCATTGATGACCTCTTGGATGAATTGAGTGGCACCCAATTTTTTACTAAAGTTGATTTTCATTATGGCTACCACCAAATCTATATGAAAGAGGAATACATTCCTAAGACTGCCTTTAGAACTCATGAGGGCCACTATGAGTTTCTTTTCATGCCCTTTGGCTTGTGTAATACCCCCTCCACCTTCCAAAGCCTCATGAATCATGTCTTCCATCCTTTTCTCCATCATTTTGTCTTAGTTTTCTTTAATGATATCCTCATATATAGAAAAACCTGGACATACCATCTTTCTCATGTGGATCAAGTTCTCCATCTACTCTCTTAGCACCAACTTTTCCTGAAACAATCTAAATGTGCTTTTGGGACCTCAAAATTCGAGTACTTGGGTCATCTTGTTGGAAAGGATGGCGTCGGAGTGGATCCTAAAAAGATTGAAGCTATGCAAGACTGGCCTCACCTAAAGACTCTCAAAATCTTGCGTGAATTTCTCTACTTAACAGGTTATTATCGCAAGTTTGTTAAGAATTATGGAAAGATTGTAGAACCTCTCACTGCACTCCTTAAAATGAATTCTTTCACTTGGACTCCAGCAGTTGCTCCGTATTTTTAAACCTTGAAGATGGCCATGTGCACCACTCCAGTACTGGCCCTTCTTGATTTCACAAAGGCCTTTGTCCTGGAATGTGATGCTCCAGGGAAAGGAATTGGCACTGTCCTTATGCAAGAGGGTCGACCTTTGGCCTTTACCAGCAAACAACTGTCTGAACGAAATTTGGTAAAATCAATCTATGAAAAGGAAATGTTGGGTATTTTGCATGTCGTTGATCTGTAGTGCCCTTATCTATTGGGGAAACACTTCCAAATTAAGATACATCATCAAAGCCTAAAGTATTTTTTGGAATAATGCATTTCCTCCCCAAAGCAACAAAAATGGGTGACTAAGCTCTTTGGATATGATTATGAGATCATTTACAAGAAAGGCAAAGACAATGTGGTTGTGGATGCACTTTCCCGAAAATTTTAAGATGAAGGATCCCTTTTTTCTCTCTCCTTCATTGTACAAGATTGGATCCAAGACATTCACCAGGAATGGCTACATAATCCCAAAAGTTTTCATCTGATACAACAATTCTAGTACAATTCTCCAGTTTCCGCAGGGTACTCTTGGATCCATGATGAGCTTCAATACAAAGTCCGTTTTTATTTAAGTAAATAGTCAAAACTTAAATCCACAATAGTTTTTGAGATTCATGCTACACCCACAGTTTGGCACTCTGGGTTTACAAAAACCAATGACAGGTTCAAACGTTCTTTTTTCTGGGATGGTATGAAACAAGATATTCGTACTTTGTAGTTGAATGTGATGTGTGTCAATGCAACAAGGGAGAAACAATCAAATCTCTTGGCACACTACAACCGCTTCTGATTCCACCTACTATTTGGAGGGATATCTCTATGGATTTTATTACAAACTTACCTAAATCGGGAAATAAATTAGTCATCATGGTGGTAGTTGATCGCATTTCCAAGTATGCTCATTTTTGTGCTCTTCAACACCCATTTACAACATCTACTATGGCTCAAATTTTCATGGATCAAGTCTTCAAGATTCATGGCATGTCGCATTCTATTGTTTCTGATCGTGACCCAACTTTCACCAGCAAATATTTGGCAAGAACTTTTCAAGCTACAAGGCACCCAATTGCATTTTAGCACAGCTTATCATCCCCAGATTGATGGTCAAACTGAAGTTGTCAACAAGTGTTTGCAAACATATTTGAGATGTTTTGCATCGGAAAAGAAAAATCAGTGGGCTCAATGGTTACCCCTAGTTGAATGGTGGTACAACACTTCATACCATACATCTACCCACATGACTCTTTTTGAAGTGGTTTATGGAAAAAATTCACCTTTAGTTCTCTCATATTTACCAGGTGTCTCGAAGGTCCAGGCGGTTGACCAAACGCTTACAGTTTGAGAGGATATTCTTCGTACCCTCAAAGAGAATTTGGTCATGGACCATGTTGGGGTCTTATAATTATAGGCAACTCGATTCTTCGACTGTTGATTTGGCGTTTTTCTCGTGATGAAGTCTGGCTCAGTTGATCCCATTTTCTTCCTCCATTCTTTTCGCGCAATCCCTCATCATCCTGTTGCATCCTTCATCCTCCGCTGTGCCTTCACTCCCTTGTCTTTTCGACCCATTGAGTACGCCTCACCCGCCTTCCATCCACGAATGATTAGACTTAGGATGAACAAAAATAACAATAAAGTTAATTGATAGGTTAGATTAATTAATATAGAACTAGTTAATAATTAATTAATTATTAATTAAGTTAAAAATCTAGGTTAGTAACTAGTTAGTATTTAGGTTAATTAACACAACATACAAAAACATACAAAACCAAAGATTAAATAAAAAAATTAAAAATAAAAAACAAAATAAAATAAATAAATATTAAAACATTAAATAATATAAAAACAAATTATATAAAACAAAATATACAAAAAAACAAAAAACATATAAAAATCAAACAAAACAAACATTAAATATAATACAAAACAATTAAAACATAATATAAAACCAAAACATATACAATAAACAAATTATATTAGAACAAAAAAAAATAAAACAAAAAGCAAAACATAAAAACACGTAACAAATCATATAATTAAAAACTAAAAATCAAAAAACATAAATGCTACGCTATCCTAAGTCTACCCCACCCCTCACACGTCACTCCTGCTCACGTCACACTCCACTCACACCTTCACACATCTCGCCCCCTA
>JASDQU010736129.1:114149-137205 GCA_032191745.1 Picea mariana | reverse complement strand
TAATCCTTACCTGATGGTATCCTAACCTGAGATCTATCTTTGAAAATATCTTTGCATCCTTCAATTGATAAAAGAGATCATCAATCCTTGGCAGAGGATACTTTTTCTTTACAGTCACTTTATTCAACTGTCTAAAATCAATGCACAATTTTAATGTCCCATATTTCTTCTTCATGAAAAAGACTGGGGCACCCCAAGGTGACACACTTGGGAGTATATACACCTTCTTCATAATTTCTTCAAGATGCATTTGCAACTCCTTTAGCTCTGGTGTACTCATTCTGTAAGGAGTCTTTGACACTGGAGCTGCTCCAGGCATTAAATTTATAGAGAAATCAATATCTCTCTTTGGGGGTAGTCCTGGTACCTCCCTGAACACATCTTCAAAATCTTCCAGGAATGCATGATATTCCAAATTTGGTACCTTATATTTAGGTATCTCTTCCATATGAGATGCAAACATTTGACACCCTTTTTTGTAACATTTCTTCAGCTGCAATGCTAAAATTTCTCTGATGGTTACTGCCCTGGGAATTCCCTTCACTTTCCTTAGGTTCCCATCCTCATCCAAGCAAGTAAATTACTTGTTATGACAGTCTAGGATAACATGATGTTGGTCCAACCAATCCATCCCAATTAAACAATCACAGGAACCTAAAGGAAAGATGTTCAAATCTGCCCTGGTGTTCATTCCATTCATGTCCATAAGACATGAGTTAACCACCTCATTAAATTTTCTTTTGGCTCTGGTAGCCAGCTGCACTAACCAATATTTTCCATGGTTGCTTCTTGGAAAATGAAAACTTTCCACCATCTTAGGATCTACATAACTATGAATAGCTCCTAAATCAATTAAAATAACAATGGTTTGGTTGGTGATCATACCTTCCACTTCAATCATATGTGACTGATACTCTACTTGCTTGTTATCCAGGGCTGCATAGATCCTTGGTACATTTTTTCCCATGTCCTCCACTGTTTCAACTTGTTGTACATTGTGAACAGTCCTCATTTTTTTACCTCTGTGAGGACAATATCTAAACATATGATCTACTTTACAACCCCAACATTGTATAGGTGGTTGCCTTGGCCTTTGACCCCCTGTCTCAATCGTTCTGGGTTCTCTAGAAGTTGGTTGTCCCTGAGGGTTATTTATGAGAATGATGGCTTAGTTAGCTTCTTCCTTTGATCCATCTTGAATTTATTTTTGTCTTCCCAAGATTTTTGGAAAGTTGGCCTTGATTTTTGTTGATCATATAGGCATTTAGCTCGCCTTATGGTATCCTCCAATGTCTTGAGATCATCATACTGTATTTTGTCACTGATGAATGATGAAAATCCACTCAAATACCTTTGAATCTTAACTATATCATCCTTAATGAAAGAGACATACTTCAACAGTTCTAAAAACCTTCTTTCATATTCATCTATTGTCATACTCCCAAGCTTGAGTTCAAATAACTCTCTCATTTTCTTGTCATAGTATCTCTTAGTCAAGTAATTCTTCTCATAATACTTCTTGAATTCCCTCCAAGTAACATTTTTCTCTTTAATGTGTTGCACCTCCACAAGCTGATCCCACCACATGGATGCCTTTCCCTTGAGTTGATAGATGGAAATTATACCTTCTGCATGAGAAAATCAATTATGCAATTGAAAATACTTTCTCATGCCCAACAACCATGTCTCTGCATCTTCATCCTTCTTGTGCTCACCATCAAATGTAGGAGGTTTGATTTTATTCATTTCTTCTCGTAGCTCATCCACCCCAGACCCCTTATGATTCCTGACAGGGGATGGACTTGAGTTGTTGTGTTCCCTCTTATTGGAATGCCTCAGGGAGTGATGGTGATGTCTTCTAGCAATTTTGGTTCTTCTTTTCTCATTAGGAGACCTGTGACTTCCTAATATGATTGAGCCACTCTCCTTATCCAATTTCTTTTCTATTTTGTTCAAGCTCTGCATTAAATTCATGTCAAAGTCATCCTGCTGCTCCTTGTTTCTCATAAGTCTTTCATTATTATCTTTATCACTTTGGACATCTTTCTACAAATTTTTAATGGTCTTTACCATATTCATGTTTTCATCCCTTCCTTCTTCATGTCCATTGGAGTTTGTTCCTTCAATGCCCAAATGGACATCCATCCCTCTAATCTTATCTTCTTGGCTGTAATTCCCCTGTGCCTCTTCCATTCCTCTGGAATCTGTGCTGATTCTGATATGATCTAGTTTTTTTTAACTCTGCAAAATGTGCAGCCAATAAAACTTTGTCAGGCTAACTGTTTCAACAATTTCATGGAAATTTGAGCCATTCTAGTTCAATAATATACCATAACTCTTTCTTCTAATTTCTTGGAAAATTGAATGACCAGATCAATTTTCTGGGTGGATAATTATATTTCATTGTCTGAGACCTTTCCAACTTCTACTTCCATGCTCAATTCCGAGTCTTGAGCGAAAAGTTATGGCTATTTGAAAATTGACCATTAATTTTTCTATTCACACTTCAACTTGGTGCAACTCTGTGTTGTAAATGTTCATTTTTGCACCTACTCCATTGAAGTTTTCGTAGGAGCTCAATTGGGTTTCCTCATATAAATATTTTGAACACTCTATCCAAGTTTCACCTTTTTTTGGGTTTCGAGATGCTAGTTACAGTCTGCTGAAGTTCTAGACCAATTCGTGTTTTTGGTCTGGAATGCTACATGTACCTTATTTTCCATATTGAGCATTTTTAACATGCCCATAATTTTAATTTAGATTTGGGAATTTATTCTATGGTTCAATATATTTCCATTGACTGCTTCTGTGCCTCAATCTAATTCCGAAGCAAAACGTTATGGCTCTTTGAAGTTAGTTGGGTCTTAAAACTTACCCTCCATTGTTTGTGTTGTAACTTTCTCATAAAAGCTCTGTTTGACGAACGATTTACACCATTAGAAAGATCTCTCCGAGCTCTTTTATTTCAGATGAAGAGACATAGTGTACCTTTGTAGTATTTGTTCTCATGGTTTTTGCGTTGCTAAAAACGCTCTTAAGGGCCTCAAAAACGCGCTGCAAAAATATGACGTTCAAACAGTATAAAATGTCGCCGAAAATCATTGGTTTTTTATTGTTGTTCACCATCCAAACAACTTCACGTGCACAAATTTCAACCTATACACCCATATTTATCATGCACAACAACACCACTAGCTATATTGTGCTCTGCACATATATAACCATTGTGAATCACTTCTATGTTGCGTCAATAACTGACACACACTACTTTTCTGTCGTGCGCTAATATCCACCGTGCACAGTTTTGGTTCTTGCACTCTTACCTATTGCGTGCTGATATTCTGCGTGCATTTCACCCTACGCATTACACCATGACAAAGTTTAGTACGCCCCCACTGCGCATCAATGCTCTGTGCGCACCATTAACTAAACTATCGTGCGACAACATATACCCACATTGCGCATGCACCAACAAAGTTTCTTTGTGCTCTGTCAATACTGCACACACCATGCGCGCCATTATTATGTGTGTGCACATCACGCAATGCTAAATTTAGAGTGCGTAGCCGCACACCAACATTTTTCCGCGTGATGCCAAAATTTAGTGCGCGCACCCACACACCAACATTTTTCCACACGGTGCCAAAATTTAGTGCGCGCACCCACACACCAAAATTTTTTCTTGCGGCACCAAAATTTAGTGCGCACGCCAACATTTTTCCGCGCGGCGCCAAAATTTACCGCGTGCACCATCATGCCAATATTTTTCCGCGTAGGACCAAATTTTAGCGTGCACGCCCCCACGCCAATATTTTTCTGCATTGTGCCAAAATTTAGTGCGTACATTCATTTTTATGCGTGTTAATTCGTTGTGAATTTCGCTACAGAAATTGGGGCTTTTTTCTAACTTTTTCCCCGATTTACCATAGACATTCTGCAACTATTAAATTTTCTCAATTTCACCCTGATAACACCAATTCAACCTCTGCAACAACAAATCATTGTGGGTTGACATTTATGGAACAAAATTTTCGCAAACTCAATTCACGAATTGAGAATTTTAATTACTAATCTCGCTCCAATTGTCATGGATTCACTGTAACTTCAAATTCGACCAATTCCAGCTCTGAATTTGCTAGAACAGATATTAAATCAATAATATCTCACCACATGGCCAAATTTCTTAATTTTCCCATGAATGTAAATACATAAATTGGGGATTTTCCCAATTCCATGTCGTTTCTTCTAAATTTGACCATCGACGCTCTATAAACTGAAATTTGGCCACTTCAAAATAAATCCTCTATGAAATCTCGCTTCAACTCAACTTGCTTGACCCATCCAATCTCAGTGTTGAAAACTGAGGCTCTGATACCATATTGTAACATCCCCGACCACCCATGCCGGGGCATGCTACATGAGAGAATGCTTTCATTCTTTCAGTCGAACATACTGTAACATACCTAGCATCCAACTGAATTATTCCACATAAATTTTTTGAACTGCATGCAGCTAAAACATATACACACAGAACTCTTGCAAAAATTCATATATAAAATGTAAATAGACAAATACATTCTGTAAATGCATGGATTCATACTGAAATAACAATACATGCAAGATATATAGGAAATACCCATAAAAATAAACACAATTATAACCACACATATGATAACCCGCAAAAATAAGCACGTAAATAATAATGGAACATGTAAATTTATCACACAATTGACACTTATCTTGGTAAGAATATCACCAATTGTGTGCAGACCTTCCACGAACCTCCCAACCTTATACCACACTGCTCATCACTATCAGTAGTGGGTCACCCCCGATCTGGCACTAAACTCCACCTGGGTAAATGGATTCCTAACCAGGCTAATGGTTCATAAACAACAAGAAAGACTATGTCACAGGTGCCAACTCAAACTAACAACCTACAATCCCTCATTCCCCACTTGCATGTCCCACCCTAGGAAGTGTGCCCCTTCTCTGCTCAACAGTCCTTCGGCTGCCCCACTTCCTTTCTGGGCTTCAGCAACATGATAGACAAGAAGTCTCAGAGCATTGTACCTGTAATTTAACACCTTCAGAAAATAAATTCCCAACAATTCTCTCACCCATATAGAAGTTTCTCACGGGCCTGACAACCCACCTCTTCAATATCCCATGGGACTGACAATCTGCTTCTTCAATCCTACTCCCAACATTACCAACTACACAAACAAGTATGGCTATGGATACAAGTTCATGTACAGTGACAGGAAGGTACAAAGGATAGCTCCATGAGTGTGTGAATGCTCATGGATGATTGACTGGATGACTAAATGATGGAAAGAATGATGGGAAATGAACTAAGTCCAAACAATATGTATGCATGTCCCCAACTTGACACTTGTCATGTTGGGAGCTACTTTGGCCCCTTATCCCCATCTTTAGAACTTAGGATAAAATAATTATCCATGCTTTATGTTTTAAGGAATATTAATATAATATTCATTTTTGGCTTAAGCTCCCTAGCTTAGCCCTTTTCCTTAACTTTTAGCCCCCACCCTTTCCTTAACTAATGGATTTTAGTCCCCCATACTCTTTTATCATGGTCGGTCTGCGCGCAATGATGTATTTTATATTAATGTTGAGACATACACAAAAGTAGGCGCATTGGCCTTTAACATATAGGCTCTTCGGCCTAATAATCATAAAATAGCTCACCAGCCTATAAAACACAGCATATACACAAAGGCTCTCTGGCCTCAAAATCATGCACACTTAAGTTGTTGTGCGCGGTATCCTAGAATGTGCACACTTCATCATTTTATTGCGTAGTACATGCATGCACTATGCCATGAAAGGTGCATACAAAATGATATCAAACAACTCACCAGCTTAAGTACATTTGTATTTACATTATAATCGGGTTCGGCCTAGGGATATTACAAATAAAAATGCCTTACTATTGTTGCCATCTTTCAATAACCAGGGTGACCTACATAAGGTCTCCTATGGAACTCATCCATAACTAGATGCCTCAATTCTGCTAAATTTGGCACATACATCTTGTTGTTATACATTAACAACTCATCAACTAGAATTTGATATCCCTCATATTTTCTCTCCCTTGGTTCTTGATGTAACCCTTGCTTATCTTGATTGAAGAACTCATCTCCTTGAAATAGGGTTTTAATCCTCTTCTTGATGTCAAACTCTCTTGTACTTTCTACTGCTAAGTTTATAGCCTGCACACTTCAACCAAGTGAATCTGCCACTTTATTATCTTTCCCTTTAATATGTTTGATTTCAAAATCAAACTTGCTCATCAACACCATCTACCTGACATATCTAGAATTAAACCTTGGATGGTCGAACAAATACTTTAGTCCAGAGTGGTCTTTCATCAAAACATACCTTCTTCCAAGCAAGTAATATCTTCACATCTTCAACACATGCACAATCACTGCAAGCTCTAGATCGTGAGTGACATACTTCAATTCATGCTCATTTAGATTTTTGTAATTCATAACAAATCACTTTTCCCTTCTTGCATAAGAACTCCATATATCCCTTCTTTATAGGCGTCAGTGAAAACCAAGAAATCCTTTTCATGGTCTGCAATCTTCAAAACAGGGGTGTTAGTCAAAAGATGCTTCAATTGATGGAAATTATCTTCACTCTATGGTGACCACACAAATTTCTTCCCTTTTATTTGTAATGAGGTAATGACATTACCTATGTAACGTACCCAACCACCAATAGGCTTGGAACGCTATCTGTAATGTACCCAACCACCAAAAGGTCGGGCATGCTACCTCATAAACTCTATTCAAAACTAATTTCGAATTATTATACCATTTCATTATTAAAGAAGCATGAAAGAAACATGATAATAACACATGAAATTAATAAAGATTCATGCTACAATATAAAGAATGTCTAAACATGTCATGCATAGCATTAACCAACAAATTTGCATGTTATAACATAAGAATCTATGAGACAATAATTCATACACGACGAAAATAAATATACAACAAAGAAACACATGACAAAGAACACTTATCTTAATCAAAATGGTTCAACAATTGGTTGTAGACCAAGGTAGTTCCACCCAACCGTAGAAATTGTTGTTCCAAGTCTCAACAACAATGTCACCCCCGAGCTAGGGATATGAATCCACAAGGATGGTTCTAGGGTGTCACTCAGTTTCCCCAAACTAGTCAACACTCAAGCTCTCATAGATTCCTCAACACACAACAATCCAAAGTACACCAAATCTATTCTCTCTACCATGCTTAACCCAAGAGAATGGACCCCCTTCCATGCCACTCAGTACCTCAGACTTCCCACCTCCTTCTAGGGCTCCAGTGCATTAGGTTGGTCAAGAATATCCATGCCGAGACTCTCAGGATTCGCAGTTGTGAACACAAATCAACATATTCCAATGCATCTTAGACATGTAGGCAAAACTTCACAGTTGGAACACATTAGTCACTTCTACAACCAAAAAACAATGGCTTCTTCCTCAAAAATTATCCCCATGGTATTATTACAAGAACAAGAATGAATGAATGAACATAATGAAGAGTGTGAACAATGAGTGATCAATCAGCCCCCCAAACATTCCAAAGATGGGTTTATGTATTTACTTGGGAATTAAAAACCACATGGCCTCCCCCCCAAGAAGCTCATGTAAACCCTTCTCTCAATTAAGAAAATATGGGTAAATAGAATATGATAAAATGACTTATCCCCTTAATCCCCCTCTCTCACAGAATCATAGCCCCCTATAACTCTTGTCCTTTTTTGTCTTACAAATAGCGATGTATTATATTATTAATAATGATCATAGCATTGCATTTCCTTGGCACATTGGCCTCTTTAGTTGTTTGGGCATTCCAACCTTTCATCAAATAAACAAAATACATTATTTCATATGGGGACTCAAAATCAAGGTATTACATTCCCTTCCCCCTTATTTTGGCACTAACCTCAGTGCATATACAAAAAAGAAATCAAAATTTCAAAAAATTTTCAAAAATTTGTGGGAATTGTGCTCACATGGAATCTTCATTCTCCCAAGTAGCATCTTTAGGACAGTAACAGGTCCACTGAAATTTTAACAACTCTATAAATTGATTCCAGAGCATTTTGACTTTTATGTCCAACATGCATACTGGCTGGATATGAAAGTCTCTCTCTGGCTCTACCTTAATCAAATTCCAATCAATAACATGGTTAGAATCATGTATATACTTTTTCAGCAAATACACATGAAATACAGTATGCACATTCATGGAAGAAGAAAATGCATGCATGTATGCAACTGGCCCTATTATGTCCAAGATCTCAAATGGACCACATAATTTGGCTGCTAGCTTTGTACAACTACCCAACTTCACTAATCTCTTCTTGGGATTCACTTTTAAAAGAACATGCTCCCCCAATTTAAATTTTCTAGCTATCATGTTCTTATCTACATAAGTTTTTTGTCTATCTTTTAAATTCTAATTAATTCTAACCATCTAGTCTTCCAATTCCTTGAGCAATTCTGGCCCAAGTACTACTCTGCCTATTGGGTTTTCCCATCTCAATGGAGTATTTCATTTTATACCATACAAAGCCTCAAATGGGCTCATCTTCAATGAAGCTTGATACCCATTATTATAGGCGAACTGAACCAAATGCAAGTAATCTTCCCACTTAGATGGCTTATCCATCACATACATTCTCAACATGTCTTCAATCACTTGGTTGACACTCTTTGTCTTCCCATCTCACTGTGGATGGTATGTTGTGCTAAAATTCATATTTTTACCAAATCATTTAAATAATCCCCTCCATAAATTTGAAGTAAACTTTGTATCTATGTATGAAATAGTTGCCTTAGGTATTCCATGCAACCTAGCAATTTCCCTCGTGTAATTTTATGTGATAGTAGTTGTTGCATACATCATTTTCATAGGAATAAAGTGAGTAGCCTTTGTCAATTTATCCACAAATACCATTATGGAATCATGTTTCCTTTATGTCCTGGAAACTTTAGTTATAAAACATGGTTACCACTTCCCATTTCTTCTCTAGAATTGGAAATGGATGAAGCAAACCCATTGGGTGTCTATGCTCAACTTTTACTCTCTGACATTCCATACATCTGGGAATGTAATCAACAGTACACTTCTTCATTCCTGGCTAAAAAAATTGGATTCTTACTGCTAGAACTATTTTCTGGTAACCAGTATGTCCAACATATGGAACATTATGCATTTCTTTTAATACCAACTTTCTAAGTTCTCCAGAACTAGGAACATAAATTCTATTTGTATGCATAAGTAATACATCTTCCTTAATCTCATACTCTTTAATGTTATGTTGTACGTTTTCTTGCTGTAAGATTTCTTTTACCTATAGGTAATGTTGTTCTGTAACAACAACATTCGAAATTTTACTCTTTAAATCTGATTGATGCATACCAACAATTGTAGAATACATGAGATGTACTCTTTTGTTGAGTGCATCAACAACTTTATTTTATTTTCCCTTGATATACTTGATGTCAAAGTCATACTCACTTGAAAATTCCAACCATCTTGTTTTCCTAGCATTCAAAGATGGTTGTTCAAAAATTTATTTCATACCGCTATGGTATGTCCTTAATTCAAATCATTTTCCCATGAGATAATGCTTCCACATCTTCAATGCGTGAATTATGGAAGCAAGATCCAAATCATGTGTGGCATAATTCCTCTCATTTTTTTTTTTTTTTTATGGACTCATAACCAATGACATGTGCATTTTGAGTGAGGACTCCACTAAGTTCTTCCTTGCATGCATCTATACATACCAAAAAATTCTCATTTGGGTTAGCAATGTTTAAAACAAATGCACTAGTAGGAAATTCCTTTAACAAATTAAAATTATCTTCACACTATGTTTTCCATTCAAACTTGATTCCCTTCTTTTGTAAAGAAGTTATGGGATGAGAAATCTTAGAGAAACTCACTATAAACCTCATGTAGTATCCAGGTAATCCCATAAAATATCTGATTTCTGAAACATTCATGGTTGATGGTCATCCTCTAACAGCTTCAATCTTTTTTGGATCTATTGCTATATCTTGTTCTGAAATAATATGACCCAAATAATGGATTTTTTTTTGGTAAAAATAACACTTACTAAGCTTGGCATAAATATGATGTTCCCTCAACACTTGTAACACTAACTTCAAGTGATTTTCATGCTCTTCATCAAACTTAGAATAAATAAGTATTTCATCCAAGAATACAATGAAAAAATTATCCAAATAATTTTTGAATATGCCATTTATTAAGCACATAAAGACAGTTGGTGCATTGGTCTGTCCAAATGGCACCACTATAAACTCATAATGTCCATACCTAGTTTTGAAGATTGTCTTATTGATGTTTTCTTCCTTGATTCTTACCTGATGGTATCTGGATCTCAAGTCTATCTTCGAAAATATTTTTTCTCCTCTTAGTTGATAAAAGAGGTCATTATTATAGGTGAATCCTCCTGCGCAGAAGTGAATTCCCTCTTGGTATCTAGACCCCTAAACCAAGACAGAAAGGGTGCTATCATTGGTCACTGACATTCTTTTAGATCTAATCAATCTAATATACGAAGAAGAAGAAGAAAGATGTGTACCTTGTTAACGACATTTGTCCTTGCAAATTCCAAGTTGAGCTTCAATCCTTAACTCCTCGATAGGTCCTGTAGAAAAAACAAAGATACAACGAGATTCCTATTCTACTGAGATCAGCTCAAATACAGATCTATCTATTGAAAACAAGTTCACGCGGAACGAACATAAAATTGAAAGAAACAGACCAATCATGTATGTATATTAATGAGAACAAATGAAGAGTACTTACAATCCTCTGATGAAGGTGCAACAACTTCTTCCAGCTCTCCTTGTCCAACCCCTTTGCTCAAGTAATCTACACTAATTATGATTCAATGTACTTCCTTAGGAGATCATAAGTTAGGTGCTTCTCTATTTCTCTCTCTCTCTCTGTATGTTTCCTATGAGATCACAGGTTTCATACCTCCAATCTTTTCATCCCCCAATACCACTTATAGGATCATAAGTTTGGTATCTTTGTCTCTTGTCATGTCCCTTTCACCATGAGAAGGCCTCCTTATATAAGATTTGAGAGGCCCAACCACTTGAGAGATCTTTGGGATAAGTTGAAGATTCCTCTCCTTCAGTTGTGGATCTTCCCTAAGATCATGCCTTGAACTCATATTTGAATCCAACCAACCTCATAGATTGAGGGGATTCTTCCCTGTTTTAGCTCAACAAACCAAAAATTCGCTCAGAAAAGGTAGCGCTCCCCCAAAAGGGTGCACAGAGCGTTCCAAAACTCCCCCAAAGAGGCCCAGGGAGCGCTATCACTCCCTGACAGTGGGTAGGGGAGCGCTGCCCTCCAAAATCCATTTTTTAGTGGTTTTTTTCAGTGGAAAAATGCTTGTACTCCTTGTCAAGTGATTTCTCTTCTTCAAAACTAATATTTGAGGTGTCGTAAGTGTTCTTATGATGTCGTTAGAGGCACGAGATAGGAAATATGGTAGCATGATGTTTGTGACACTTCCGACACTTGTGGTCAAGATGAGACACTTGCGGACAAGATGCAACTCTTACAACACTTGAAATGACGACACTTGCGACACTATTCAAGTGAGTAATTTTGAGGTGTAATAGATTGCCCCCCAAAGTGCGAAGTTAGAAGACGATGATGAATGAAGTACTTTGTAGACTTTTTCGAGCAAGGGTATGGATGCAGAGAGGCTGGAAAAAGTTGCACACAACCATCAAACAAATATTATGACATGTTTTAAACCCAAGGCAGGCATACCTATGCTTGAGTGATAAAGACTTTTTCATGTATGGCCGCCATAGAATACACTGTGGATCCATAATTATATTGACAAAAAGGTATAGCCACCGAAGATACAATGTGGATCTATACTCCTATGACCTGAAATGATCTTAGCCACAAAGAATACATAGTGGATCTACGAGATGACAAGACATAGCCATGACCAATACAAAGTGGATCTATGTCACAGTATATGTGTCAATGTTCAAAGAAAATCCGTCGCAGCCTGGGAAAAGTATATATCAAAGTGATGACTCAACCCAGGGTCTTCTTACCAATCCCGATGCAGTACGAATCTAACCATGTGAATAGATGTCATGATGTCGAACATGGCATAAACAACTTAATTACCAGTCAATGAGGTAAACGGTTAACAAGCGGGAGGGAGATCACCATTGATGTCAATGATTCCCAAGGTACTCTAGTACATTCCAACAAATGTGAATGGATGAGATTAAGTCGAACAACTATGGAATCATCCAATTAGAGGTCAATGATATAAACCTATTGTCGGACATGAGGAGGCCTACCATTGAGGCATGCAGGTCCCAAAGTACTAACCGGTTTCTAAGTCTAGCTCCTGGATAATGTGTTGAAATCGACATGAATAGAATTTGTCAAAGGAGGGCATTGATGTATCCCTCATCAACGACACGAAACAAACACACAGATGTAATTGATGGATCAAGTAAACATGGACTGACGTATTGAAAAATTATATTTGTGATGGCTGACTCTTGAGGCAGATAGTTCCCTTGAACACTGAGGCATGATATCAAAAACTTGACATGGACCAAAACTTGATAATGCAATGGATACTGCGACTTATGTCGGGTGAACCAAAGGAGTAAGGAAACTCAAAGGATTGGTTCAGTGTAGAGGTTCAATGGATTGAAATGCATGCAAAGATAAAATTCCATGTTCAAGGGCGACTGTAAGGGTACTAGTGAAGTTCTCAGAAACTGCTTGGCCTACTTATTTCAATTTTTCCCCCATCCAGATAGACGAGTACCTCTTTTTAGTTTAACAAGTTCGAGGAGGGTAACACATACTCGATATAACTCACCTTTGGTAAGTTCCTCTTCCTTTGTTTAACGAACTGGAAGAAGTAAGGGTTTAATCCCATATGGTCCCTTCAATGTATGATCATGTAGTCAGTCCAGAGAAGGTAAGCTCGGTTGTTTTTCATATTTAGAGAGTCTGAAAATGACTTAAAGACGACTCCCATGTGGTCCTTTTTAGTAATATTAGTCTCGCGAGGCCAAAAAAGAGATAAATTATCACTCGAAAGATTCCCTTTGAAACCTTTTAACGAGTGGGAAAGGAAGCAACATCACTCGACCATATTTTCATGTTTAAAGAGTCTGAAAATAGTTTAAAAGAGACTCCAGGGGGTTCCTTTTTCGTATATCCACGCAAGCCCGAAAAAGAGATAAAATTTTACCCGGTTACATTCTCATGTTTTTACGAGCACGAGAAAGAACAAAGACTAAGCTCGGTACTCTGCCCCCAGCTTGAAAAGCAAGTGGCATTACTCCAGAATGATCATCAAAGGCTGGAGACATGCCCCCCAAGCTTCGATTCAGTCACTAACTTTGAGGTTGTCACCAATTTTTGTACTAGATGGAGAAAAATGATATAGGTGAATGAAATGAAGGTTCAAGTATGAGACCTAACGAAAGACTCAACTCGACATCTATGAGATCTAGCGTTTGGCTCGACTTGATAGGAGAGGTGTCTGCTTCATTTTTTAATGAGCTTGACATAGGAAAAGAACTATGCTCAAGGCTCCGCGTTCAACCCCCATATTTTTGTTTCATTTTTAAACGAGCTTGCCACAGAGAGGAAAACTATGCTCATGGCCTCTGTTTCATTTTTTTTAAGGAGCTTTCCACAAAGAAGCGAAACTATGCTCGTGGACTCTTCTTGATCATGGATTCCAAGAGGATAACTCTCTGGAAGGACACCATGTCAAGGGACAAATATCAGTCATGGATTTCAAGAGATCTTCACTAGATGGAAGAACAATACTCTGGAAGGAACACATGTCGAGAACCACGACAGGGGTAAGGAGATCAGGCTCCAATAACCCTACCGAAGAGATCACCATGTCAATTGCCGAATCTAAGTCATATTCATCGGCAACTGAAGGCATGGGAGAAAACACCACATAATTGACCTGTGGAAAGGGGGGGATACCGACTGCATATAAGAACCGTTTAGGGAGGTCATTGGGTTGATGGTCAAGTCAAGGCCAACAAACAAAAGTTGATCAATAGTCACCATTATTCCATCGTGCGAAAAAGATATCACACGAAAAAGAGTTGACACAATATCTTTCATGGCATAGATATAATCTCACCCAAGGAGTAAATGAAAATCCATGGGGTCCTGGACTACCATAACGTCAATAAAGATAGTTTTCCCTCCCAAAGTTATAGGAAAACGAGGAAGGATCCCTAAAGGGTGACTGGTTCTTCTATTGATCTGAAAATAGAAGGCTGACTTGTTATGCTATGCAAACACCCTCTACTTCATTAAAAATAAACTTTACAGGACCTTGCTTCATGTGTTAAAATATGCAAGATAGATTATGTGCCAAGTTTATGCTTCTTCCTTTAAATGTTCATGTGTGAGAAAATGTTCTTTTAAATGGTTAAATGTGTGCTTTAAATAAATACACAGCAACATAACTTGCAGCAAATAAACCATCAAACTCACAACAATAACAAGATGATAAATGAGTTCACCCATCTCTGGGCTACATCTCCTTGAGCCTCCATCAATGGACTTGGCTCTCTAGGATTAATTTGTCAAATATTCTTTTACAAGCTACTTCTCAACTCCAATGGAAATTCTAGCTGTACCATTGGGATCAGAATACATAAAAACCCCAAAAATGACTAATAGAACTCTGAAAACGGATCATGGCTCATCCGGGCATGACCTCTTCTACATGTGGCCTTAAGATTCCCTGAGTTTCTCTTTGGAAAAAGCACCTGTAAAAGTCCTCAAAAGCCTCTAAAACCTATCCCAATGTTTTTAGAGCATAACAATTAGCTAAAAATGACTATTCAGTCACAGAAAACAAACTTGGACTCACCAAAACATGACCTCAATCAATGAGGGCTTCAAGCTCCCTGAAGCTTCAATGGTTAAAAACCTGCAAAAGAAGTCTTCAAATGGATGTGAAAACAGTGTCAATGGATTCAGAACGTCCAAAAACCCCTAGATGGGCTTTTACGACACCTCATTCGGCAAAAAAATGAAGAAGATAGGCCTCCTGCCATTCTCTTCCTTCAAGCTTGGTGTCTCTGGTTTGCCAAAACGCACCTCCTGTACGTTCAACCAAGAACATGCTCCAAAACACGTTCTTAAACCCAGCACCAAGCGCAACCGCATAACGGTGCAAACTGTAGGACAATTATGGGCGCACCAGCCCCTAACCCCCAAACTCGTGGACACATGGGCACCATACGACCTCAAGCTAGCGCAAAAGGGATCCCTTTCCAAAGTTTTTTGTGGGCGCGACACGTGTCGGCGCAAAAACTCAACCGTATGCAAACACAACCAAACTCTCGCGCTCTGTTTGTTGTGGTCGCTTGCGGTATCACATATAACCAAGAGCTAACATTTAAAAATCAAAACCCGCGCGCATATGGTGGCAGATCATATGATTACACATAGAACCGAGGGCTAACTCCATTGCAATACCAAAACCCATGTGCACTTTAAACTATGGTCATATGGATTAAAATGTATGCGACCGGGGCTGGGGATAAGCCCCAGCCCGGACGCACCCCAAATCACATTTCAATGCAATTTAAATAAAATTAAAACCATAGTTTAAACAAGGACCACCGTGTGGGCTAGTGGTATCCCACACACTACCAAAGCGCTTCCAAAGGGGGAGGTCCGGGGTTCGATCCCCATGGACTCCATAAAATTTTGACCAACCATTGCCAATAACGGGGTGCCACATGGCAGCCCATGACTGGGCCACGTGGAACCAAAACACTTGCCAAAATAATGCCACGTGTCGTCAAATGATTCGTCCAACTGTCAGCCAATCCAAAACTACCATGTCACCTCTGCCACATCAGTGTACGACCTCTACCATGTCAATGTACGGTCATGCCACATCAACATCCGTACGGACTGTATGGATTGCACAGTCAGCGTCCCTTTTTTTTACCTGTTTGACGATTCGAATAGATCGCGATATCTCTCGCTCCTGACATTCGTTTGAACCCAAATGAGTTGCATTGGGTTCATGATGATGAGGGCTACACTCTCGTTTGTTTTGAGGCAATTCCGAGAACATTTATTTTTGAGCTAAAATTTGACTCTTGGTCCAGATTTTGATCACACCTTCCCACTGAAAGGCTTTTGGACCCACAAAAGCTTATGATTATCGGTCTGAGCTTCAATACTCCTCTACTTTCAAGTTCTATCAACTGATTCTACTTGAAAAGTCTTTTGATAATCACTTGGATACTTTGACATGCCTTGCACTGTAACTGGCTATGTCCCTCAACCACTGTTCTCTGGCTGCTGCTGACCCACTGTTCTCTTTGTGCTTGGAAGACTACCAACCTTCCCACTGAGAATCAATTCCCTCTTGTGAACTCTTTGACGTCAACACAATCAACTCTCCAATGGTTGCAAAAACTTTCCTGCGATATCTTGTCACAAGCCAAGAAAACCATCAATCTTGAAAACAAATTATACAAGATTGAAAAATGATGCCAACAAAGTATTTTTTCTCTTCAAACAAACTGTCGCATCTTGTACTTCATCAAAGCACATGGCGTTTTCCTGCATCTTCATGTATTCAAAATCAACTTACAAGTCAACAAACACCATCCACTAAACATAAGTCGAAAAACATGATCGACACAACATAGTCATCAGACAATCATCAACACTAGTCGAGACTCATTTGAAACATATCAACCTTCCCAATCTGACAAGTCGACATACATGATACACAATCATGAATCATTCATGATGAACCATCACCAGGTTCACTGCTTACACATACAAAAAAAAATGCATGTGCATAACTCTTCAACTCTCCTTCCAGTACAAACATAAGTACATAAACCCCGAAACATATGGGTACATAAGAGCTGAATATGAAAAAGATATATGGCTGTAACAAGTGAACATCATATCCATCTTTTACATCCTCCTGGCGAAGTTGTGCAACAACAAGAATGCCTTCAAATGAATTGCATTCACATGCAACTTGCATCATACAAGTTATGATAAACTGTTGCAACTTGTCATACTCTCAACATAAATGCATACATAAGGCTGAAATATGCATCTACAACAGAAAATGCAAGCCTTACTTGCTCAAGAAATCCAACCATTTCTTACCAAGCCAAACAACCATACCGATAACCCAATTGTGAGCCCTGGAAGGCTCAAAGTAGCGATGTAAGGAGGACCAATGTTTCCGTAAGAAGGAAAAACAAAGTGTTCCCCTGGAAAAGAGGTTCCTTCATTGGTCATTTCAGGAATTGATGCCATAAAAATAAAGATCCAACCTAAATTCTTCTAGGGAGAACAAACAACACACGCTAAAAATTTAGTAAGCAAGCAAGCAAACAAAACCTTCTCACAATGAGCACACTAGTTGGTGATGAAATCCAACATCGTGGGTACAAAGTAAGAAGGGGCTGAGATAGAGTGGGTGAAAAAGTTATGCTGACGACCTGCTTAATGGACTTACACCCTGGTGCATTCTCCCACACATAATCGTGGGTATACACTCCAAGGAGCCCGAGTGAGTTTGGCCAACTTCGATTCCAGGTACCGTGAAGACTTTCCACTCCACAGTCACATTCTGTAAATACCCTAAAGATATAGGCCACTAAGGTTACCAACTACAATAGTGATGCCTGGGGAAACAATCGACAATCTAATCCACGCGCAAGGGTAGGGTATCTAGACTGGAATAAACTTAAAAGGCTTCCACTCATCATTGTGGGTATACCTTCAAGTGACCCCCATAATACACATAATCTCTACACCAAGACCAACAAAGCAGGGTGAGTAAATTTGCTAGCCTCAATGTGACCTCGTGATTGACTTTTGTGTGAGAAGGTTTTCCCAGGACAAAATGTAGCAAGTGGATTTCTCCGCTCCCTAACACAAGATCCTATGTTTGTTTACAGCTTTGGAAAGTTATGTTTCACACCTATTCCAAATCCCTACAACTAATCTAATGTAGGTTTGCTACCAGAAAATGAAAAAAACATCTAATGAATTTTAGTTAAGCGCTTGATTTTAGGGGTGTTGTTTACTGAGAGGTGTATGAGAGTGAAAATTGATGATATCAGGACTCGATTCCCAAAACATGCATAAGAAATGATAAGCAGTCTTTTATTTCAATGAATGTCTATGTAAGGGAAGGAGAAGGATTTTCTTTTCATTGTCAAACACTAAGATGCAATGACCTCATGCAATAGTCCTCAATCAAAAATATGATACAATGCTAAAATGTTTATATGTGATTGATAATCAGTTTGATGTAAAGCTTCCTATGTTAATTAAACTTCAAGATCTATGTGATTTAAGCAACCTGGAAGAAAATTTCACATAATTAAAAAACACACCCTCGTTGTGATCAAACAAGAAAAAAGAAAACCAAATCTAGACAGGAGGAAATGCTTGGAGAAAAGACCTCAAAGATCATAAGGAAAGGTACAAAAGATCTTTGAATCTCCTTACAAAGTTTTCACTTAATTAGATAAATGAGAAGAAAACGACAAATTGACTCTAAATCGTCAAGGAAAAAGAGTTATTGCAAAGTAAGGACAAATGTAAAAAAACATCCAAACACAAGATGATTAATCCTTAGAAATCAAATAATTGGAGGCTAAACAAGGACACACTAAGATAGCATAGACCCTGAGCAGATGAATCAACAAAATAAAGACTGAGAAAAACTACTCCCAAGAATATTTTTGCAGAAAAAGGGGCAACGCTCTGGTGTCAAGGGTACCAGAGTGTTGCAATGCTCTATGGAAGCCTGCAAGGGAGTGCCAACGCCCTGGTGGTAAAGGCAGGGGAGTGTTGGCCTCTCAGAACTCAAACTTTTCTCTAGAAATCCAAAAAACTCAGGAAAAATGCAAAAATTCAGTGTGTAAGATGAATCCTAGAGCCAACAATCACATATAAGGATCAAAGACACATCATGGAGAATATCAAAGAGTGGGCAAAGGGTCAAAACAATATCTAGGAAAGGAAACAAAAATCAAAGCTCCTCCCCAGTGGAGTCGCCAATTTATGTTACAGGTGAATCCTCCTACGGATAAGCGGATTCCCTCTTGGTAAGGGTGCTATCATTGGTCACTGACATTCTTTTAGATCTAACCAATCTAATATACGAAGAGGAAGGAGAAACATGTGTACCTTGTTAACGACGTGTGTCCTTGCAAAGTCCAAGTTGAGCTTCAATCCTGAGCTCCTCGATAGGTCCTGTAGAACAAACAAAGATACAACGGGCTTTCTATTCTACTGAGATCGGCTCAAATACAGATCTATATACTGAAGACAAGTTCATGCGGAAGGAACATAAACTTGAAAGAAACGGGCCAAGCATGTATGTATATTAATGAGAACAAATGAAGAGTACTTACAATCCTCTCATGAAGGTGCAACAACTTCTTCCATCTCTCCTTGTCCAACCCCTTTGCTCAAGTAATCTACACTGATTATGCTTCAATGTCCTTCCTTATGAGATCATAAGTTCAGTGCTTCTCTATTTCTCTCTCTCTCTATATATGTTGCCTATGAGATCATAGGTTTCATACCTACAATCTTTTCATCCCCCAATACCACTTATAGGATCATAAGTTTGGTATATTTGTCTCTTGTCATGTCCCTTTCACCATGAGAAAGCCTCCTTATATAAGATTTGAGAGGCCCAACCACTTGAGATATATTTGGGATAAGTTGAGGATTCCTCTCCTTTAGTTGTGGATCTTCCCTAAGATCATGCCTTGAACTCACATTCGAATCCAACTAACCTCAGAGATTGAGGGGATTCTTCCATGTTTTAGCTCAACAAACCAAAAATTCGCTCAGAAAAGGTAGCACTCCCCCAAAGAGGCCCAGGAAGTGCTAGCACTCCTTGACAATGGGTAGGGGAGCGCTGCCCTCCAAAATCCATTTTTGAGTGGTTTTTTCAGTGGCAAAAGGCTTGTACTCCTTGTCAAGTGATTTCTCTTCTTCAAAACTAGTCTTTGAGGTGTCTTAGGTGTTCTTATGATGTCATTAGAGGCATGACATAGGCAATATGGCAGTATGATGTTTGCGACATTTGCGACACTTGTGGTCAAGATGTGACACTTGCAGACAAGATGCGACACTTACAACACTTGAAATGACGACACTTGAGACACTATTGAAGTGAGTAATTTGAGGTGTAAAAGTCATCAATTCTGGGTAGAAGGTATTTTTTCTTCACAGTGTCTTTATTCAGTTGTATAAAATCTATACACAACCTCAATGTTCCATTCTTATTTTTGACAAAGAGTACTAGTGCTCCCCAAGTTGAAACACTTGGACGTATGTATCCTTTCTTCAAAAACTCTTCCAACTGCATTTGTAATTCTTTCAATTCAGGTGTACTCATTCTGTAAGGTTTTTTTGATACTGAGGCATCTCCTGGTACTAAATCAATAGAGAAATACATCTCCCTCTTTGGTGGCAATATTGGTATTTCTTGGAATACATCTTCAAACTCTTGGAATACTAGAAAATCTTCAAGGCTTGGCCCTTTTGTCTTTTTTGGATATTCCACATGAGCTACATACAATTGACTTCATTTCCTGAAACATTTCTTCAGCTGCAAGAATGAAATCTCCCTTATAGAAATGGGTCTTGGAATTCCTTTCACAATGCTATGTTTTCCTTCTTCATCAAGACATGTAAATGTCTCGTTATGACAATATAGGACAAAATGGTGTTGGTCCAACCAGTCCATTCAAATTAGAATGTCATAAGATCCTAATGGGATGATATTCATATCAACAACTATATTTACTCCATTAATATTTATTGGACAACTTATGATAGCCTCATTGATCCTTCTTTTGGTTCCAGTGTCTAGTTGAACCAAACTTGACTTCCCCATATTATTTTTCTCCAAATGTAATCTATCCACTATTTTAGGATCAATGTAATAATGACTTGATCCTAAATCAATTAAAATAGAAACATGTTGATTAATGATCTTACCTTCCACTTCGATCATATTGGATTGATACTGTGTTTGTCGATCTTATGAGGCTACACATATCTTTCCCATGTCTTCCACTGTTGTAGCCTCTTGGATGTTGTGCATGGTATTCACTTTATCTCCTCTGTGAGGGAAATAATTTTATAGGTTATTTTCCTTGCACCCCCAACATTGGATTGGTGGTCTTTGTCTTTTCCCCTAGGAATCCTCTTTCTTTGATTCATCCTTAGAAGACTGATCTTGTTATTTTTATTACGGTTGTTTCTATTGAAAGTAGGTTTGAACCCCTTCCTCCTATGATAATATTTATCCTTCTTCTTATCCTTCCCATATTTTCGCATGGGTTCTCTTCCATTATCTTTCTCATATAGGTACTTGGCCTTCATGATGGTGTCAATCAATGTCCTGGGCTCATCATATTGAATCTTCTCTTTATAAAAGGATAGAAGTCCACTTAAAAACATTTGTATCTTCACTTTTTCATCTTTGATAAATCCTACATAATTCAACAATCCCAAGAACCTCTTCTCATATTCTTCCATGGCCATGCTTCCCAAGCTTATCTCAAAGAACTATTGCATCTTCTTATCATAGAATTGCTTAGAAAGACACTCCTTGTTAAGCCCTAATATTGGCTCATTACCCCTTAATTGGGGCATATTATGTTAGTAATGTTATTTTATTTATGTCGACTTTAGGCCATTAGTTGTAATTATACCTCCTAGTCTCTTATATATACCAAGGAGACATTTTCATTTTGAATCATCTTGTACTTGAACATTTAAGTGGGGTAAAAGGAGGTTTCCCCCTCAAAGAGGCTTATTATCTGAAATTATCTCTTTTTCAAGGCGTTGAGTACTTTTCCTGAGGTTTTTCTATGCTATATTTATGTTTGGTTCTTAACATATGGTATCAGAGCTCAAGGTCTTGGGGTTTCGCTGCTACATCTAAGACACCATGGAATTTTTGATATAACTTTTTTTCTACAACGTTTTGGAAGGAACGACTTGGAGGATATTTAGTAGATAGATCAAGGTACGTTGGGTTCAAAATTCATCTCCTGAGGCCTTATAATTTAGGAGATACAACCTGTACAAGATAGGGTTCTGGAATCATCCTGAAATGAGCCAATATTAGGGCTTAACATATTTTGTGCGGAATTTTTGCTATAAATTTGTTTTTGTAATGTTTTAGACCCTAAACTATGGAGGTTATTTACATAAATTAGTAAGGTATCTGTGGTAAAAAGTTCATCTTCTGGGTCATCTTAAATTTGTAGATACACCTTGTGTAAGATAGGGTATCTGACTAGTCCTATTGACTAGTCTCAAGAAGGTTTTCTAGGTAAAACAATCATAAATTCTTGCTAGAGTATCCAAATTGAGTGGGACTGGTTTCATTTGATCGTGGACAATCTGTAGTATTTTGAGTGCGAGTTTCAGAATTTGATATCAATTATTTTGTGCGGGGCATGCTATACAAGTGAGATCTCCTGGAAAGGCCAAAAATTGGCAAGTTGTGAGGAAGTTACCGTAAATTCCACTTGGCACATCCAATTTTCATTAGACATGTGGCATTGCAAAGAAGAAATATCAAAGAAATACCTGAAAGAAAGTTTCATACCTAGAAGGGTTGAAACTTGGGAGATAGAACATAATAAATATTGTCTAGCAGAACTGCCTCAAAATCAAGATTCAAAAGTGATACTTGGCCAACATGCCACCAAAAAAAGGACCTTCTACACCAAATAAGCCTCCAGAAAATCCTAATTGGACTCTTGATGAAGGTGAAGAAATGTGTAGGGACATAAATGAACTACAAAAGAAGATGGATTCAATGGAAGCTAAGTTGGATACTAAGATGGATTCAATGGAAGCTAAGTTGATGGATTCAATAGAAGCTAAGT
>JASDQU010736129.1:95018-108023 GCA_032191745.1 Picea mariana | reverse complement strand
TTTCATGTGCTTAATGAATGGTGTTTTCTGAGAGTATTTAGACAAGTTTGTCATTGTCTTTTTGGATGACATCCTTGTATATTCCAAGTCAGAAGAAGAGCATGAGCATCATTTGAGGATGGTGTTGCAAGTATTAGGGGAACATCAGTTGTATTCCAAATTGAACAAGTGCTCATTTTATCAGAAGAAAAATCATTATTTGGGGCATATCATTTCATAGGATGGGATAGTAGTGGATCCTAAGAAGATAGAATCCATTAGAGAATGGCCAGCGCCAAATAATGTGACACTGGTCAGATCACTCATGGGCCTTGCAGGCTACTACAAGATATTTATTGAAGGATTCACAAAGATTTCACACCTAATCACTTCCTTGCAAAAGAAGGGTGTGAAGTTTTAGTGGACATTGGATTGTGAAAAGAGTTTCCAACACTTGAAACAATTATTAACTAGTGATCCAATATTAAGGATTGCAGACCCATATGAAGATTCCATTGTATGCACAGATGCATGTAAAGAAGGATTTGGTGGAGTCCACAGTCAAAATGGGTTTGTTATATGTTATGAATCAAGGAAGTTGAAGGAGCATGAAAGACACTATGCCACTCATGATTTGGAGTTGGCAGCAATAGTTCATGCCTTGAGGAAATGGAGACACTACCTCATAGGGAAAAGGTTTGAGTTGAGGAAAGACCATAATGGTCTGAAATATTTATTTGATCAACCAACTCTAAATGCTAGGCAAAGCAGATGGTTAGAATTTCTAAGTGAATATGACTTTGATATAAATCATATCAAGGGTAAAGAGAAAAAAGTGGTTGATTCACTCAGCCGAAGAGTGCATGAATTGCATGCTACAACCATTAGCATGTACCAATCAGATTTGAAAAATAGAATTATAGAGGCTGCCAAATCAGATTTTCAATACAAGGAATTAGTGGCAAAATTACAACAAGGTAATTTGCAGCAGAAAATTGAAGAATATAAGCTAGATATTGATGAAATTCTCATGTACAGGGGAATAATTTATGTATCAAATTCCCATGAATTGAAAAATATGATATTGAGGGAAATGCATAATGTGCCTTATGCTAGGCGCCTAGGTTATCAAAAAATATTGCAGCTATCAAGAGCCAATATTATTGGCCAGGCATGAAGAAATAAGTTGTTGATTTTATTTCCAAATGTTTGCAATGTCAAAAGGTAAAGGCTGAGCATAGACACCCAGCTGGTTTGCTACAACCATTACCCATTCTTGAGTGGAAATGGGAAGTTTTAACAATGGATTTCATCACCAAACTACCCAGAACAAACAAGCAACATTATTCTATCATGGTAGTGGTGGATAAGTTTACTAGAGCTGCCCATTTTATTCTATTCAAGCTCACTCACAAGGAAACCAACATTGTTGATGTTTATATGAGAGAAATTGCTCTATTACATGGCATAACCAAGACAATTGTGTCTGACAGAGATCCAAAATTTACCTCAAAATTTTGGAAGGGATTATTTAATGGATTTGGAACAAATTTGAATTTTAGTACAACTTATCATCCAGAATCAGATGGACAAACAGAGAGGGTGAATCAAGTGATTGAGGATATGTTGAGGATGTATGTGATGGATAAACCATCAAAATGGGAAGACTACCTACACTTGGTAGAGTTTTCTTATAACAATGGGTACCAAGCATCTCTAAAGATGAGCCCATTTGAGGTACTTTATGGCAGAAAGTGCAACACACCGATAAGTTGGAATAACCCAGCAGATAGAGCAGTGGTTGGGCTAGATTTACTCAGGGAAATGGAGGAGTAAATGTTGAAAATAAACCAAAATTTAAAGGTTGCCCAGGATAGACAGAAAAGTTATGCTGATAAGGGTAGAAATCACAGGGAATTTAAAGTGGGAGACCATGTATTTTTGAAAGTGAAAGCCAACAAAAGTTCCCTGAGGTTGGGAAATTGTTCAAAGTTGGCAGCTCGCTATTGTGGGCCATTTGAAATCCTAGAGAGGATTGGTCCAGTGGCTTATATGATTTCATTTCTTGCATCTATGTCTGTTCATAATGTATTCCATGTATCATTGCTCAAGAAATATATACCTGATGCTAATCATGTTATTGATTGGAATGTGATTCAAGTGGAGCAAGAAGGCGCTTTCCAAGTGCATCTAGTACGAATTTTGGACCGAAAAATCAAATAGCTATGGAATTGAGCCATAGGGCTTGTAAAGGTTCAATGGACCTGGTACGGTCCTAAGGATGCTACTTGGAAGCATGAGGATGCAATGCGGGTAGAATACCCACATCTTTTTAAGGATTTTTGAAATTTTGTTATATATGTGTACATAATGCACTGAGGAAAATGCAAAAATAAGGGGATGGGATTGTAATATCCCTAGGCCGAACCCATGTGTAATGCATATACAAATGTACTTAAGATGGTGAGATGCTCGATATCATTTTGTATGCATCTTTCATGGCATAGTGTGCGCATGTACTGCACAGTAAAATGAAGAAGTGTGCACATTCCAGCATACCGCACACAACAAATTAAGTGCACGCGATTTTGAGGCCAATGAACCTTTGTGTATATGCTGTGTTTTATAGGCTGGTGAGTCATTTTGTGATCATTAGGCCGGAGAGCCTAGATGTTAAAGTCCAGTGCGCCTACTTTTGTATATGTCTCAGCATAAATATAAAATATATAGTTGCGCGCAGACCAACCATGATAAAAGAGTATGGGGGACTAAACTCCACTAGTGAGGGAAAGGGTGGGGGATAAAAGTTAAGGAAGAGGGCTAAGCTAGGGAGATTAAGACAAAAATGAATATTATATTAATATTCCTTAAAACATAAAGTATGGATAATTATTTTATCCTAAGTTCTAAAGATGGGGACAAGTGGGCCAAAGTAGCTCCCAACATGACAAGTGTCAAGTTGGGGACATGCATACATATTGTTTGGACTTAGTTCATTTCCCATCATTATTTCCATCATTTAGTCATCCAATCAATCATCCATGAGAATTCACAGACTCATGGAGCTATCCTTCATACCTTCCTGTCACTGTACCTGAACTTGTATCCATATCCATACTTGTTTGTGTAATTGATTAGCTTGGGAGTAGGATTGAAGAAGCGGGTTGTCAGGCCCATGTGATATTGAAGAGTTGGGTTGTCAGTCCTATGAGAAACTTCTCTATGGGTGAGAGAATTGTTGGGAATTGATTTCCTGAAGGTGTTAAACTGCAGCTACAGTGCTCTGAGACTTCCTGTTCAACCTGTTGTTGAAGCCCGAAAAGGAAGTGGGGCAGTCGAATGAATGTTGAGTAGAGAAAGGGCACACTTCCTGGGGTGGGATAGGCATGTGGGGAATGAGGGACTGTAGGCTATTAGTTTGAGTTGGCACATGTGACATAGTCTTTCGTGTTGTCGATGAACCATTAGCCCGATTAGGAATCCCTTTACCAGAGTGGAGTTTAGTCCCAGCTCGGGGGTGACCCACTACTGAGAGTGATGAGCAGTGTGGTCTAAGGTTGGGAGGTTCGTGGAACGTCTGCACATAGTTGGTGATATTCATACCAAGACAAGTGTCAATTGTGTGATAAATTTACATGCTGCATTATTATTTACATGCTTATTTTTACAGTTTATCATATGTGTGGTTATAATTGTGTTTATTTTTATGGGTATTTCCTGTATATGCCTCATGTGTATGTTTATTGTTATTTCAGTATGAATCTATGCATTTACAAAATGTATTTTTCTGTTTACATTATATATATAAATTTCCACAAGAGTTCTATGTGTATATGTTTTAACTGCATGCAGTTCGAAATATTTATGTGGCATAGCTCAGTTGGATGTTGGGTATGTTACAATATGTTTCGCTGAGAGAATGAAAGCATTCTCTCATGTAGCATGCACTGGCATGGGTGGCTGAGGATGTTATATTATTACTGGCCCAGAATGATGCAAGACATCGCCAAATACATTGCTAAATGTTTAGAGTGCGAACAGGTGAAGGTTGAGCACAAGCATTTTGGGATCCTGGAAGATTGGAAAATTTTGGGATCTTGGAATATTCTTGAGTAACGATTATGCCTAAGTGTGAATGGATTTGATTCTAGAGTATTTTGGATGTTGGATGTGCAAAATTTCCTTTCTATACATCTATGAGCAATTGAGTTAAAGGAGTCCGTTATGTGAGAGATTTGATCCTTGGTTGAAATAATATGCGTGTAGGATGAGGTTGATTTTCTATGAGTAAAGAATAGGGAGAATTGGTATCAGATCTAATGAGAAGAAATATCTAGAAATGGGAACGAAGTTCCTATGAACTTCACCATGATCTAAATATAGTGGGGAATCATGGATATAGTCCCCTCCCAAAACCTTAAAGGATCTTCCCTTCAAATCCCCGAAGGGATTGAATAAGGGGGTTTCATAAGATGGGTAGTCAATTGTTGGTTGCACTTCTTATACTACGAAAGGGTCTTGATTTAGTCAAGGTGGTGCTACCCTTTCTTTTGGAACTGGTTCCACTAAATGGTAGAATGTCCATGACTATGAATTTAGAAGGATAATATATAATCATTGATCATCATCAGAGATCAATGATCGAAAACAAAAGGTAATTGTACAAGCCTTAAATCCCTCCAAAAGACCATCCTTAAATTTTTCAGTGGCTTATATTCCCAGTGTATGGTGGTTGGTTAAATTGAACCAGAATCACGATCAACTAAGGATGTTTGAAGGAGTATTCTTGGTTCCCGGTGGCTAGTTAAATTTGATCAAAGTAAATATTTAACGATGTATTATTAAATTTTCCAGGGCCCGGTGGCTTGGTGGTCGGTGAAAATGATTCTCCCTAGTGGTCTAGTGAAATGGTGGCTTGGTGGTTGGTTAACAAAGTAAAAGGAAGGTTCAAGAGTTTATTCTCTAATGTGAGGGTGTTTTGATGGTCCCAGTGGCTGGTTAACATTAGTTTTAAATGATGAGAATTCAATCTAGTTAATGGAAGAGGTTTAATAAAGGGATAAGGGGTTTAAATTTTACTCGATTGCACCATTTGAACTGGCCAAGTTGGGGGCTTAGACATAAATTATTAGGTATCCAATAAAACTTGGAACATTTTTGAAGTTGGAGACTAATAATTCCAACCAGAAAAAGAGTATGAATAACCTCCACATACTTGTCATCATATGGAAAAGAGCACCCTATTATTGGTCATGATAATCTACATGAGCCAAACCTGCAAAATCCAGGGAAAACAAGATCGAAAAACAAATAGAACACACAAATACAAATTTTTATATTTCCTTCAAACTTGCACTACAATATATATTGATATCTATTTTTACTTTTTTGTCAACTAAATGTGTCCTACAAGATAAGGATGCAATGGAATTGAAATTAGTTAGTTCCAAGATATCTAAGTTTGAACTGGCCAAGTTTAGCCAACTCAAATATAACTTATTGGGCATCCAATAAAACATGGAACATTTTTTAAGTTGAATACTAAATGCCAAAAAACAATTACAATTAATTTTAAATCCAATCTTATAATAAAAAAATGTATTCGACTCAATATTAAAAAATATTCTCACAATAGCCAAATAGTGTTAGATAATTGCACATTTGAAATTATCTTCAATGATTTTTAATTTATCATGGGTTTCATGAGGAATCCTTTATTGAATTCCTCTCCTTGATCTACTTATTCATCTCATTAATATGGACTCAAGTTATATGAAATGTGATGATCTATCTAATATTCAATCTCAACATCAAATCAATTTGGTTCATGATTCATAAATCTTCGTGAAGGTGATGTGGTTAGTGTTGTCACTCCTAAAAATAGTTTCCTATGCAGATGGAAAACAAATAAAATGATTAGTGAATGTAAATATTTCCTCAGCTAGAATACAAGTTCTCAACACAAAGCCCACAATTTACAAAGGAAGTTTATACAAGTTTCTAAATTCATGGATTTTGTTGCAAATGTAGATCCCTTCATTTTGATTCCTAATATAGTAATGAAGAAAAAAATTGTAGACCCTGAGGATCACATCCAATAGATGTTGTAAAATAAAAAGGAGATGATGTAGTTAGACCAATACCCCATGGGAACCGAATATTTTTTCTTATACTCCATATTTGATCCATAGTGATTTTAGAAAATGAGGTTGAAGATAGACTCAGATACTTTTGATGTCATCCATCAAATTTGGAACCACTAAGAATATCAACGATTTCAAACCCTCAATATTTATGGTCCTATGGAGGTTGACCACACAAGTGACTTAGTAACCATAACTTATTCAAATGGTCTTAGCTTTGATATTACCCCGAACATTGCCAACTACATTATAATTTTTGAAATAGATGAAATTGTGGATGTTTCCACTAGGCTATTAGTATCTAGTGTTAGCCCATGAAAATAACTAACTACTATGTCTATGAGAAAAAGTCCATGAAATAAAAGCTACATCATTGTAACTACAAATACTAATATAGTTTTACAAGTGCAAAATATAGGAACATATATCACTGACTTACTGGGTTTTAGTACTCTATGAACCTTGGTTTATTACATAATTTTCATCAAAATCAGGTCAGTAATCCATCTTATCCATTGATTGAGTTTGAATCAATCAACAAAATTCTGACTCGTGTTTATGAGTATGACTTGGTGATTCAGATTGGATCATTATATTGTTTTTCATCTATCTCTATGATTTCATAGTGAAAAAAATGGAGGAATCAACTTGAAGGGTCATTTTAGTGGCAGGTCCCAGTTTGAAAAATTGAGGTTCGAAACCTTCCAGAGCCATTTTTGAGGAATTAAATGGTGCAAAAATTTCAACAGTACAAACCATTCATCACTGAGAGTTCGTATGCAAATTTTGTGTCTCCCACAAGTTGACCTACTGTGTTGACCACCATGGTACGGGAGGATGTCACATTAGCCCTTGTTACTCATGCATATGGAGCTAGCCATGTATGTGATTTCAAGAAGATTCTAGAAGGTCCAAAACCCTATCACAATTGAGGGTTGAGGAAGTGAAAAACCTACCCTTAGATGGCTATAGGGATATGTTAAATATTGGGCCACTAGGAGGAGAAGGGGGTTCCATTGTTTTGTATTGCATCTTGTTCCATAGTTGAGAAAAAAATCTGAGAGTGGTATTTTGTGAGAATAACAGAGGAGGATAGATTTTGTAGTAGCCATATAGGCCACAGGTCAAAGGAAACTCCACAGAGACTGGCTCTTTCTTTGTACTGCATCATTTCTATACTAGAGAAAGGAGAGCAGAGAAGACTCACCTTCTAGCTGGGTTTTCTCCCATATTGGGTTTCCCAGGTCATATCTTGTGTTTATCTATGGATGGTGTGGTTGTATTTACTATTATCTATTTTCTGCATGTTTTATATTGCATGCATAAGCATAAAATCAGTAGCTAAATATTCTAGAGATTTAAAGGAAAAATAACCTTAATAGTAAATATTTTCAGTATTTTATTAGATATGTTGTGATGAACTATTCCAATGGAATATCCATGGAAGTTTACAAATCATATTGGTATCAGAGCATGTTTTATTTGGGTATTTGTGGGAAGTTACATGATCTAGGAATCGACTTAAAGGGAAGTCTCATAAAACCTATCCATGGTAGACGAGTCTATTCATAATAACCCTCAAGATCCAACAGAAGATATATTTGAGCAGTTGGAAACACAATTTGTCGACATTAGTCGAAATACGAACCTCCTCATGGCAGATCTAACAAGGAAGCTCAGACCATTCGTATATGATGTAGGCTCTAACTTATATAACTGATCAAAGGGGAAATCAGAAGATCAAGAAGACTCATGAAAGGAGTCGCAGAAAGAATCCAAGAAAGAGCATTCTAGTTTGAGTGTTTTGAACCCTTCACAGTACCTATTCAAGATGGAAGAGAAAGTGGACATAAAGCCATACCAAGGTGAGATCAATGTATTAAAATTGAATCATTGGTTGCAACAACTAGAAGTTTATTTTTCCGTTAACCATATAGATGAAGAGAGGAATATTTGATTTGCTAAATTAAAGTTAGAGGGCCATGCTTTAACCTAGTGGGAAAGCCACATAGAAAAACTTAGGCTGGAGAGTGATCCTCAAGTAACTAGGTGGGATGAATTTAAAACCATCATCAAGTCCTAATTCTACCCTATCAGGTATGTAGAGGACCAACGGATCAGGTGGCACTACTTTAGGCAGAGGCAGGGGCAGAGTGTGCAGGAGTACACCACTGATTTCATAAAGATGGTCATCATGTTGGGTATCTCTCCTAAGAACCTAGATGTACTACTCAAGTATATGGGGGGTTTACATAGTCATCTATGAAACCAAGTGATGTTCTTCAAGCCAAGTAGAATGTATGAGGTGTGTTTACAAGCACAATACCTGGAAAACATAGGAAAAAATAAGGGGCAACCAAGTGGTTCGAAGCATAAGGAGCACTAGGAAGCTTCCAAGGAGGGGAAGAATAAGTGGAAAGGGTGAAAATATAAGAATACAACAACCACTATACATCATCAACATGCATAAAGGAAAGTCAAATATCTCACTGATAAGTGCCAACCAAGCCAAGAAATTGCTTAGTTCTAGTAAGAAATATGTTTTGTTTTTCTTAAGATAAAATCATTATGATGATGAGTCAATGAGAGTGAAGGCATACCTAGAGGGGTGCACTAAAGAGTAGAAACATTAGTTGGAGGATTTTCTACAGGAATACATTGGAGTTCTCAAGGATCCTAAAGGGATACCACCCAAGAGGGATGTGGAGCATTAAATACAATTATTTCTAGGTAGGGTGTGATTCAACCAAGTACCTCACCTTGTAGGTTACCCATCATAATTTTACCTAAGAAGGATGAGACTTGGAAAATGTGTATCAATTACAGGGCATTGAATAAGATTACACTAAAGATTCCTCAAAAGAATAGTATGATTTTTTCTTTGGGAATAAGGCTAAAAAAGTCAATTAAAAGGGCCCCACAATTTGTTGAATCTTTATGATTCTTCGGAAACTTTTAAGAGACCTAATTTTAACAAATCACAAAAAACTAATTAGAACTCGACACATATTCCTCCTGGACACCCTCTCCCAAGGATTGATGACCTGTTGGACCAGCTGCAACATGCCAAGTACTTCACTAAGTTGGATTTGAAATCAGGATATCACCGGGTATGATTCAAAGAAGAAGATATCTGGAAGACCTCCTTCAAGACAAGGAAATGTTTGTATGAGTATTTGGTTATGCCATTCGGTTTATGCAATGCACTAGCTACATTTATGAGACTAATGAATGGTGTTTTATGTCCTTATCTTGATTCATTTGTTATTGTTTATTTGGATCATATACTAGTTTATAGTGATACATGGGAGGAACACATCTCAATGCATCTTATGCAAGTGTTATAGACTTTGAAAAAGCACCAGCTGTTAAACATTCTCAAGAAATGTGAATTTTCTCAGCAATCTTTGGTGTATTTGGAGTATGTGATCATTGGAGGGGAGCTCAAGATAGATCCTGCAAATATGGAGGCCATCATGAAATGGACAATTCCTACAAATGTCACTAAAGTTAGGAGTTTTTTGTGGCAACACAATACTTGTGGAAGTTCATGGCTTTGTTTTCAATGGTAGCTGCACCACTCCACGCCATAACAACTAGTGTAAGAGTTTGCAGCAGGGGAAGAATCAACAATAGGACTTTGATGAGATAAAAAGAAATAGCATTCAAGCACTCGTGCTTGCACTATCAAACTTGGAGAATCCCTTCAAAGTGGATACAGATGCAAGTGGGTATGCCATGGAAGAAGTATGCTATCATTTTGAAGTATTTCATGAGGTTGTTATACCACAAATTTCCACACCAATTAGAATTTATGAGATGGCTTAGTCCATTCCCTAGCTTGGAAACCTAAATCCCATTCTCCTTCATAAAAATCATCTAAAAAACAACATTTTTTTTGTCATACGCTATTCACCCATTTTCAAATCATGTATATACGCTATTTCCCTGTGTATAAACCTTGTATACCCTCAATTTTGTGAAAAAATAAAAATATTCCACATTTTCGAGCAGGGCTTTTGGTTGGGCTCATTCCCAAACCTCCCTTGCCATTTACACAATGAAATAAAACAACCCTAACCCCTTGAAGATGGTATATAATCACATATTGGGGGTATGGATGAGGGAGACAACCTTGGTGCAAGATTATGCTAACAATTTGTAAGCTTCCCTATTCCTATCAACCTTTAATTAGCATCCCCTGATCTGGAAACTTGTTTTCCAGCATTCTGTCCTCTCTCATATGTGACTGTAGGGTGTGTTCCTATCCCTTTTAGGTCATTCGAGGAAGAGCCACTTTACTAAGTTGATGCTTTAAGGGATACTGGAGGAACCTGGGTGGTTGGATTCGAGAAAAATGTCGACAATTAGAGTCAAGTGTAACTACCTAATTATATTGTTTTAAATAAAATATTTATCTTTCCCTCCATATATGTGTAATTTCATTCAATATATTTATATATGTTAATTTGCTTTACATATTTGAATTTTCACATTACGTGTATAACTTGATTTTATAACTACCTTGTTGCAGTCTAGACTTGATCTCATTTTGCAGGTTGGTACTAGCAGAGATCAGGAGCAAGTCAAAGGTCGAGAGTGAAGAATGACACCAAACATTGGGATATAAGGTGTGACGTTTTTTCCTCTCTCTTCCAAAGTATCTATTTTATTGCAAGCTTGTATGTGTGAGGGTAGGGTTTGTATTTTAAAATACTGTCAGGATTTGTTGTGACACAGACCCAAAGTCACAGGGTAAAAATTCCGTAACAAAATTAGTGACCATACTGGGGATATTTTCTCCTAGTTTGGGTCGGTCTTAGGGTTTCTTCTGTTGTCCTGATTTCTGTAAGTTTCTTGTTTTCTGGGCTTTCTTTCAAGGAATTTTCTATCTCATATACTTTTACCAAGTTCCTCTAAGCTTCCCTTTGGATTGGAAATTTATTTTTTGAATTGTTGTTGATCCATACATGATTGTCCCTTCTTGAATCATGTATATATGATATTTTCCTTTGTTTGAATAGCGTATGTACACTATTCGTTCTATACACAGTCGTTTATCTATGTGAGAATTTGGTCTTTAGGCTTGTTTCTCAATTTTGGGAGGATCTAAGTTGGTTGTTTAGTATGATTTGAGCCTTCTGGGTTTTCTTTTTCCTTTGATTACTATGTTAAGTCTCCGAAAACTTTGAAATCATCCTAAAATTTCTTGCTCTTTACTTTTCATTCCTTTGGCTTTCTTTTGGTCTCTTTGTTGCATTTTGGGTTTTGGGATTTATAACCAAACTTTCCAAGTTTTTCTAATTGTATGTGTGATTTTCTTTGACACGATTCACGTACATACACTACCTGTATATAGGAGTTAAGTGTGTATATAAGTGTTAAAAAACACGTAAGTGTTGGCTCATATACACACTTTGTAGAAGGCCAAATCGCATATATACTCACTTTGTAGAAGGATAAATTTCATATAATATTCATATGCACTTCCTACAGTGATATATGGCACGTAAAAATTTTTATATATGTGATTTATAGTGGAGTGAACCATGTATACCTACAAAATGTGACTTTTTTGTTTTTTTTTAGCCTTTTTGGAGCCCTGTTTCAGCTAGTTTAGGGGTATTTTTGGGGGAGTTTGGTCCTAGAACATTTTGAATGGAATTTTTTTTATCCATCTTTGTCTCCCTTTTATCCCTTGGATTGCATGACTATAAGACGAGTCATGCTCTCAAGATCTCGATTTTCTAGTTGTTGTTATGGTCATTTTTGGAACTTGAGTTTGTATTTGAGTTTGAAACTTTTATTTTTTGTTTTCCTTAAGTTTTTAAAACATAAACAACACAAATTTCTTTCTTTTATCATCTTTTGTTAGTTTTGCTTTGGTAGAAAGAAAAAGAAAATGAAAAAAACTAGTTTTTTGCTAGTTAGGTCTTTTTCTTTCTTTGCATTGTTTTGCATAGTTATTTGAAAAAGAAAAATATATTAGCATAGGATTTTGTTTTATTCTCATCTTGAAAGAATTTCAAAAGAAAAATAAGAAAGAAAATCTTTTTTTTTCTTCTTTTGTTTCTCTTGAAAGTTTCATTGTGCATTTTGCATTAAGGCACTACTACATATTCAAAACTTTGGGATCAAAGTAGCCTTTCGTCGCAAAAATGAAGATAAAGATTTAAATTTATCTCTTTTTTTAATCATCTCTTGTTCGTCACCCATGCGACGAACTTTACCTTTTGTCACATGTGCAAGATTGATGAAAGGTAGATTTCGTCGCATGGGCGACAATACAAGGATTATCGTTGCAACATTTGACAAATTCAACAATCAAACAACTATATGAAAAAGTAAACATTGACTCGGTCAACTTTCTTCGGAATGGTGATGAAACAAAATATATAAATATTTAGCAAATTAGAGATGTTGCGACAACCTTGCTATAACAACAACTATTCAAAAAGGGTATTTTTGTGCGAAAGAATGGCGGAAAATATTAGAGGTTGGAAAAAAAGTAAAGAGAGTGCAAAGGGTGATGGTAGATGTTATTTGTTGAAAAAACACTCACATTGAGTAGGGGGGGTGAATCAATGTCTGTATAGTTTGAGTTTTTTTCACACTTTCGTAAATTAACTGAATTAATTGAATAAGATATATGCAGCTCAATTAATTATTCATAAACATGTATAACACAAACTGTATGAAGTAGACAAAATATATTTACTTTATTTATTTAACTTGAATGAATACAAATAAAATCAATCCTTTAATATCTTCAACTTCAACTGAATATGAAAGATCCAACTCTTTGATACAAGACCCAACTTGTAGTTTTCGGATCCAACTAAGAAATGAGGAATCCAACCCTCATAATGAGACCCATCTTGTT
>JASDQU010736129.1:67947-78295 GCA_032191745.1 Picea mariana | reverse complement strand
TTACATTATCATACATTTGAGCACCAACTCATTGTGAGGCTACAACCTCTGTTTTGCAAGCTGCAACTTGCTGAGAGCAACAACTCTCTATTTTTCTCTAGAACCCACTAGAAGGAAGCACCAACTCCCTGGTTTCTCTAGCACCAACTAGAAGGAAGCACCAACTCCCTATGTTCAAGCCCCCACTTGAACCTCTAAGGACACCAATCCTCCCTAGCACCTCCCAAACTCCCTGGATTATGAATATGAAATACTGAAACCTATTACAGTGATATAGTGTTCAATAACAACTTACCAGTCTCATCACTATTCTGGAAGATTTTTTTACTCAGACTTCCTCGCTGTCTTCCAGCATGCATACGTTGCCCATTCTGTTCTTCAACTTTTATGCTTTGTGTGCCATGTCCATTCAATGCATAGTTCTTCTTCTGTTCTTTTCAGCTACTGCACTCTGATCCTTCTTCATGCATGAATCACCTTCAACAACATCCATCGCAATCTCAACAACAACAACAACCCCATCTATTCTCTGTACTGTGTATTTATAGCTTTTGTGCACCTTGTGCATGCAATGCATGCAATACCTCTACATACTCACACCACACCGATATGCTCCACAACTCGAGTGCTCTGTCTGATCATCATCATGACTCTTCAGCTTCTTTAGCCATTTTTCCACTTCTTCAACATCACTGTATGTTATGTTGAGATTCCTCAGCCTCTCTGGCAGTTGAGACTCTTTGTCTTCTTTGTGACAGTTGAGCTCACCTTCTCTGTTCCAGTTACAAGCTTCAATGCTCATTCAGCTATCAATCACCTCCACGAGCATCTTCATCCCTCTTGAAGATTCACAGAGACTCTTCATCTCCTCTGTTAATCACCTCGAAGTGTCTTCGAGTCCTCTAGCATAAACCATCAGTAGTTTCTATTAGTTACACTGTGACGTGCAACAATATCCCTTCGATTATGCTCAGATTCACCTGCATCGTTGGATTTACTCTGAAGGGTTCTTGTTTTATTTACCCATTTCGTACTTTTGCAATTCAGAGATTCTGCGATGAGACATCTTGAGTCTCCATGTCACGAGTTTCGAAACTCCGAAACGAAGTTTTTCTGTGTTGGCTTCTTCCTTTATATGACCACGGCTATGACCAAGCGCTTATGAAAAAAGTGCTTTTCGCAAATTCACATTTCGTGAGTCTGGAGATGAGGCATCTCGACTCTCCAAGTCACGATCCCCAAAACGCCGAAAAGAAGCTTGTCTGCACATACTCTTCTCTTCATCTCTTCGATGGTGTGACCACGTGCTTATGCATAAATCGCTTTCGCGATTTCACATTTCTTGAATCTGGAGATGAGGCATCTCGACTCTCCAAGTCACAATCCCCGAAACCTTGAAATGAAGCTTAGATCAATGGTCCAGATATTATCGTGAGTTCGCATCTCATGATTCCTGTGATGGAGGATCTCGTCACTCCAAGTCATGATATGCGAAGCTCTGAGATAGAGCTTAGATCAATGGTCCAGAACTCTTGGTGATCTGACGGACCAGATCTTATCGCGAGTTCGCATCTCGCGATCCCTGTGATGGAGGATCTCGTCACTCCAAGTCACGATACGCGAAGCTCCGAGATGGAGCTTAGATCAATGGTCCAAAACTCTTGGTGATCTGACGGTCCAGATCTTATCGTGAGTTCGCATCTCGTGATTCCTGCGATGGAGGATCTCGTCACTCCAAGTCGCAATACATGAAGCTCCGAGATGGAGCTTAGATCAACGGTCCATAACTCTTGGTGATCTGACGGCTGGGATTGTTTCGTGATTTTGCATATCATGAAATCAAGAGGTTAGGGAACCCTCGTTCCTTTGACTTTCCAATCAGCGACGTGACGATCTTTCGCCACGTGTCTTGTGGATCAATGGTCCACGACTGTCCTTAATGGACGGCCAGGATTCCTTCACAGTTTTGGCGAGTTGGATGACTCTTGGACTTATCTGCCTTGCAGCTTCACCATATCTAATGGCTATTGAGCCTTCGTAGATACCCCATATCCTATGGCCCAGATCTTCTCACGATTTTGCCACTTCGCAATTTCGCTGCTTCGCGATTTCATCCACCTTCACGATTTCGCTGCTTCGCGATTTTGTCCACCTTGCGATTTCGTCACTTCGCGATTTCGCTATTCTTGCCATCGCTGTTCTTTTCCATCGCTGATATTTTCCATCGTTGTTCTTGCCATCAATGACAAGCTTACTCCTAACTTTAAACCTTCCAACAATGTGCTCATATTTCCTATAATGTTTTTTAGTTTCTATTAAAATTCTTACGGGACGTGTAAAAAAACATGTTTTGTAAGGGAAATAATTGTTGGCATTATTGATTGTGTGTTTTCATTGATGCCAACATGAATCAAACATGAACAGTAATCAGAGGAAAATGAATATCACCTTAGGGCATAGGAATATCACCTTGGGGCAGAAGCAATTTGTGATCATTGTTGATCATGATAGGATCAACAATGATCTTATGTTCCTAAAGCTCAAAATATATAGAAGGGAGATTCTACAAAGAATACTCATACAGAATCAGAGTATGCAATGTTAAGGTATTTAGAAAGGATGAAGGAAAGCTTAGAAGGGAGAGCACATTGTAGAAGTGCTCTTGGGATTGAAATCCCCACAGTAAACTCCAAAAGAGTCAAGGAAGAATATTGTCCATTGATGTAGTTCTTGGGACAATCCTAGACCGTCAGATCATGCAGAAGCTAGAGCCTACACAGAAGAATCCCTTGTGAGGGATCGTGGAATCTTGATCATCCATTCAAATTCAAGAGTAATCACAACCGAGATCAGTTCAGGATCTATATTGATCATTAGATAGAACCAAGTGGAAGGATAGGATAAGCGGACCCCATAAGACACGAAGTCTTGAAACCTATGAATTTGTGAAGTGAACGTTGACTGTGATATGTCAAGGAGAAAATTTAGGTTAGTTCTCAACTGTTTGATCAAGCGTAGGATATGAACTTTGACACTTCGACGATTCAGGATTATTAGATTGAAGTTTTAAAAGTGTCATAATCCCTAAGTTATGTCAACCGTCAGATCAAGGATGAACTTCAGATGAATCTACGACTATTAGATCCAGGAGGAAGACATGTGACACATCAGTAGGTCCACATCAACAAGATCATGTCAACAATAGATGACACATGGACCAATCAAATGGTGACAAATGTCAAGGTCGATGTGGCACATAAGTTCCATGAAAGTCATGAATTTGAGTGACACATGGCACATAGACTTAGGGTCCACGTCATCTTGAGTGACGTCAGCAAGCCACATCACTCCGTGATTACTAACTTCAGGGATATCCAAGATTATTTTATCAAATAATCGTCGAAGGCTAGAATCACGAAGTAAATCTAACTATTGATCTACTTTGGGATCATTCTTGACCATTGATCAAGCGTAGTGGAACGATAGGATAAGCAGGGCCAAAGGCATGAAGTCCCGGAGTAAAAATAAACTGTCGGATTGAGTTAGAGGAAGATCCACGGTGGTGGACCTATTCGATGCTTCGGTTATAATTTAAGGATAGGATAAATGTCAAATTCTCAGAGTCCCGGATTGTGGAATACCCGAAATCTTGTCAACCGTCAAATTAGAGTTGTGTGGCAATATTCAACTCTGGCATTGACCAAATTTGGATATAAAGGAAGTTTAGTTACTCAAAGGATCTTAGAGTCCCGAAATGTCGAAATGAATGAGGTATGTCTATCTCAACTAAAAATTAAGTCGTGATCGTCGATTTCGTTGAAGCCTTTGGATGAGCTAGGATAGTCCATTCAACGGTATATTAAATATCGACCATCCGATCTACTAGTGAAGAGAGTATATGCACTTTGACGAATTTTACTTCGATGAAATTTACTTTGGGAGAATTGGAAGACTACAAAGGCCAAAAATCACTAAGTTCAAAGTACCAGAGAGATTGGTTCCAACGTCGGTCACATGATAGGGTAAACAATCTAATAAGGATCATAAAGGGCCTAGAATTAAATAAGCCCCCAGACATTTGAATACGGTCCCATGTAGAAGAATAAGGGAGGAAGGAGAAAAGTGCTAATAGAACAACGCTTGAAATGGATAAGCTCGTGGTTTTGAGCCTGCAGTCACAAAGGGAAGTGGATTGAAGAAAGCACCTCATGCATAATTCATTTTCTATAAACAACTTAAGACATGTAGAGTAATTCGAAAAAGATTGACACAAAACGAGTTAATTGTTTATTCAAGATCATTTATGCATGAAGGGATGAATAAAATAACAAAAGATTTGAAGTCTTCTTAAGTTAAAATCAATTGTTTATTGATAATTTTAGAATGAAGAGGTGCAATGTTTCATTTTCAAAAGACACGTTGGTTCAATCTTATACCTATTCAAATACTATATAAACCAGAAACGTGTGGTGAAAAGAGTGTGTCTTGGTGGATATATATATAATGGATTGAATGAAAGTTCATTATTTCAGGTTGGTGCATGTTTTCAAGTTGAGTCTTGTTATGAGGGTTGGATTCCTCAGATCTCAATTGGATCTGAGATCAACAAGTTGGGTCTTGTTATGAGGGTTGGATTCCTCATTTCTCAATTGGTTCTGAGAACTAAAAGTTAGGTTTTGTATCATAGAGTTGGATCTCTCATATTCAGTTGAAGTTGAAGATATTAAAGGATTGATTTTATTTGTATTCATTCAAGTTAAATAAATAAAAGAAATATATTTTATCTACTTCATGCAGTTTGTGTTATACATTTTTATGAATAATTGATTGAGCTGCATATATATTATTCAGTTAATTCATTTAATCTATGAAAGTGTGAAAAACAGTCAAAATTTTTAGACACTGATTTACCCCCCTCTTAGTGTTAGTGTGTGTTTCAACAATTGGTATTAGAGGGGGTTCCTTCAACACAATTTTAACTCTGGAACGTAGATTATGAAGAAATGGGTGGACAAATGGCTCTCTCCACAAATGATGCCCCCTTATTTGATGGAACACACTACTCTTCATGGAGGGAAAGAATGAAATGGTATCTGAAGTCAAGATGTTCTGTTATTTGGGACTCAGTAGTATCTAAACCTTGGTACTCAACTACCTCAAAGAAAAAATCCAAAACTGCAAAAGAAGCAAAGAAAAATAATTCAATAGCGTTAAAGGAAATCCAGAATGGACTGTCAAACCAAGTCAAAGAAAATATGGGACACTGCACCTTTGCTAAAGTAACATGGCTCCATCTAGAGAATTATTATCAAAATAAAGAACAAAACAAAGAAATGGAGAATTCCAATCAGTTTATAGAAAAAACAGACAAACGAAGAAATCCAATCAAATTAAAGAAAAAAACTTAGAAATGGAGAATTCCAATCAGTTTATAAAACAAAATAGAGAAAAAGATAAATCCAATCAGATTAAAGAACAAAACTTAGAAATATAGAAATCCAATCAGATTGAAGAGAAAAATACAGATAAAAAGAATTCTTATCCGAATAAATAACAAAACATAGAAGAGGACAATTCCATCAAAGAATTGATGCAAACCCCAGTCATCAACAAAGAAGACTACTACATCAAGGAATTGATAAATACCACAATATTTATTGAAATAATGTAACTGCAAAGTGTATTCTAATTATTATTGTTTCATTATTCATTAGATCAATCCCATATTGTAGATTGATCATGTCGGCTATTGTAAAAGACCAAATCCCCTTTTACGGATTGGTCAAAACAAAATTGTAATAGGCAGAATAAGAAGTCAGCCCCATAATATATTAAAGGGAGCCCAGAATATATTAAAGGTGGTTATAACCACCCAAAAGAAGAAGNTTATGAAGAAATGGGTGGACAAATGGCTCTCTCCACAAATGAAGCCTCCTTATTTGATGGAACACACTACTCTTCATGGAGGGAAAGAATAAAATGGTATCTGCAGTCAAGATGATATGTTATTTGGGACTCAGTAGTATCTAAACCTTGGTACTCAACTACCTCAAAGAAAAAATTGAAAACTGCAAAAGAAGCAAAGAAAAATAATTCAATAGCGTTAAAGGAAATCCAGAATGGACTGTCAAACCAAGTCAAAGAAAATATGGGACATTGCACCTTTGCTAAAGTAATATGTATCCATCTAGAGAATTCTTATCAAAATAAAGAACAAAACAAATAAATGGAGAATTCCAATTAGTTTATAGAAAAAAACAGAGAAACAGAGAAATCCAATCTGATTAAAGAAAAAAACTCAAAAATGGAGAATTCCAATCACTTTATAAAACAAAACAGAGAAAAAGATAAATCCAATCAAATTAAAGAACAAAACTCAAAAATATAGAAATCCAATCAGATTGAAGAGAAAAATACAGATAAAAAGAATTCTTATCAGAATAAATAACAAAACATAAAAGAGGACAATTCCATCAAAGAATTGATGCAAACCCCAGTCATCAACAAAGAAGACTACTACATCAAGGAATTGATAAATACCACAGTATTTGTTGAAATAATGTAACTGAAAAGTGTATTCTAATTATTATTGTTGCATTATTCATTAAATCAATCCCCTATTGTGGATTGATCATGTCAGCTATTGTAAAAGACCAAATCCCCTTTTACGGATTGGTCAAAAAAAAATTGTAATAGATAGAATAAGAAGTCAGCCTCATAATATATTAAAGGGATCCCAGAATATATTAAAGGTGGTTATAACCACCCAAAAGAAGATGTCGGCCTTGCTAGTGAAGAGACATCTCCACACGTGCTAGATTTGTATAAATAAGGAGGCTAGTGCCTCATTTAGACACACACTCACTTGTTCATTTGAGGAGCAAGTTTCAGAGNGAGAAGAGAGAGAGAGAGAGAGAGAGAGAGAGAGAGAGAGAGAGAGGCACATTCTTGGGAGAGGACTTTCTGTATTTGTTTGAGTTATCTCTTGGCATTGTATTGGCTATCTATAATAAGGATTTTTTCTTGGGTTTTCTCCCCCATGAGGGTTTCTCAGGATAAATGATGTGTCTCTTGTGATTGTGTATTTCTCAGTGATCCTCTTATGCTATTGTTATCTAGTGAATTGCAAATAACTCTAATAATAGCTTAAACCTTAACATGGTATCAGAGCTAAGCTGAAGAGAGCATTTTTCACAAGAGAAAGTGAAAAACATCACTGTTGCTATACATGCAAACTAGGGCTCTTTGTTGATGAAGTATTTCATCCCCTAAACCATCTAGAAAAGTGAGGCCTTCCTTAAGGATCACTTTGGCATCCTCAACACAACTTTTCAGTGGCTAGATCTCTCGAAAAGTGAAACCCTAGTTTCAGAAAGTACCAAAAGTACCAGAAAACCAAAGTACTAGAAGTACCAGAGTACCAGAGGTATCAAAAAACCAAAAGCACTAGTCCAGAAATCTGTTGATCAAGTTTGAAGGGGCAAAAGTTGTATTTTCAGAAATCTGACTACACCAACTTACTCACCTCAACTCAGCACATCTATCTCCTGGATCAGAATTTCAAAATTCAAAGTTTGAAAAATTAGGGTTTCCTCATAAAACCCTAAGTTGCAGTTGCAGTTGTAGTCTCAAAATCAGTTGCAGTATCAATTTCAGTTGCAACCATAGTACCAGTTGTAGTCACCCTTGAAGTTCTTAAGAGTTTGTGATCATTACCACTACTACCAAATGGTGCCTCTACCTGCAAGTGCCATAAGAGTTATGTATTCACACATGTTTAAACGACTAATCTTTAAAGGGTATTTGGAGGAGAAGGGATCTCTTGCAATAGATTCAAAAGGATCTCAAGATCCAACACATTCAGAGGAATGATGCAACCCAGGTTTGATTATTCCAATATGCATCTATTTGTCATGACATTATTTTGATCAGTGCTACATNNNNCTTGAGTGAAGGAGACTTGGAAGAAAAACAAGCTCTCATTATTGAGGACAAGGCTCCAGGTCCCAGGTTTGATTAATCAAGTTGATAACATTCAAAGGTACACATGACAAATTGATGACTACCCGTTTACAAGTAACCACTATAGTTGAGATAGTAGTCTTTGTAAAGTATTATACTTGGTAGCATGTGAGCATATTGAGATAAATGCTTAATGTAATCATTTTCCTGATACAACTAATACCTCCTCTAGAAGAAACCTCGTGTGTTAGTTCCAGTTTTCCATGGAGGAATGTTCGATCACAACACTATAAGAGTGTTGACCTCATTTCGTAGTTTATCTCTTACTTTTGATCGTTGCTTCAGACAAGCCACAAGTGATAGATCTAAAAGAGCTATTGTGATGATTATTCGTGCTATTGCTTTATCTATTATTATCAAAAGGATATTATTCTTTCTTGGTGTTTTTTTGACCTTGTTTCAGGTCACAGGTGATAACCCTGAGAAAGCTATAGTGAAGGTTGCAGAAGGCAACATATTATATGAGACATAAAGCAGACTATGCACCAAAGAATATGAAGAAGAATTTATCTCTTGAGATTCAAAATATCTCATATGAAGATCAACTGAAAGGAGAAGAAGGCTCCAAAAATGACCGAACATTAGAACGGGAAGCATATATTGTTTGAAGCTCGATTTAGACTTGGTATGCAACAACAAGTATACCCTGTAAGAGATGGTGAAGTCCGAGTAGACTCAGAAGAAATTAAGAGTAAGCCTGATCTCAGAAAGGATCATATGAAGAGACAACTTCCAGGACTGGAAGATAGATGTCGTGAGAAGAATAGATTATAACTTTAGAGACTCCTAGGAGATATGAAATCTCCGGGAAGTGTTTTAGTGACAAAGAAGGAAGCCAGTCAGAAAGACTAGGATATGGATTCTTCCGTGAGACTAGAAGAGAGGTCAATATTGAATTCCAATATTGATCTATACAGATCAAACGTGTTGAAAATGTACAAAGCCTAATGTATTTCCAGAGTATTCTCCCAACAAAGGGGAGAATACTATGATGAGATACTTACGAAGACAACCAGAACAATCATGATGAGATGCAGGGAGAGAAATCCACATATTTAAAAATTGACTAGAAGTTGGTGCAGTACATCAGTTGGGTCATGGAGACATGACTATGATAGCATTACCCCCATGAAATAAGAAGAGATATCCTCAGTATCAGTTATTGATCCACTCTCAGTTTCAGATGAAACTACTTCTGTGATAAAATAAGAGGAGTTTGTTGAAAGATTGGTTGTTGTCATTGATGTCAACCCTAGTCATGGGTTTTGGACCGCAAGATTGATAAAGGTATTTGGAAATGAAGGACAATGCACATGCATATACAACACCCATGAATGGATAGTATACATCATATTTTTTCCAGTGGTATGTGGCACGTCACGTGGATCCTCATGGTTGAGGAGAAATGAATTTTTGAAGATGACAAAGTGAATTGAAGAAGGAAGTACATGTAGGCCCTGAAGATAATTAAAGAAAATAATTACAAAATAAGAAAGTGTCAGGTCGGACCTAATGTTAAAATGAAGTGACATAAATGGTATAAATAAACATCATTATACATTCATTTTGATACAATTCGAATTTAAGAGGAAATAAGAAGTAAAAGAAGGCCGGATTTCAAGGGAGGATGAAGTCTTTTGGTGATGTGTTATAAGGTATGTTATTTTCAGGTCATCTTACCATTTTTTCTATAAATTTTTTTCTAGAACGATTCATATGGTGAAATCGATATGGTATTGAGAAAGGTACCTCTGGTAAAAATTTCAGCTCTTGATTCGCTATAATTATGGAAATACACTCTGTGGAAGATAGGGTTTGTGATCAGTCCTGAAGCTAGTCAATAAACAGGTGTTCTAGGTAAAATAGTCATAAATTCTTCATACAAAATCCAAATGAAGTGGGGCCACTTCCATTGGAAAGAGTACGGACTTTAGTTTCTTGTGTGAAATTTTTAGAATCGGATGTTAAATATTGAGCACGGGGCATGCTGTACAAGTTGGGTCTTATGAATAGACCAGAATTGAATAAAGTCTACCATTCTTTCTATAACCTCTTTTTGGGAAGGATTCAAGGAGTGAAAATTGGAGGAATTTCAGAGAATACATTGAGTAATACTATCTACAGGATCAGAGTACTCCAAGAATTGAAGAATTGCAGAAATTGAAGAAGTCTCAGGAAGCATTATCATGTTCTATGTGATGATTTAATGTAAAGTTTTATTATCTCTCATATATTCTTGGGTGGAAGGAAGGGACAAGGATGGAGAGTTCAACTCTCTTTTGATATTGGAGGATTGTATCTTCCTCTTGGAGGTTTATCACTTGCT
>JASDQU010736129.1:21887-59790 GCA_032191745.1 Picea mariana | reverse complement strand
GCTGATTCTTGTTAAGAGGGTTGGATTCCTCACATCTCATTTGGATCTGAGATCAACAACATGGGTCTCATTATGAGGGTTGGATTCCTCATTTCTCAGTGGGATATGAGAACTACAAGCTGGGTCTTGTATCAAAGAGTTGGATCTTTCATATTCAGTTGAAGTTGAAGATATAAAGGAGTGATTTTATTCGTATTCATTCAAGTTAAATAAATAAAATAAATATAGTTTATCTACTTCATACAGTTTGTGTTATACATGTTTATGAATAATTAATTGAGCTACATATATCTTATTCAATTAATTCAGTTAATTTATGAAAGTGTGAAAAAAAATCAGAAGGTCCAGACACTGATTCACCCCCCCCTACTCAATGTGAGTGTGTTTTTCAACAAATAACATCTACCATCACCCTTTGCACCCTCTTTACTTTTTTCCAACCTCTAATATTTTCCACCATTCTTTCACACAAAAATACCCTTTTTGAACTGTCATTGTTATAGGAAGGTTGTCGCAACATCTACTTCATACAGTTTGTGTTATACATGTTTATGAATAATTAATTGAGTTGCATATATCTTATTCAATTAATTCAGTTAATTTATGAAAGTGTGAAAAAAAATCAGAAGGTCCAGACACTGATTCACCCCCCCTTACTTAATGTGAGTGTGTTTTTCAACAAATAACATCTACCATCACCCTTTACACCCTCTTTACTTTTTTTTCCAACCTCTAATATTTTCCGCCATTCTTTCGCACAAAAATACCCTTTTTGAACTGTCATTGTTATAGCAAGGTTGTCGCAACATCTCTAATTTGATAAATATTTATATATTTGTTTCGTCACCATTCTGACGAAAGTTGACCAAGTCAATTTTTACTTTTTCATATAGTTGGTTGATTGTTGAATTTGTCAAATGTTGCAACGATAATCCTTGTATCGTCGCCCATGCGACAAACTCTACCTTTCGTCACTCTTCCACGCGTGACAAAAGGTAAAGTTCATCGCATGGGTGATGAATGCGAGCTGATTGAAAAAAGAGATAAATTTAAATATGTATCTTCATTTTTGTGATGAAAGGTTACTTTCGTTGCAAATTTTTGAATATGTAGTAGTGCCTTGATGCAAAATGCACAATGAAACTTTCAAGAGAAACAAAAGAAAAAAAAAAAAGATTTTCTTTCTTATTTTTCTTTTGAAATGTTTTAAAGATGAGAAGAAAACAAAATCCTATGCTAATATATTTCTATTTTTCAAATAAATATGCAAACAATGCAAAGAAAGAAAGAGACCTAACTAGCAAAAAAACTAGTTTTTTTCATTTTCTTTTTCTTTCTACCAAAGAAAAACTAACAAAGGATGATAAAAGAAGATTTTTTTGTTGTTTTATGTTTTAAAAACTTAAGGAAAAAAAAAAATAAAAGTCTCAAACTCAAATACAAACTCAAGTTTCAAAAATGACCACAACAACAACCAGAAAATCGAGATCTTGAGAGCATGACTCGTCTTATAGTCATGCAATCCAAGGGATAAAAGGGAGACAAAAATGGATAAAAAAAAATTCCATTCAAATTTAAGGCCTTATAAACCTCCTATAGGATAAAAAATGTCTAGGACCAAACTCCCCCAAAAATACCCCTAAACTAGCTGAAATAGGGCTCCAAAAAGGATAAAAAAAACAAAAAAAGTCACGTTTTGTAGGTATACGTGGTTCACTCCACTATAAATCACATATATAAAATTATGTATGTGCCATATATCATTGTAGGAAGTGCATATGAATATTATATGCACTTTATCCTTCTACAAAGTGTGTATATATGCGATTTGGCCTTCTACAAAGTGTGTATATGACCCAACACTTACGTGTTTGTTAGCACTTATATACACATTTAACTCCTATATACAGGTAGTGTATGTATGTGAATTGTGTCAAAGAAAAGCGCACATACAATTAGAAAAACTTGGAAAGTTTGGTTATAAATCCCAAAACCCAAAATGCAACAGAGAGCCCAAAACAAAGCCAAAGGAATGAAAAGTAAAGAGCAAGAACTTTTAGGATGATTTCAAAGTTTTCAGACTTAACATAGTAATCAAAGGAAAAAGAAAACCCATAAGGCTCAAATCATACTGAACAACCAACTTAGATCCTCCCAAAATTGAGAAACAAGCCTAAAGACCAAATTCTCACATAGATAAACAACTGTGCACACAACAAATAGTGTACATACACTATTCAAACAAAGGAAAATATCATATATACATGATTCAAGCTGGTACAATCATGTATGGATCAACAACAATTCAAAAAAGAAATTTCCAATCCAAAGGGAAGCTTAGAGGAACTTGGTAAAAGTATATGAGATAGAAAATTCCTTAAAAGAAATCCCAGAAAACAAGAAACTTACAGAAATCAGGACAACAGAAGAAACGCTAAGACCAGCCCAAACTAGGAGAAAATTATCCTCAGTATGGTCACTAATTTTGTTATGGAATTTTACCCTATGACTTTGGGTTTGTGTGACAACAAATCCTGGCCATATTTTAAAATACAAACCCTACCCTCACACATACAAGATTGCAATAAAATAGATACTTTGGAAGAGAGAGGAAAAAACATCACACCATATATCCTAACGTTTCGTGTCATTCCTCGCTCTCGACCTTTGACTCGCTCCTGATCTCTGCTGGTACCAACTTCCAAAAGGATATCAAGTCTAGACTGCAACAAGGTAGTTATAAAATCAAGTTATACACTTAATGTGAAAATTCAAATATGTAAAGCAAATTAACATATATAAATAGGTTGAATGAAATTACACATATATGGAGGGAAAGATAAATCTTTTATTTAAAACAATATAATTAGGTAGTTGCACCTGACTCTAATTGTCAACATTTTCTTGAATCCAACCACCCAGGTTCCTCTAGTAGCCCTTAAAGCATCAACTCAATAAAGTGGCTCTTCCTCGAATGACCCAAAAGGGATAGGAACACACCCTATAGTCACATATGAGAGAGGACAGAATGTTGGAAAACAAGTTTCCAAATCAGGGGATGCTAATCAAAGGTTCATAGGAATAGGGAAGATTGAAAATCGTTAGCATAATCTTGCACCAAGGTTGTCTCCCTCATCCATACCCCCAATATGTGCTTATATACCATATTCAATGGGCTAGGTTTGTTGTATTTCATTGTGTATATGCCAAGGGAGGTTTGGGAATGATCCCAACCAAAACCCCCGCTCGAAAATGTGGAATATTTTTATTTTTTCACAAAATTGAGGGTATACAAAGTTTATACACTAGGAAATAACGTATATACATGATTTGAAAATGGGTGAACAACGTATGACAACAAAAATGTTGTTTTTTAGATGATTTTGATGAAGGAGAATGGGATTTAGGTTTCCAAGCTAGGGAATGGACTAGGCCATCTCACAAATTCTAATTGGTGTGGAAATTTGTGGTATAACAACCTCATGAAATACTTCAAAATGATAGCATACTTCTTCCATGGCATACCCACTTGCATCTGTATCCACTTTGAAGGGATTCTCCAAGTTTGATAGTGCAAGAACCAGTGCTTGAATGATATTTCTTTTTATCTCATCAAAGTCCTTTTTTTGATTCTTCCCCCACTGCAAACTCTTACCACTAGTTGTTATGGCGTGGAGTGATGCATCTACCACTGAAAACAAATCTATGAACTTCCACAATTATTGTGTTGCCACAAAAAACTCCTAACTTCAGTGACATTTGTAGGAATTTTCCATTTCATGATGGCCTCCATATTTGCAGGATCTATCTTGAGCTCCCCTCCATCGATCACATACTCCAAATACACCAAATATTGTTGAGAAAATTCACATTTCTTGAGAATGGATAACAATTGGTGTTTTTTCAAAGTCTATAACACTTGCATAAGATGCATTGAGATGTGCTCCTCCCATGTACCACTATAAACTAGTATATCATCCAAATAAACAATAACAAATGAATCTAGATAGGGACATAAAACACCATTCATTAGTCTCATAAATGTAGCTAGTGCATTGCATAAACCGAATGGCATAACCAAATACTCATACAAACATTTCCTTGTCTTGAAGGAGGTATTCCATATATCTTCTTCTTTGACTCATACTCGGTGATATCCTGATTTCAAATCCAACTTAGTGAAGTACTTGGCATGTTGCATCTGGTCCAATAGGTCATCAATCCCTGGGAGAGGGTGTCCATGAGGAATATGTGTCGAGTTCTAATTAGTTTTTTGTGATTTGTTAAAATTAGGTCTCTTAAAAGTTTCCCAAGAATCATAAAGATCCAACAAATTGTGGGGCCCTTTTAATTGACTTTTTTAGCCTTATTCCCAAATAAAAAATCCTAATATTCTTTTGAGGAATCTTTAGTCTAATCTTATTCAAAGCCCTGTAATTGATACACATTTTCCAAGTCTCATCCTTCTAAGGTAAAATTATGATGGGTAACCTACAAGGTGAGGTACTTGGTCAAATCACACCCTACCTGGAAATAACTGTATTTAATGCTCCACATCCCTCTTGGGTGGTATCCCTTTAGGATCCTTGAGAAATCCTATGTATTCCTATAGAAACTCCTCCAACTAATGTTTCTACTCTTTAGTGCACCCCTCTAGGGATGCCTTCACTCTCATTGACTCATCATCATTATGATTTTATCTTGAGAAAAGAAAAACATATTTCTTACTAGAACAAAGAAACTTCTTGGCTTGGTTGGCACTTATCAGTGAGATATTTGACTTTCCTTTATGCATGTTGATGATGTCTAGTGGTTTTTGTATTCTTATATTTTCACCCTTTCCACTTATTCTTCCCCTCCTTGGAAGCTTCCTAGTGCTCCTTATGCTTCGAACCACTTGGTTGCCCCTTATTTTTTCCTATGTTTTCCAGGTATTGTGCTTGCAAACACACCTCATACATTGTCCTTGGCTTGAAGAACATCACTTGGTTTCGTAGATGACTGTGTAAACTCCCCATATACTTGAGTAGTACATATAGGTTCTTAGGAGAGATACCCAACATGATGACCATCTTTATGAAATCAATGGTGTACTCCTGCACACTCTACCCCTGCCTCTACCTAAAGTAGTGCCACCTGATCCGTTGGTCCTCTACATACCTGATAGGGTAGAATTAGGACTTGATGATGGTTTTAAATTCATCCCAACTAGTTACTCGAGGATCACCCTCTAGCCTAAGTGTTTCTATGTGGCTTTCCCACTAGGTTAAAGCATGGCCCTCTAACTTCAATCTAGCAAATCAAATATTATTCTCTTCATCTATATGGTTAACGAAAAAATAAACTTCTTGTTGTTGCAACCAATGATTCAATTTTAATACATTGATCTCACCTTGGTATGACTTTATGTCCACTTTTTCTTCCATCTTGAATAGGTACTGTGAAGGGTTCAAAATGCTCAAACTCGACTGCTCTTTCTTGGATTCTTTTTGCGACTCCTTTCATGAGTCTTCTTGATCTTCTGATTTCCCCTTTGATCAGCTATCTAAGTTAGAACCTCCATCACATCCGAATGGTCTGAGATTGCTTGTTAGATCTGCCATGAGGAGGTTCATATTTCGACTAATATCGACAAATTATGTTTCCAACTGCTCAAATATATCTTCTATTGGATCTCGAGGGTTATTATGAATAGACTCGTCTACCATGGATAGGTTTTATGCGACTTCTCTTTAAGTTGATTCCTATATCATGTAAATTCTCACAAATACCCAAATAAAACATGCTCTAGTACCAATATGATTTGTAAACTTCCATGGATATTCCATTGGAACAATTCATCACAACATATCTAATAAAATACTGAAAATATTTACTATTAAGGTTATTTTTCCTTTAAATATCTAGAATATTTAGTTACTGATTTTATGCTTATGCATGCAATAGAAAACATGTGGAAAATAGAGAATAGTAAATACAACCACACCATCCATAGATAAACACACGATATGACCTGGGAAACCCAATAAGGGAGAAAACCCAACTAGAAGGTGAGTCTTCTCTACTCTCCTTTCTCTAGTATAGAAATGATGCAGTACAAATAAGGAGCCACTCTTTGTGGAGTTTCCTTTGACCTGTGGCCTATATGGCTACTACAAAATCTATCCTCCTCTGTTACACTCACAAAATACCACTCTAAGATTTTTTTCTCAACTATGGAACAAGATGCAATACAAAATAATGGAACCCCCTTCTCTTCCTAGTGGCCTAGTATTTAACATATCCCTATAGCCATCTAGGGGTAGGTTTTTCACTTCCTCAACCCTCAATTGTGATAGGGTTTTGGACCTTCTAGAATCTTCTTGAAATTACATACATGGCTTGCCGCATATGCATGAGTAACGGGGGCTAATGTGACATCCTCCCGTACCATGGTGGTCAACACGGTAGGTCAACTTGTGGGAGACATAACATTTGCATACGAACTCTCATTGATGAATGGCTTGTACCGTTGGAATTTTTGCACCATTTGATGCCTCAAAAATGGCTCTGGAAGGTTCTGAACCTCAAATTTTCAAACTGGGACCTACCACTAAATGGCCCTTCAAGTTGATTCCTCCATTTTTTTCCACTATGAAATCATAGAGATAGATGACAAACAATATAATGATCCAATCTGGATCACCAAGTCATACTCATAAACACAAGTCATAATTTTCTTGACTGATTCAAACTCGATCAATGGATAAGATGGATTACTGACCTGATTTTGATGAAAATTATGTAATAAACCAAGGTTCACACAGTACTAAAAGCCAGTAAGTGAGTGATATATGTTCCTATACTTTGCACTTGTAACACTATATTAGTATTTGTAGTTACAATGATGTAGCTTTTATTTACTGGACTTTTTCTCATAGACATAGTAGTTAGTGATTTTCATGGGCTAACACTAGATATTAATAGCCTAGTCGAAACATCCACAATTTCATCTATTTCAAAAATTATAATGTAGTTGGCAATGTTCGGGGTAATATCAAAGTTAAGACCATTTGAATAAGTTATGGTTACCAAGTCACTTGTGTGGTCAACCTTCATAGGACCATCAATATTGAGGGTTTGAAATCGTTGATATTCTTAGTGGTTCCAGATTTGATGGATGACATCAAAAGTATCTAAGTCTATCTTCAACCTCATTTTCTAAAATCACTATGGGTCAAATATGGAGTAGAAGAAAAAATATTCGGTTCCCATGGGGTATTGATCTAACTACAACATCTCCTTTTTATTTTACAACATCTATTGGATGTGATCCTCAAGGGATACAATTTTTTTCTTCATTACTATATTAGGAATCGAAATGAAGGGATCTACATTTGCAACAAAATCCATGAATTTAGAAACTTGTATAAACTTCCTTTGTAAATTGTGGGATTTGTGTTGAGAACTTGTATTCTAGCTAAGGAAATATTTACATTCACTAATCATTTGATTTGTTTTCCATCTGCATAGGAAACTATTTTTAGGGGTGACAACACTAACCACATCACCTTCACGAAGATTTATGAATCATGAACCACATTGATTTGATGTTGATATTGAATATTAGATAGATCATCACGTTTCATATAACTTGAGTCCATATTAATGAGATGAATAAGTAGATCAAGGAGAGGAATTCAATAAAGGATTCCTCATGAAACCCATGATAAATTAAAAATCATTGAAGTTAATTTCAAATGTGCAATTATCTAACACTATTTGGCTATCGTGAGAATATTTTTTAATATTGAGTCAAATACATTTTTTTATTATAAGATTGGATTTAAAATTAATTGTAATTGTTTTTTGGCATTTAGTCTTCAACTTAAAAAGTGTTCCATGTTTTATTGGATGCCTAATAAGTTATATTTGAGCCAGCTAAACTTGGCCAGCTCAAACTTAGAAATCTTGGAACTAACTAATTTCAATTCCATTGCATCCTTATCTTGTAGGACACATTTAGTTGACAAAAAAGTAAAAATAGATATCAATATATATTGTAGTGCAAGTTTGAAGGAAATATAATTTTTTTTATTTGTGTGTTCTATTTGTTTTTCGATCTTGTTTTCCCTGGATTTTGCAGATTTGGCTCATGTAGATTATCATGACCAATAATAAGGTGTTATTTTCCATATGATGACAAGTATGTGGAGGTTATTCATACTCTTTTCCTGGTTGGGATTATTAGTCTTCAACTTAAAAAATGTTCCAATTTTTATTGGATACCTAATAATTTATGTCTAAGCCCCCAACTTGGCCAGTTCAAATGGTGCAATCGAGTAAACTTTAAACCCTTTATCCCTTTCTTAAACCTCTTCCATTAACTAGCTTGAATTCTCATCGTTTAAAACTAATGTTAACCAACCACTGGAACCATCAAAACACCCTCACATCAGAGAACAAACTCTCGAACCTTCCTTTTTCTTTGTTAACCAACCACCAAGCCACCATTTCACCAGACCACCAGGAAGAATCATTGTCACTGGCCACCAAGCCACCGGGCCCCAGAAAATTTAACAATGCGTCATTAAATATTTACTTTGATCAAATTTAACCAGCCACCAGGAACCAAGAATCCTCCTTCAAACATCCTTAGTTGATCATGATTCTGGTTCAATTTAACCAACCACCAGACACTGGGAATTTAAGCCACCAAAAAGTTTAAGGATGGTCTTTTGGAGGGATTTAAGGGTTGTATGGTTACCTTTTGTTTTCGATCATTGATCTCTTATGATGATCAATGATTATATATTATCCTTCTAATTTCATAGTCATGGACATTCTACCATGTAGTGGAACTAGTTCCAAAAGAAAGGGCAGCACAACCTTGACTAGATCAAGACCCTTTTGTAGTATAAGAAGTCCAACCAACAATTGACTACCCATCTTATGAATCCCCCTTATTCAATCCCTTCGGGGACATGAAGGGAAGATCCTTTAAGATTTTGGGAGGGGACTAGATCCATGATTCCCCACTAGATTTAGATCATGGTGAAGTTCATAGGAACTTCGTTCCCATTTATAGATATTGCTTCTCATTAGATCTGATACCAATTATCCCTATTCTTTACTCACAGAAAATCGACCTCATCCTACACGCATATTATTTCAACCAAGGATCAAATGTCTCACATAATGGACACCTTTAACTCAATTGTTCATAGATGTAGAGGAAGGAAATTTCACACATCCAACATCCAAAATACTCTAGAATCAAATCGATTCACACTTAGGCATAATCGTTTCTTCTAGGATCCCAAAATTTGCCAATCTTCTAGGATCCCAAAATGCTTGTGCTCAACCTTCACCTGTTGGCACTCTAAACATTTTTCAATGTATTTAGTGATGTCTTTCTTCATTTTGGGCGAGTAATACTGTAACATCCCCGACCACCCATGTCGAGGCATGCTACATGAGAGAATGCTTTCATTCTCTCAGCGGAACATATTGTAACATACCCAGCATCCAACTGAGCTATGCCACATAAAATTTTTGAACTTCATGCAGTTAAAACATATACACACAGAACTCTTGTGGAAATTTGTATATAAAATGTAAACAGAAAAATACATTTTTTAAATGCATAGATTCATACTGAAATAACAGAAACATACACATGAGGCATATATAGGAAATACCCATAAAAATAAACACAATTATAACCACACATATGATAAACTGTAAAAATAAGCACGCAAATAATAATGCAACATGTAAATTTATCACACAATTGACACTTGTCTTGGTAAGAATATCACCAACTACGTGCAGACGTTCCATGAACCTCCCATCCTTAGACCATGCTGCTCATCACTCTCAGCAGTGGGTCACCCTCGAGCTGGGACTAAACTCCACTCGGGTAAAGGGATTCCTAATCAGGATAATGATTCATCGACAACACGAAAGACTCTGTCACATGTGCCAACTCAAACTAATAGCCTATAGTCCCTCATTCCCCACATGCCTATCCCACCCCAGGAAGTGTTCCCTTTCTCTGCTCAACATTCCTTCGACTGACCACCTTCCTTTTCGGGCTTCAACAACAGGCTGAACAGAAAGTCTCAGAGCAATGTAGCTACAGTTTAACACCTTCATGAAATCAATTCCCAACAATTCTCTCACCCATAGAGAAGTTTCTCACAGGCCTGAAAACCTGACTCTTCAATATCACACGGGTCTAACAACCCGCTTCTTCAATCCTACTCCCAAGATAACCAGTTACATAAACAAGTATGGCTATGGATACAAGTTCAGGTACAGTGACAGGAAGGTATGAAGGATAACTCCATGATTCTGTGAATGCTCATGGATGATTGACTAGATGAATGAATGATGGAAATAATGATGGGAAATGAACTAAGTCCAAACAATATGTATGCATGTCCCCAACTTAGCACTTGTCATGTTGGGAGCTACTTTGGCCCACTTGTCCCCATCTTTAGAACTTAGGATAAAATAATTATCCATACTTTATGTTTTAAGGAATATTAATATAATATTCCTTTTTGTCTTAATATCCCTAGCTTAGCCCTTTTCCTTAACTTTTATTCCCCACCCTTTCCCTAACTAGTGGAGTTTAGTCCCCCATACTATTTTATCATGGCTGGTCTGTGTGCAACTATGTATTTTATATTAATGTTGAGACATATACAAAAGTAGGCACACTGGCCTTTAACATCTAGGATCTCCAGCCTAATGATCAAAAAATGACTCACCAACCTATAAAACACAGCATATACATAAAGGCTCCCTGGCCCCAAAATCGCACTTAATTTGTTGTGCACGGTATGCTGGAATGTGCACACTTCTTCATTTTACTGTGCAGTACATGCACACTCTATGCCATGAAAGGTGCATACAAAATGATATCGAACATCTCACCATCTTAAGTACATTTGTATCTACATTACACATGGGTTCGACCTAGGGATATTACAATCCCATCCCCTTATTTGTGCATCGTCCTCGGTGCATTATGTACACATATACAACAAAATTTCAAAAATCCTCAAAAAGATGCGGGTATTTTGCCTGCATTGCATCCTCATGCTCCCAAGTAGCGTCCTTAGGACCGTACCAGGTCCATTGAACCTTTACAAGCACCATGGCTCGATTTTGGATCTATTTGATTTTTCGGTCCAAAATGCATACCAGATGAACTTGGAAAGCACCTTCGTGCTCCACCTAAATCACATTCCAATCAATAACATGATTAGCATTAGGTATATATTTCTTGAGCAATGATACATGGAATACATTATGAATAGACATAGATGTAGGAAATGAAATCATATAAGCCATTGGACCAATCCTCTCTAGGATTTCAAATGGCCCACAATAGCGAGCTGCCAACTTTGAACAATTTCCCAACTTCACGGAACTTCTGTTGGCTTTCACTTTCAAAAATACATGGTCTCCCACTTTAAATTCCCTGTGAGTTCTGCTCTTATCAACATAACTTTCCTGTCTATCCGGGGCAGCCTTTAAATTTTGGTTTATTTTCAACATTTACTCCTCCATTTCCCTGAGTAAATCTGGCCCAACCATTGCTCTATCTGCTGGGTTATACCAACTTACTGGTGTGTTGCACTTTCTTCCATGAAGTGCCTCAAATGGGATCATCTTTAGAGATGCTTGGTACCCATTGTAATAAGCAAACTCTACCAAGTGTAGGTAGTCTTCCCATTTTGAAGGTTTATCCATCACATACATCCTCAACATATCATCAATCACTTGATTCACCCTCTCTATTTGTCCATCTGATTCTAGATGATAAGTTGTACTAAAATTTAAATTTGTTCCAAATCCATTAAATAATCCCTTCCAAAATTTTGAGGTAAATTTTGGATCTTTGTCAGACACAATTGTCTTGGGTATGCCATGTAATCGAGCAATTTCTCTCATATAAAGATCAACAATGTTGGTTGCCTTGTGAGTGAGCTTGAATAGAATAAAATGGGCAGCTCTAGTAAACTTATCCACCACTACCATGATAGAGTCATGTTGCTTGTTTGTTCTAGGTAGTTTGGTGTTGAAATCCATTGTTACAACTTCCCATTTCCACTCAAGAATGGGTAATGTCTGTAGCAAACTAGTTGGGTGTCTATGCTCAGCCTTTACCTTTTGACATTGCAAACATTTGGAAATAAAATCAACAACTTATTTCTTCATGCCTGGCTAATAATATTGGATCTTGATAGCTGCAATAGTTTTTTGATAACCTGGGCACCTAGCATAAGGCACATTATAAATTTCCCTCAATATCAGATTTTTCAATTCATGGGAATTTGGTACATAAATTATTCCCCTGTACATGAGAATTTCATCAATATCTATCTTATATTCTTCAATTTTCTGCTGTAAATTACCTTCTTGTAATTTTGTCACTAATTCCTTGTATTGAAAATCAGATTTGGCGGCCTCTATAATTCTATCTTTCAAATCTGATTGGTACATGCTAATGGTTGTAGCATGAAATTCATGCACTCTTCTGTTGAGTGAATCAACCACTTTTTTCTCTTTCCCTTTGATATGATTTATATCAAAGTCATATTCACTTAGAAATTCTAACCATCTGCTTTGCCTAGCATTTAGAGTTGGTTGATCAAATAAATATTTCAGACATTATGGTCTGTCCTTAGCTCAAACCTTTTCCCCATGAGGTAGTGTCTCCATTTCCTCAAGGCATGAACTATTGATGCCAACTCCAAATCATGAGTGGCATAATGTCTTTCATGCTCCTTCAACTTCCTTGATTCATAACATATAACAAACCCATTTTGACTGAGGACTCCACCAAGTCCTTCTTTACATGCATCTATGCATACAATGAAATCTTCATTTGGGTCTACAATCCTTAGTATTGGATCACTTGTTAATAATTGTTTCAAGTGTTGGAAACTCTTTTCACAATCCAATGTCCATTGAAACTTCACACCCTTCTTTTGCAAGGAAGTGATTGGGTGTGCAATCTTTGAGAATCCTTCAATAAATCTCTTGTAGTTTCCTGCAAGGCCCATGAATGAACTGACCTGTGTCACATTCTTTGGCGCTGACCATTCTCTAATGGATTCTATCTTCTCAAGATCCATTTCTATCCCATCCTATGAAATGATATTCCCCAAATAATGAATTTTCTTCTGATAAAATGAGCACTTGCTCAATTTGGCATACAACTGATGATCCCTTAATATTTGCAACACCATCCTCAAATGATGCTCATGCTCTTCTTCTGACTTGGAATATACAAGGATGTCATCCAAAAAGCTAATGACAAACTTGTCTAAATACTCTCAGAAAACACCATTCATTAAGCACATGAAAACAACTGGTTCATTTGACAACCCAAATGGCACCACTGTGAACTCATAATGACCATACCTTGTCCTGAAGGAAGCCTTTCTGATATCTTCCTCTTTAATCCTTACCTGATGGTATCCTAACCTGAGATCTATCTCTAAAAATATCTTTGCATTCTTCAATTGATCAAAGAGATCATCAATCCTTGGCAGAGGATACTTTTTCTTTACAGTCACTTTATTCAACTGTTTGAAATCAATGCACAATTTTAATGTCCCATCTTTCTTCTTCATGAACAAGACTAGGGCACCCCAAGGTGACACACTTGGGAGTATATACACCTTCTTCATAATTTCTTCAAGATGCATTTGCAACTCCTTAAACTCTAGTGTACTCATTCTGTAAGGAGTCTTTGACACTGGAGCTGCTCCATGCATTAAATTTATAGAGAAATCAATATCTCTCTTTGGGGGTAGTCTTGGTACCTCTCTGAACACATCTTCAAAATCTTCCAGGAATGCATGATCTTCCAAATTTGGCACCTTATATTTAGGTGTCTCTTCCATATGAGATGCAAACATTTGACACCCTTTTTTGTAACATTTCTTCAGTTGCAATGCTAAAATTTCTCTGATGGTTACTGCCCTGGGAATTCCCTGCACTTTCCTTAAATTCCCATCCTCATCCAAGCAAGTAAATTCCTTGTTATGACAATCTAGGATAGCATGATGTTGGTCCTACCAATCCATCCCAGTTAAACAATCATAGGAACCTAAAGGCAAGATGTTCAAATCCGCCCTGGTGTTCAGTCCATTCATGTCCATAAGACATGAGTTAACCACCTCATTAACTTTTCTTTTGGCTTTGGTAGTCAACTGCACTAACCAATATTTTCCATTCTTGCTTCTTGGAAAAAGAAAACTTTCCACCATCTTAGGATCTACATAACTATGAATAGCTCCTGAATCAATTAAAATAACAATGGTTTGGTTGGTGATCATACCTTCCACTTCAATCATATGTGACTGATACTCTGCTTGCTTGTTATCCAGGGCTGCATAGATCCTTGGTACATTTTTTCCCATCTCCTCCACTGTTTCAACTTGTTGTACATTGTGAACAGTCCTCATGTTTTCACCTCTGTGAGGACAATCTCTAAACATATGATCTACTTTACAACCCCAACATTATATAGGTGGTTGCCTTGGGCTTTGACCCCCTGTCTCAATTGTTCTGGTTTCTCTAGAAGTTGGTTGTCCTTGAGGGTTATTTATGAATAATGGTGGCTTAGTTAGTTTTTTCCTTTGATCCATCTTGAATTTATTTCTATCTTCCCAAGATTTTTGGAAAGTTGGCCTTGATTTTTGTTGATCATATAGGCATTTAGCTCGCCTTATGGTATCCTCCAATGTCTTGGGATCATCATACTATATTTTGTCACTAATGAATGATGACAATCCACTCAAATACCTTTGAATCTTAACTATATCATCCTTAATGAAAGAGACATACAACAATTCTAAAAACCTTCTTTCATATTCATCTATTGTCATACTCCCAAGCTTGAGTTCAAATAACTCTTTCATTTTCTTGTCATAGTATCTCTTAGTCAAGTATTTCTTCTCAAAATACTTCTTGAATTCCCTCCAAGTAACATTTTTCTCTTTAATGTGTTGCACCTCCACAAGCTGATCCCACCACATGGATGCCTTTCCCTTGAGTTGATAGATGGAAATTCTACCTTCTTCTTGAGAAAAATAATTATGCAATTGAAAATACTTTCTCATTCCCAACAGCCATGTCTTTGCATATTCATCCTTCTTGTGCTCACCATCAAATGAAGGAGTTTTGATTTTATTCATTTATCCTTGTAGTTCATCCACCCCAGACCCCTTATGCTTCCTAACAGGGGATGGAATTGAGTTGTTGTGTTCCCTCTTATTGGAATGCCTCGGGGAGTGATGGTGATGTCTTCTATCAATTTTGGTTCTTCTTTTCTCATTAGGAGACCTGTGACTTCCTGATTTGCTTGAGCCACTCTCCTTATCCAATTTCTTTTTTATTTTGTTCAAGCTCTGCATTAACTTCATGTAAAATTCATCCTGCTGCTTCTTGGTTATCATAATCCTTTCATTATCAACTTTATCGCTTTGGACATCCTTCTACAAATTTTTAATGGTCTCTACCATATTCATGTTTTCATCCCTTCCTTATTCATGTTCATTGGAGTTTGTTCCTTCAATGCCCAAATGGACATCCATCCCTCCAATCTTATCTTCTTGGATGTGATTCCCCTGTGCCTCTTTCATTCCTCTGGAATCTGTGTTGATTCTGATCTGATCTAGTTTTTGTTAACTCTGCAAAATGTGCAACCAATAAAACTTTGTCAGGCTAACTGTTTCAATAATTTCATGGAAATTTGAACCATTCTGGTTCAATAATATACCCGAACTCTTTCTTCTAATTTCCTAGAAAATTGAATACCTAGATCAATTCTCTGGATGGATAATTATATTTCATTGTCTGAGACCTTTCCAATGCCTGCTTCCATGCTCAATTCTGAGTCTTGAGCGAAAAGTTATGGTTATTTGAAAATTGACCATTAATTTTTCTATTCACACTTCAACTTGGCGCAACTCTGTGTTGTAAATGTTCATTTTTGCACCTACTCCATTGGAGTTTTCGTAGGATCTCAATTGGGTTTCCTCATATAATATTTTGAACATTCTATCCAAGTTTCACCTTTTTCTGGGTTTTGGGATGCTAGTTACAGTCTGTTGAAGTTCTAGACCAATTTGTGTTTTTGGTCTAGAATGCTACATGTACCTTATTTTCCATATTAAGAATTTTTAACATGCCCATAATTTTAATTCATCTTTGGGACTGTCTTCTATGGTTCAATATATTTCCATTGATTGCTTCTACGCCTCAATCTGATTCCGAAACAAAAAGTTATGGCTCTTTGAAGTTAGTTGGGTCTTAAAACTCACCCTCCATTGTTTGTGCTGTAACTTTCTCATAAAAGCTCCATTGACGAACGATTTACACCATTAGAAAGATCTCTCCGAGCTCTTTTATTTGAGTTGAAGAGACATAGCATACCTTGGTAGAATCTATTCTCATGGTTTTTGCATTGCTAAAAATGCTCTTAAGGGCCTCAAAAACGCGCTGCAAAAATATGACGTTCAAACAGTATAAAATGTCGCCGAAAATCACTACTTTTTTGTTGTTGTTCACCATCCAAATGACTTCACGTGCACAAATTCCAACCTATACACCCATATTTGTCATGCGTAGCAACACCACTAACTATATTGTGCTCTACACATCTATAACCATTGTGCATCACTTCTCTGTCGCGTCAATAACTAACGCGCACTACTTTTCTATCATGCACCAATATCCACCGTGCATAGTTTTGGTTCTTGCAATATTACCTATTGTGTGCAATTTCTGTATTGCATGTTGATATTCTACTGCATTTCACCCTACGCATTGCACCATGACAAAGTTTAGTACACCCCCACTGCGCACCAATGCTCTGCGCGCACCATTAACTAAACTGTCGTGCGACAACATATACCCACATTGTGTGTGCACCAACAAAGTTTCTTTGTGCTCTGTCAATACTGTGCACACCACGTGCGTCATTATTATGTGTGTGCACATTGCACAATGCTAAATTTAGAGGATGCACCCGTATACCAACGTTTTTCCGCACGGTGCCAAAATTTAGTGAGCACACCCACACACCAACATTTTTCTGCGTGCTGCCAAAATTTAGTGCACGCACCCACACACCAACATTTTTCCGTGTGGCACCAAAATTTAGTGCACGCACCCGCACACCAACATTTTTCCACACGGTGCCAAAATTTACCGCGTGCACCATCATGCCAATATTTTTCCGCGTAGCACCAAATTTTAATGTGCATGCCCCCACGCCAATATTTTTCTTCGTGGTGCCAAAATTTAGTGCGCACATTCATTTTTATGCACATTAATTCATTGTGAATTCCACTGCAGAAATTGGGGCTTATTTTCTAAAATTTTCCCCAATTTACCATAGACATTCCTCAACTATTAAATTTGCTCAATTTCACCCCGATAACACCAATTCAACCTCTACAACAACAAATCATTGTGAGTTGATATTTCTGGAACAAAATTTTCCCAAACTCAATTCACGAATTGAGAATTTTAATTACTAATATCGCACCAACTGTCATGGATTCACTGTAACTTCAAATTCGACCAATTCTAGGTCTGAATTTGCTAGAATAGATATTAAATCAATAATATCTCACCAAATGGCCGAATTTCTCAATTTTCCCATGAATGTAAATACAAAAATTGAGGCTTTTCCCAATTCCATGTCGTTTCTTCTAAATTTTACCATTGACGCTCTATAAACTGAAATTTGACCACTTCGAAATAAATCCTCTATGAAATTTCTCTTCAACTCAACTTGTTTGACCCATCTGTCCTCAGTGTTGAAAAATAAGGCTCTGATACCATATTGTAACATCCCCGACCACCCATGTCGGGGCATGCTACATGAGAGAACAATTTCATTCTCTCAGGGGAACATACTATAACATACCTAGCATCCAACTGAGTTATGCCACATAAATTTTTCGAACTGCATGCAGCTAAAACATATACACACATAACTCTTGCATAAATTCATATATAAAATGTAAATAGACAAATACATTCTGTAAATGCATGGATTCATACTGAAATAACAATAAACATATACATGCAACATATATAGGAAATACCCATAAAAATAAACATAGTTATAACCACACATATAATAACCCGTAAAAATAAGCACGTAAATAATAATGGAACATGTAAATTCATCACACAATTGACACTTATCTTGGTAAGAATATCACCAATTGTGTGAATACCTTCCACGAACCTCCCAACCTTATACCACACTGCTCATCACTCAATAGTGGGTCACTCTCAAGCTGGGACTAAACTCCACCCGGGTAAATGGATTCCTAACCAGGCTAATGGTTCATAGATGACAGGAAAGACTCTATCATAGGTGCCAACTCAAACTAACAACCTACAGTCTCTCATTCCCCACATGCATGTCCCACCCCAGGAAGTGTGCTCCTTCTCTGCTCAACAATCCTTCGGCTTCCCCACTTCCTTTTCGGGCTTTAGCAATAGGACGAATAAGAAGTCTCAAAGCACTGTAGCTGCAGTTTAACACCTTTAGGAAATAAATTCCCAACAATTCTCTCACCCATAGAGAAGTTTCCCACGGGCCTGACAACCCATCTCTTCAATATCTCATGGGCCTGACAACCTGCTTCTTCAATCCTGCTCCCAACATAACCAACTACACAAAAAAATATGGCTATGGATACAAGTTCAGATATAGTGACAAGAAGGTACGAAGGATGGCTCTATGAGTGTGTGAATGCTCATGGTTGATTGGCTGGATGACTGAATGATGGAAAGAATGATGGGAAATGAACTAAGTCCAAACAATATGTATGCATGTCCCCAACTTGACACTTGTCATGTTGCGAGCTACTTTGGCCCCTTATCCCCATCTTTAGAAATTATGATACAATAATTATCCATGCTTTATGTTTTAAGGAATATTAATATAATATTCCTTTTTTGCTTCAGCTCCCTAGCTTAGCCCTTTTCCTTAACTTTTAGCCCCCACCCTTTCCCTAACTAGTGGATTTTAGTCCCCCATACTCTTTTATCGTGGTCGTTCTACGCACAATGATGTATTTTATATTAATGCTAAGACATATACAAAAGTAGGTGCACTGGCCTTTAACATCTAGGCTCTTTGGCCTAATAATCACAAAACGACTCACCAGCCTATAAAACACAACATATACACAAAGGCTCCCTGGCCTCAAAATCACGCACACTTAAGTTGTTGTGCACGGTATCCTAGAATGTGCACACTTCATCATTTTACTGCGTAGTACATGCACACACTATGCCACGAAAGGTGCATACAAAATGATATCAAACAACTCACCAGCTTAAGTACATTTGTATTTACATTACAATTGGGTTCAGCCTAGGGATATTACAAATAAAAATTCCTTACTATTGTTGCCATCTTTTGATAACCATGGTGACCTACATAAGGTATCCTATGGAACTCATCCATAACCAGATGCCTCAATTCTACTAAATTTGGCACATACATCTTGTTGTTATACATTAACAACTCATCAACTAGAATTTGATATCCCTCAGATTTTCTCTCCCTTGGTTCTTGATGTAACCCTTGCTTCTCTTGATTGAAGAACTCATCTCCTTGAAATAGGGTTTTAATCCTTTGCTTGATGTCAGACTCTATTGGAATTTCTACTGCTAAGTTTATAGCCTGCACACTTCAACTGAGTGAATCTGCCACTTTATTATCTTTCCCTTTAATATGTTTGATTTCAAAATCAAACTTGCTCATCAACACCATCTACCTGGCATGTCTAGCATTCAACCTTGGATGGCCGAACAAATACTTTAGTCCAGAGTGGTATTTTATCAAAACATACCTTCTTCCAAGCAAGTAATATCTTCACATCTTCAACACATGCACAATTGTTGCGAGCTCTAGATCATCAGTGACATACTTCTATTCATGCTCATTTAGATTTCGTAATTCATAACAAATCACTTTCCCCTTCTTACATAAAAACTCCACATATTCCTTCTTTATAGGCGTCAGTGAAAACCAAGAAATCTTTTTCATGGTTTGCAATCTTCAAAACAGGGGCGTTAGACAAAAGATGCTTCAGTTGATGGAAGTTATCTTCACTCTGTGGTGACCACACAAATTTCTTCCCTTTTATTTGTAATGAGGTAATGATATTACTTATGTAACGTACTCAACCACCAATAGGCTAGGCACACTATTTGTAATGTGCCCAACCACCAAAAGGTCGGGCACGCTACCTCATAAACTCTATTCGAAACTGATTTTGAATTATTATACCATTTCATTATTAAAGAAGCATGAAAGAAACATGATAATAACACATGAAATTAATAAATATTCATGCTACAGTATAAAGAATGTCTAAACATGTCATGCATAGCATTAACCAACAAGTATGCATGTTATAACATACGAATCTAAGAGACAATAATTCATACACAAAGAAAATAAATATACAACAAAGAAACACATGACAAAGAGCACTTATCTTAATCAAAATGGTTCACCAATTGGTTGTAGACCAAGGTAGTTCCACCCAACCGTAGAAATTGTTGTTTCAAGTCTCACCAACAATGTCACCCTCGAGCTAAGGATATGAATCCACAAGGACGGTTCCAGGGTGTCACTCAGTTTCCCCAAACCAGTCAACACACAATCTCTCACAGATTCCTCAACACACAACAATCCAAAGTACACTAGCTCTATTCTCTCTAGCATGCATAGCCCAAGAGAATGGACCCCCTTCTCTGCCACTCATTACCTCAAGATTCCCACCTCCTTCTAGGACTCCAATGCATTTGGTTGGTCAAGAATATCCATGCCGAGACTCTCAGGATTCACAGTTGTGAATACAAATCAACATATTCCAATGCATCTTAGACATGTAGACAAAAATTCATGGCTGGAACACATTAGTCACTTGTACAACCAAAAAACAATGGCTTCTTCCTCAAAAATTCGCTCCATGATATTATTACAAGAACAAGAATGAATGAGTGAACATAATGAAGAGTGTGAACAATGAGTGATCAATCAACCCCCCAAACATTCCAAAGACGGGTTTATGTATTTACTTGGGAATTAAGAACCACATGGCCTCCCCCCCAAGAAGCTCATGTAAACCCTTCTCTCAATTAAGAAAATATGGGTAAATAGAATATGATAAAATGATTTATCCCCTTAAGCCCCCTCTCTTGCGTAATCATAGCCCCCTATAACTCTTGTCCTTTTCTGTCTTACAAATAATGATGTATTTTAGTATTAATAATGATCATAGCATTGCATTTCCTTGGCACGTTGGCCTTTTTAATTGTTTGGGCATTCTGACCTTTCATCAAATAAACAAAATACATTATTTCATATGGGGACTCAAAATCAGGGTATTACATTGCCCTCCCCCTTATTTTGGCACTGACCTCAGTGCATATACAAAAAAGAAATCAAAATTTCAATTTTTTTTCAAAAATTCGCGGGAATTGTGCTCACATGGAATCTTCATTCTCCCAAGTAGCATCTTTAGGATAGTAATAGGTCCACTGAAATTTTAACAACTCTATGAATCGATTCCACAGCATTTTGACTTTTATGTCCAACATGCGTACTGGTTGGATATGAAAGTCTCTCTCTGGCTCTACTTGAATCAAATTCCAATCAATAACATGGTTAGAATCATGTATATACTTTTTCAGCAAAGACACATGAAATACAGTATGCACATTCATGGAAGAAGTAAATGCATGCATGTATGCAATTGACCCTATTATGTCCAAGATCTTAAATGGACCACATAATCTAGCTGCTAGCTTTGTACAATTACCCAACTTCACTGATCTCTTCTTGGGATTCACTTTTAAAAGAACATGCTCCCCCACTTTAAATTTTCTAGCTATCATGTTCTTATCTACATAACTTTTTTGTCTATCTTGAGTTTCCTTTAAATCCTGATTAATTCTAACCATCTAGTATTCCAATTCCTTTATCAATTCTAGCCCAAGTACTACTCTGCCTATTGGGTTGTCCCAACTCAATGGAGTATTGCATTTTCTACCATACAAAGCCTTAAATGGACTCATCTTCAATGAAGCTTGATACCCATTATTATAGGCAAACTCAACCAAATGCAAGTAGTCTTCCCACTTAGATGGTTTATCCATCACATACATTCTCAACATGTCTTCAATCACTTGGTTGGCTCTCTTTGTCTTCCCATGTGACTATGGATGGTATGTTGTGCTAAAATTCATATTTGTACCAAATCATTTAAATAATCGCCTCCATAAATTTGAAGTAAACTTTGTATCTATGTATGAAACAATTTCCTTAGGTATCCCATGCAACCTAGCAATTTCCCTCGTGTAATTTTCTGTGATAGTAGTTGTTCCATACGTCATTTTCATAGGAATAAAATGAGTAGCCTTTGTCAATTTATCCATGACTACCATTATGGAATCATGTTACCTTTATGTCCTAGAAACTTTAGTTATAAAACATGGTTACCACTTCCCATTTCTTCTCTAGAATTGGAAATGGATGAAGCAAACCCATTGGGTGTCTATGCTCAACTTTTTCTCTTTGACATTCCATACATCTAGGAATGTAATCAACAATACACTTCTTCATTCCTGACCAAAAGAATTGGATTCTTACTGCTACAACTGTTTTCTGATAACCAGTATGTCCAACATATGGAACATAATGCATTTCTTTTAATACCAAATTCCTAAGTTCTCCAGAACTAGGAACATAAATTCTATTCGTATGCATAAGTAATACATCTTCCTCAATCTCATACTCTTTAATTTTATGTTGTACGTTTTCTTGATGTAATATTTCTTTTACCTGTAGGTAATGTTGTTCTGTAACAACATTTGAAATTTTACTCTTTAAATCTGATTGATGCATACCAACAGTTGTAGCATGCATGAGATGTACTCTTCTGTTGAGTGCATCAACAACTTTATTTTATTTTCCCTTGATATGCTTGATGTCAAAGTCATACTCACTTGAAAATTCCAACCATATTGTTTTCCTAGCATTCAAAGTTGGTTGTTCAAAAAGTTATTTCATACCACTATGGTATGTCCTTAATTCAAATCATTTTCCCATGAGATAATGCTTCCACATATTCAATGCGTGAATTATGGCAGCAAGATCCAAATCATGTGTGGCATAATTCCTCTCACGTTCTTTGATTTTTCTAGACTCATAACCAATGACATGTGCATTTTTAGTGAGGACTCCACTAATTCCTTATTTACATGAATTTATACATACCACAAAATTCTCATTTGGGTTAGCAATGTTTAAAACAAGTGCACTAGTAGGAAATTCCCTTAACAAATTAAAATTTTCTTCACACTATGTTTTCCATTCAAACTTGATTCCCTTATTTTGTAAAGAAGTTATGGGATGAGAATTCTTAGAGAAACCCACTATAAACCTCATGTAGTATCCAGGTAATACCATAAAATATATGATTTCTGAAACATCCATGGTTGATGGTCATCCTCTAAAAGCTGCAATCTTTTTTGGATCTACTGCTATACCTTGTTCTGAAATAATATGAACCAAATAATGGATTTGTTCTTGGTAAAAAGAACACTTACTAAGCTTGGCATAAATATGATGTTCCCTCAACACTTGTAACACCAACTTCAAGTGATTTTCATGCTCTTCCTCAGACTTAGAATAAATAAGTATGTCATCCAAGAACACAATGAAAAAATTATCCAAATAATTTTTGAATATGCCATTCATTAAGCACATAAAGACAGTTGGTGCATTGGTCCGTCCAAATGGCACCACTATAAACTCATAATGTCCATACCTAGTTTTGAAGGTTGTCTTATTGATGTTTTCTTCCTTGGTTCTTTCCTAATGGTATCCGGATCTCAAGTCTATATTTGAAAATATGTTTTCTCCTCTTAGTTGATAAAAGAGGTCATTGTTACAGGTGAATCCTCCTGTGGACAAGCGGATTCCCTCTTGGTATCTAGACCCCTAAACCAATACAAAAAGGGTTCTATCATTGGTCACTAACATTCTTTTAGATCTAATCAAGCTAATATATGAAGAAGAAGGAGAAACATGTGTACCTTGTTAACGATGTTTGTCCTTGCAAAGTCCAAGTTGAGCTTCAATCCTGAGCTCCTCGATAGGTCCTGTAGAACAAACAAAGATACGGTGGGATTCCTATTCTACTGAGATCAACTCAAATACAGATCTATCTACTGAAGACAAGTTCATGTGGAATGAACATAAACTTGAAAGAAACAGGCCAATCATGTATGTATATTAATGAGAAAAAATAAAGAGTTCTTACAATCCTTTGATAAAGGTGCAACAACTTCTTCCAGCTCTCCTTGTCAGACCCCTTTGCTCATGTAAGCTACACTAATTATGCTTCAATGTCCTTCCTTATGAGATCATAAGTTAGGTGCTTCTCTATTTCTCTCTCTTTTTATGTTTCTTATGCGATTATAGGTTTCATACCTCCAATCTTTTCATCCCCCAATACCACTTATAGGATCATAAGTTTGGTATCTTTGTCTCTTGTCATGTCCCTTTCACCATGAGAAGGCCTCCTTATATAAGATTTGAGAGGCCAAACCACTTGAGAGATCTTTGGGATAAGTTGAGGATTCCTCTCCTTCAGTTTTGGATCTTCCCTAAGATCATGCCTTGAACTCATATTTGAATCCAACCAACCTCAGAGATTGAAGGGATTCTTCCCTGTTTTAGCTCAACAAACCAAAAATTTGCTTAGAAAATGTAGCGCTCCCCCAAAAGGGTGCACAAAGAATTCCAATGCTCCCCCAAAGAGGCCCAGGGAGCGCTATCACTCCCTGACAGTGGGTAGGGGAGCACTGCCCTCCAAAATACATTTTTGAGTGGTTTTTTCAGTGGCAAAAGTCTTGTACTCCTTGTTAAGTGATTTCTTTTCTTCAAAACTAGTCTTTGAGGTGTCTTAAGTGTTCTTATGATGTCGTTAGAGGCATGCCATAGGAAAGATGGAAGTATGATGTTTGCGACACTTGCGACACTTGTAGTCAAGATGAGACACTTGCGGACAAGATGCGACACTTACAACACTTGAAATGAAGACACTTGTGACACTATTCGAGTGAGTAATTTTGAGGTGTAACAGATTGCCCCCCAAAGTGAGAAGTCAGAAGACGATGATGAGTGAAGTACTTTCTAGACTTTTTTAAGCTAGGGTATGGACGCATAGAGGATGGAAAAAGCTACACACAACCATCAAACAAATATTATGACATGTTTCAAACCTAAGGCAGACATACCTATGCTTGAGTGATAAAGATTTTTTCAGGTATGGCTGCCATAGAATACACTGCGGATCCATAATTATATTGACAAAAAGATATAGCCACTGAAGATACAATGTGGATATATACTCCTATGACCTGAACTGATCGTAGCCACGAAGAATACACAGTGGATCTATGAGATGACAAGACATAGCCATGACCAATACAAAGTGGATCTATGTTACAGTGTATGTGTCAATGTTCAAAGAAACTATGTCACAACCTGGGAAAAATATATATCAGAGTGATGGCTCAACCCAGGGTCTTCTTACCAATCCTGATGTAGTACAAATCTAACCATGTGAATAGATGTCATGATGTCGAACATGGTATAAACCACTTGATTATTGATCAATGAGGTAAACCGTTAACAAGCACGAGGGAGATCACCATTGATGTCAATGATTCCCAAGGTACTCTAGTACATTCCAACAGATGTGAATGGATGATCTGAAGTCGAACATCCATGGAATCATCCAATCAAAAGTCAATGATGTAAACCTACTGTCGAACATGAGGAGGCCTACCATTGAGGCATGCAGGTCCCAAAGTACTAACTGGTTTCTAAGTATAGCTCTTGGATAATGTGTTGAAGTCGACAGGAATAGACTCGTCGAAGGAGGGCCTTGATGTATCCCTCATCAACGACAAAAAACAGACATAGAGATGTAATTGGTGGATCAAGTGAACATGGACTGACATAGGTATTGAAACAAAATATTTGTGATGGCTGACTTTGGAGGCAAATACTTCCCTTGAACACTGAGGCATGACAACATAAACTTGACATGGACCAAAACTTGATAATGCAATGGATATTGTGACTTATGTAGGGTGACCCAAAGGAGTAAGGAAACTCAAAGGATTGGTTCAGTGCGGAGGATCAGTGGATTGAAATGTGTGCAAAGATAAAATGCCATGTTCAAGGGAGACTGTAAGGGTACTAGTGAAGTTCTCAGAAACTCCTCGGCCTACTTCTTTCAATTTTTCCCCCATCCAAATAGATGAGTACCTCTTTTTAGTTTAATGAGTTCGAGGAGGGTAACGCATACTCGATATAACTCACCTTTGGTAAGTTCCTCTTCCTTTGTTTAACGAACTGGAAGAAGTAAGGGTTTGATCCCATATGGACCCTTCAATGTATGATCATTTAACGAGTCCATAGAAGGTAAACTCGGTTGTTTTTCATATTTAGAGAGTCTGGAAATGGCTTAAAGATGACTCCCATGGTCTTTTTTCATAATATTAGTTTCGTGAGGCCAAAAAAGAGATAAATTATCACTCGAAAGACGTCATTTCAAACCTTTTAACGAGTGGGAAAGGAAGCAACATCACTCGACACTATTTTCATGTTTAGAGAGTCTGAAAAGCGCTTAAAGGAGACTCCAGGGGGTTCCTTTTTCAGATATCCATGCGAGCCTGAAAAAGAGATAAAAGTTTACCCAGTTACATTCTCATGTTTTTACGAGCGCGAGAAAGAACAAAGACTAAGCTCAGTACTCTTCCCCCATCTTGAAAAGCAAGTGGCATTACTCTAGAATGATCATTAAAGGCTGGAGACATGCCCCCCAAGCTTCGATTCATTCATCGACTTTGAGGTTGTCACCAATTTATATCCTAGATGGAGAAAAAGGATACAGGTGGATAAAATGAAGGTTCAAATACGAGACCTAACGAAAGACTCGACTCGACAACTACGAGATCTGGCGTTAGGCTCAACCTGACAGGAGAGGTGACTATTTCATTTTTTAATGATATTGACATAGGAAAAGAACTAAGCTCAAGGCTCCTCATTCAATCCCTAGATTTCTATTTCATTTTTAAATGAGCTTGCCATAGAGAGGAAAACTATGCTCATGGCCTTTGTTTCATTTTTTTTAAGGAGCTTGCCACAGAGAAGCAAAACTATGCTCATGGACTCTTCTTGATCATGGATTCCAAGAGGATAACCCTCTGGAAGGACACCATGTCAAGGGACAAATCTCAGTCATGGATTTCAAGAGATCTTCACTAGATGGATAAACAATACTCTTGAAGGAACACATGTCGAGAACCACGACAGGGGTAAGGAGATCATGCTCCAATAACCCTACCGAAGAGATCACCATGTCAATTATCAGATCTAAGTCATCTTCATCGGTAGCTGAAGGCATGGGAGACAACGCCACATAATTGACCTGTGGCAGGGGTGATACAGACTGCATATAAGAACCGTTTAGGGAGGTCATTGGGTTGATGGTCAAATCAGGGTCAACAAACGAAAGTTGATCAATAGTCACCATTATTCCATCGTTCGGGAAATATATCACATGAAAAAGAGTGGACACAATAGCTTTCATGGCATAGACATAATCTCACCCATGGAGTAAATCAAAATCCATGGGGTCCTGGACTACCATAACGTCAATAAATACAATTTTCCCTCTCAAAGTTACAGGAAAACAAGGAAGGATCCCTAAAGGGTGACTGGTTCTTCTATTAAAAGAAAACAGAGTTTGGGTAACTAGCACAAGATGAGGATAACCCAAAACTTACCAAGCAATAGAGGACAAAATACTAACGGACAAACCTTCATCTATTAACATCTAAGGAACGTCCCAACCACAAAATTTTACTGTAATCTTGAAAGGAATGTGAGAGGGAAGACGATGTCCAGTTATCACACCCCAATAAAAAAGGATGGCCTTATTACGTGGTTGGGGTTTTACAGGAGATGGAGTAATGCCCCCTGGCACGATAGATTCTGTATTAACGAGAAAAATTTTGGCAGTATCGGGTCCCCCCAGCACGATATATTCTGTATTAACGAGAAAAACTTTGGAAGTATCGGTTTTACTCTCTAGATGGAGAGTAGGATCGATTGATGATGAGATCAGATCGACCACTTGGGTTTCATTCTCCAAGGGGAGAATGGGGTCAACAGGTGGAAACAGATTGACCGCTTGGGTTACACTCTCTAATGGGAGAGTGGGATTGACCGAAGATGGGATCAAATCGATCACCTTGGCACTCTTTAAAGGAAGAGTGGGATTGATCGATGATGTAACTAGAGCAACCACTTTGGCACTCTTTGGATGAAGGGTGGGACAGACTGAGGAAGGGACTAGATCAGTCACTTTGGCACTCGTTAGAGGAGGAGTGGGATTGACCGATGAAGTAACTGGAGCAACCACTTTGGCACTTCTCAATGGATCAGTGGGATCGACCGATGGCGGAACCAGATCGACCTATTTGGTTTCACTCTTTTGATGAAGAGTGGGGTTGATAGATGACGTAACTAGATCAACTACTTGGGTTTGTGGTTTAATCAAGGATGAAACTAGATTGACCACCTGATCAACCAGACTGACCAAGGATGGAACTGGATTGAGCAGTCCCTTAACTAATGATGGGTTGGGGGAAATCTTACGATAACCTTTTGGAAGTTGAATCTTTTCCAAAAGAGAAGAATCCTCATCCATACGAGGACAAAGGTGAGAATAATTATCACCTTCGCATAATATGAAAGGAAATTTGATAGTTGTCTTCTTCTGACCAACCTTAACGTCACTAGTTGGCAGGGTATCATTAACATGTCTAGTAGGGGCCGATGATGTGGAAGACCACATTTATAAGACCTTGGGAATACCAAGGAAATCCCTCAGAAAATGGTCACCCTTACAAATCCTGTAAGGGAATTTGGGTTTCAGATTCTTCGTTTTAGTCTTATTGACCTCATCAACACTCCTATTACTATTAATAGCAGCTGGTTGCTTGGATCCAACATCTGACGTAGTTGGAGGCTTGGTCCCTTTCTGGTTCTTCTTCTTCTCTTTCTATTTCTTCTTCTTCTTATCAATATGGCTACTCACTTTAGATATTTCACTAGGAAAAGAAGAAGAAATGGAAGAAGACCTGATGGGCGAAGAAGGACAAAGGTCGACATGAGGTTGATGTGTGGGTGGTGTGCTTACATCTGAATCACCTTCATTAAATATCACTGGAGTGGAAAAAAACTATACCAGTAACCCAATTGTGAGACCTGAAAGGCTCAAAGTAGCGATGTAAGGAGGACCAATGTTTCCATAAGAAGGAAAAAAAAAGGGTTCCCCTGGAAAAGGGGTTCCTTCATTGTTCATTCCAGGAATTGACACCATAAAAATAAATATCCAACCTAGATTCTGCTAGGGAGAACAAACAACACACGCTAAAAATCTAGTAAGCAAGCAAGCAAAGAAAACCTTTTCACAATGAGCCCACTAGTTGGTGATGAAATCCAACATCATGGGTACAAAGTAAGAAGGGGATGAGATAGAGCAGGTGGAAAAGTTACATTGATGACCTGCTTAACGAACTTACACCCTGGTGCAATATCCCACACATAATCGTGGGTATACCCTCCAAGGAGCCTGAGTGAGTTTGGCCAACGTCAATTCCAGGTACCGCGAAGACTTGCCCCCCTCCACAGTCACATTGTGTAAAGACCCTAAATATATAGGCCACTAAGGTTACCAACTACAATAGTGATGCCCGGGGAAACAATCAACAGTCTGATCCACACGCAAGGGTAGGGTATCTAGCCCAAAATCAACTTGAAAGGCTTCCACTCATCAATGTGGGTATACCTTCAAGCGACCCCCGTAATACATGTAATATCTACACCAAGACCAACAAAGCATGATGAGTAAATCTGCTAGCCTCAATGCGACCTCGTGATTGACTCTTGTGTGAGAAGGGCTTCCCAGGATAAAATGTAGCAAGTGGATTTCTCCGCTCCCTAACACAAGATCCTATGTTTGTTTGCATCTTTGGAAAGTTATCTTTCACACCTATTCCAAAGCCCTACAACTAATCTAATGTAGGTTTGCTACCAGAAAATGATAAAAACATCTAATGAATTTTAGTTAAGCGCTTGATTTTAGGGTTGTTGTTTACTCAAAGGTGTATGAGAGTGAAAACTGATGATATCATGACTTGATTCCCAAAACATGCATAAGAAATGATAAGCACTTTTTTCTCTCAATAGATGTCTATGAAATGGAAGTAGAAGGATTTTCTTTTCACTGTCAAACACTAAGATGCAATGACCTCATGCAATAGTCCTCAATCAAAAATCTGATACAATGCTAAAATGTTTATATGTGACTGATAATCAGTTTGATGTAAAGCTTCCTATGTTAATTAAACTTCAAGATCTATGAGATTTAAGAAACCTGGAAGCAAATTTCACATAATCAAAAAACACACCCTCGTTGTGATCAAACAAGAAAAAAGAAAACCAAATCTAGACAGGAGGAAATGCTTGGAGGAAAGACCTCAAAGATTAGAAGGAAAGGTACAAAAGACCTTTGAATCTCCTTACAATTTTTTCACTCAATCAGATAAATGAGAAGAAAACAACAAATTGACTCTAAATTGTCAAGGACAAAGAGTTATTGCAAAGTAAGGACAAATGTAAAAAAAAATCCAAAAACAAGATGATTAATCCTTAGAAATCAAATAATTGGAGGCTAAACAAGGACACACTAAGATAGCATAGACTCTGAGCAAATGAATCAGCAAAATAAAGATTGAGAAAAACTACACCCAAGAAGATTTTTGCAGAAAAAAGGGGCATTGCTCTGGTGTCAAGGGTACTAGAGCATTGCAATGCTCTATGGAAGCCTACAAGGAAGTGCCAATGCCCTGGTAGTAAAGGCAGGGGAGCGCTAGCCTCTCAGAATTGAAAATTTTGCCTAGAAATCCAAAAAACTAAGGAAAAATGAAAAACTTCAGTGTGTAAGATGAATCCAAGAGCCAACAATCACATCTAAGGATCAGAGACACATCATGGAGAATATCAAAAAGTGGGAAAAGGGCCAAAACAAGATCTAGGAAAGGAAACAAAAATCATAGCTCCTCTCCAGTGGAGTCGCCAATTTCTATTACAGGTGAATCCTCCTGCGGACAAGCGGATTCCCTCTTGGTATCTAGACCCCTAAACCAAGACATAAAGGGTTCTATCATTGGTCAATGACATTCTTTTATATCTAATCAAGGTAATATACGAAGAGGAAGGAGAAATATGTGTACCTTGTTAACGACGTTTGTCCTTGCAAAGTCCAAGTTGAGCTTCAATCCTGAGCTTCTCAATAGGTCCTGTAGAACAAACAAAGATACAATGAGCTTCCTATTCTACTGAGATCAACTCAAATACAGATCTATATACTAAAGACAAGTTCATGCGGAACAAACATAAACTTGAGAGAAACAGGCAAAGCATGTATGTATATTAATGAGAACAAATGAAGAATACTTACAATCCTCTGATGAAGGTGCAACAACTTCTTCCAGCTCTCCTTGTCCAACCCCTTTGCTCAAGTAATCTACAATGATTATGCTTCAATGTCCTTCCTTATGACATCATAAGTTAGGTGCTTCTCTATTTCTCTCTCTCTCTGTATGTTGCCTATGAGATCATAGGTTTCATACCTCCAATCTTTTCATCCCCCAATACCACTTATAGGATCATAAGTTTGGTATCTTTGTCTCTTGTCATGTCCCTTTCACCATGAGAAGGCCTCCTTATATAAGCTTTGAGAGGCCCAACCACTTGAGATATCTTTGGGATAAGTAGAGGATTCCTCTCCTTTAGTTGTGGATCTTCCCTAAGATCATGCCTTGAACTCATATTCGAATCCAACCAACCTCAGAGATTGAGGGGTTTCTTCCCTGTTTTAGCTCAACAAACCAAAAATTAGTTCAGAAAAGGTAGCGCTCCCCCAAATAGGCCTAGGGAGTGCTAGCACTCCTTGACAGTGGGTAGGAGAGTGCTACCCTCCAAAATCCATTTTTGAGTGGTTTTTCAATGGCAAAAGGCTTGTACTCCTTGTTAAGTGATTTCTCTTCTTCAAAACCAGTCTTTGAGGTGTCTTAAGTGTTCTTATGATGCCATTAGAGGCATGACATAGGAAATATGGCAATATGATGTTTGCGACACTTGTGATCAAAATGTGACACTTGCAGACAAGATGCAACACTTATAACACTTGAAATGACGACACTTGTGACACTATTGAAGTGAGTAATTTGAGGTGTAACAGTCATAAATTCTGGGTAGAGGGTATTTGTTCTTCATAGTGTCTTTATTCAACTGTATAAAATCTATACACAACCTCAATGTTCCATTCTTCTTTTTGACAAAGAGTACTAGTGCTCCCCAAGGTGAAACACTTGGACATATGTATCCTTTCTTCAAAAACTCTTCCAACTGCATTTGTAATTCTTTCAATTCAGGTGTACTCATTCTATAAGGTTTTTTTGATACTGAGGCATCTCCTGGTACTAAATCAATAGAGAAATACATCTCTCTCTTTGGTGGCAATATTGGTATTTCTTGGAATACATCTTCAAACTCTTGCAATACTGGAAAATCTTCAAGGCTTGACCCTTTTGTCTTTTTTGGATATTCCACATGAGCTACATACAATTGACATCCTTTCCTGAAACATTTCTTCAGCTGCAAGAATGAAATCTCCCTTATAGAAATGGGTCTTAGAATTTCCTTCTTCATCAAGACATGTAAATGTCTTGTTATGAAAATATAGGACAACATGGTGTTGGTCCAACCAGTCCATTCCAATTAGGATGTCATAAGATCCTAATGGGATGATATTCATATCAACAACTATATTTACTCCATTAATATTTATTGGATAACTTATGATAGCCTCATTGATCCTTCTTTTGGTTCTAGTGGCTAGTTGAACCAAACTTGACTTCCCTATATTATTTTTCTCCAAATGTAGTCTATCCACTATTTTAGGATCAATGTAATAATGACTTGATCCTAAATCAATTAAAATAACAACAAGTTGATTAATGATCTTACCTTCCACTTTGATCATATTGGATTGATACTGTGTTTGTCGATCTTATGAGGCTGCATATATCTTGCCTATGTCCCCACTGTTGTAGCCTCTTGGATGTTGTGCATGGTATTCACTTTATCTCCTCTGTGAGGGAAATCATTTTATAGTTGATTTTCCTTGCACCCACAACATTGGATTGGTGGTCTTTGTCTTTTCCCCAATGAATCCTCTTTCTTGGATTCATCCTTAGCAGACTGATCTTGTTATTTTTATTACGGTTGTTTCTATTGAAAGCAGGTTTGAACCCCTTCCTCCTATGATAATATTTATCCTTCTTCTTATCCTTCCCATATTTTCGCATGGGTTCTCTTCCCTTATCTTTCTCATATAGGTACTTATCCTTCTTGATGGTCTCAATCAATGTCCTAGGTTCATCATATTGAATCTTCTCTTTATAAAAGGATAGAAGTCCACTTAAAAACATTTGTATCTTCACTTTTTCATCTTTGATAAATCCTACATAATTCAACAATCACAAGAAACTCTTCTCATATTCTTCCATGGTCATGCTTCCCAACCTTATGTCAAAGAACTATTGCATTTTCTTATCATAGAATTGCTCATAAAGGTACTCCTTCTGAAAATATTTCTTGAACTGCTTCCAAGTGATCCTGCGCTCATTAATGTGCTCAACTGGCTTAAGTTGATCCCACCACATAACATATTTCCCATGTAAATGGTATGTAGAAATTCTTGCTTCTAGGTTTGAGGAGTATTATGCAATTGAAAATACCTCCTGAGTCCAAGAAACCATGATTCAACATCATCTTCCCTTTCATTTTCACCATCAAAGGATGGTGGCTTAAGTTTCCTCAACTCTCTTTGAAAATTCTCCAATTCATGCCTTCTTCTTTAGTGCCTAACATGAGACACTTCTAGACTTCTTATGGAGTCTTCAAATGCATACAATTTCCTTATGAGTGACGTCTATGAGTTTTGTTGGCACTTCTTGAATGAACATCTCTTCTTTAGTTACCTCTTCTTTCATGATATATTTCTTCTTCCCCCCTGCCTTAAGTCTGGTCCATTCCTTTCTTGCTTATGAAACAGATTTAGGCTTTGTGTTACTTGAGCATTTATCTAGTTTTTTTCTCTCATCAACCTCTCATCGTTTTCTTTGTAACTCTGCACTTCTATTTTTAGGCTTCCCATAGTCTCTATTACAGTTTCTTGTTCCCCTCTACTCCTGTGCCCATTTCATTCTATCTCTACATTACCAACACTAATATTTTAACCTTTGGCTTCTTTATCATGATTGAAGGCTCCGTCTCCTTCCTCCATTTCTTGAATATGCAATCTTATCTTGAAATGATATGGTTATACTCCCTAATTCTACAAAATGCGCAAACAACCATTTTGTTAGAATTATGCATATTATAAAAAAATTTCCAAGCAATGCTACATGTCCTTTTTCTACTCAATTCATGAAGAAATATATCATCATTCTCCAAATTATAAAAAATCAATGTTATTCTCCTTTGCATCTTTCTAATGACAATTCCCATGCCCCAATATAATCTTTGATCTAAAAGTTATGGCTTACTGAGAAAGTCACTTTCACCCTTTTTGTGGAAACATGATCTTATAGCGGGAATGGAATGGTTGTGTGCCAATATTGTCAGATTATTCCAAAGGCTCTTTAAACTGGTACATAATTTGAATTTTGCACAGGTGCTTCCTTCAATCCACTTTCCTTGTGATCATGGGCTCAAAACCACTAGCTTATCCACTCTAAGTGATGTTCCTTTAGTGATTTCCTCTTTATTCTCCCACTGATGCAGGAGAATAAAATGAAACAAGCACAATTGATCGTGATCAATATAATATCCAATGGTGGAGATCCATAACGCAAATTGAAATTGCTTGATTGTTAATTTTCTGGAGGTTACGTGCTTTAGATCTGGACCTTCAGTTGATTTGGTGATGTGTCATCCCAGGATTAACACGCACGGTGGACAAGATCCTAACATGCCACCATGCTGAGATGCACGGACCGTTGATCTCAATGGTTGATTAAAACACAGCCTTCGCATCATCCTTTTCATTGGGTGACTTGTTGGGCCTTTGATCAACTCCTTTACCTTATCATGAGACTGACATTAGAACCAAGTCCTCCGGACTTCAGCTTTCAAATATTCTCCCTTTTCGATCTTCCAACTCTCCTGAAGTAAACTTCGCCGAAGTACCTATATCATCTCCAATACTAGATCATACGATTGAGATTTAACCTTCCATTGATTAGACGATCTTGGCTTCGCTAGAGGATTCAACTACATCAATGATTACGACTTAATTAGGTGTTGAGATGAATGGTCCATATTTATTTCAGGACTTCAACACTTAGGGACTTTGGGATACTACCGCTCTAGAAATGTTCAACTCCCCTGTATTTATACCTGCCAAAGTGGTCATAAAGTGACGATGATCACTTATCGTTGGTTAACACCCCCACTTACGCTATCCTTCCACTAGCTTAATCCAATGACTAAGAAAACTCCCAAAGGGATCTTAGATCGACGGTCTGCATGATTTCGTTACTCCAACCTTCAGCCCTTTGGGCATTTTTGTTGGTAGGAGAAGTTGGGCATCCCCAAACGCTATAATCTCGAAGTGATGTTGCATGCTGACGTCACCTAGGTTGACATGGACCCATAGTATGTGTGCCATGTGTCACCCTGATTCGTGACTTTCACAAACCTTATTTTCCAAATGGAACTCGACACTTGTCACTAGTTGATTGGGCCACATGTCATCTTTGTCTTCTACCACATGTCTCCCTCCTAGATCATTGTTGTAGGCTACTTGATCTAACAGCTGGAATTGCTCCCGAATTATTCCTTCGATATAAAAATTGGTGATATTTTGGGGCTTCGACACTTCGAGACTCTGGGATACCATGAATCTCAAGAAATTCAGTTTCCCCAAAGTTATACATGCCAAAGTGGCCATAAATAGATAATGACTGCTTACCGTCGGTTAACACCTTCGCTTACTTTATCCTTCCACTAATTCTAGATACGACGGTTAGCATTACTCTCGAAGTTCTTCCTTTGATCTAACAGTTGGTGGGATTTCAGGGTTTCGACACTCGAGGGCTTCAGGATATTGTGTCTTATCTTTTCGTTCCACTATACTTGATTAGAATGTCAAGAATTCACCTAAAGTTCTTCCTTGATCTGACGGTTGGTGGGATTTCTGGATTTCGTCACTCCAAGACTTTGGGATATTGTGGCTTATTCTGTCCTTCCACTATACTTGATCAGACGATCGAGAATTCACCCTAATTTCTTCCTTGATCTGACAGTTGATGGGATTTTTTGGTTTTGTCACTCTGGGACTTTAGTATATTGTGGTTTCATGGAGTTTCCTTGTCTTCAATAATCTCCAAAGTGGCGAAGTTCTGGAGTCCTGAAACTTATGCTATCCTTCCACTACTTGATCCAATGGTTATTCTTCCCGAAATATTAATCGAATAGTTGTAATTAAATCCCCCTTTATAAAGAGAGTCTTTTGTCGATCAACGGTTCTGATTCGTTTTCAAGAGGAAAATCAACAACTAGGATTCTTCTTCGACTATAACTTGTTAACTTCTACATTTTTGTAGGGATTTCACTCCCAATCTAACGATCACGATTCCATGATCCTTTACAAAGGATCTCTGTCCACACTGTGCCTTGTATTCTACGTGATTTACACAATGCTCTTTATCCTGAGATTTTATTTCTTAATGACAATACGATGTCCAATAATTCTGACCCATACCAGTCCGGTGTTTCAACCAGCATCTTTGATACCAATTTATAATGTACCCACCCACTAATGGGGTGGGCATGTTATCTATAACATACCCATCCACAAAAAGGTCGATCACGATACCTCATAAACTTTGTTCAAAACAAATTTTGAATTTTGATACCATTTCATTATTAAATAAGGATGACATAAACATGATAACATCACATGCAATTAATAAAGATTCATTCTATATTATAAAGAATGTCTAAACATGCCATGCATAGAAATAACCAACAAGTATGCATGTTATAACATACGAATCTAAGAGACAATAATTCATACACAACGAAATAAATATACAGCAAAGAAACACATGACAGAGAGCACTTATCTTAATAAAAACGGTTCACCAACTGGTTTCAGACCAAGGACGTTCCACCCAAACGTAGAAACTTTTGTTCCAAGTATCAACAAAAATGTAACCCCCAAGCCAAGGCTATGAATCCAGAAGGATGGTTCTAGGGTGTCACTCAGTTTCCCCAAACTAGTAAGGACTCAATATCTCCCAGGTTCCTCAACACACAACAATCCAAAGTACACCAACTATCTTCTCTCTATCCTGCACAACCCAAGAGAATGGACCCCCTTCTCTGCCACGCAATTCCTCATATTGTCCACCTCCTTCTAGGGCTCCAGTGCATCTGGTCAAGAATCTCCATGCTGGGACTCTCAGGATTCACAGCTGTGAATACAATTCAACATATACCAATGCATCTCAGACATGCAGGCACAAATTCATGGTTGGAACACACCAGTCACTAATACAGCCAACAAACAATGGCATCTTCCTTAGCAATTCACCCCATTGTCTTATTCCAAGAACAAGAATGATTGAG
>JASDQU010736128.1:169780-180736 GCA_032191745.1 Picea mariana | reverse complement strand
GTTTGGATAGATTGAACATCGGTGGCTCATTTGATAAGGTGGTGAATGTTGATGGTTAGGCGATTTTGTTTGAGTTATATGATGTGAAATGGGATATGGTGATCGCGCTACTGGCTTTTAATGTTGTGATGGTTTCGATACATGGTTGATTAGTCGTGTTAATGGAGAATTTGTTAGCTTGTACTGTTGAGTTAATGAGGTGTGGGTGGAGGCGACGTGCATTTACTGCACGTCACCTTTACTCTTCCCGTTGGCCGCCACCCTAGTCAGGCTATTGTTCGATATTGTTGTTGTGTTATGCTCCAAAATTTTAGCAGGGAGGAACCGCTCGACCAACTCTCGTTTTAAGGAATTTAATTAACATGTATGTCCTTTTTTTTGGCCATTCATGACTTCCCTCTGGTTATGAAATGATTATTGGCTCAGGTGTATGGGTTTGTGTTTTTCCTGAGTATTGCAATTGTGTGAAATTTTGGTTCTTGAATGAAGAGTGGATGGTTCTTCCTGTAATATTTTTTAATTCGTAGAGAATATTGGTCTTCCTGTAATATTTTTGAGTTCGTAGAGAATATTGGTCTTCCTGGTGATAGCTCTCTATTACCACTACTAGTTTAGTCAGAGGGTTTTTGTTTAAGTCTTGGGTGTATAGCTATCATCACGCATTGTCACTAAATCCAGTCTCTGGCTTTCTTGGGTTTAATGGTTGAAGGTTTTATGCGTCACTATGTTGTGTTTCACTTTGGCATTGGTTGTTTCCACCGCTAAGGGTCACGAAGTGAGTGTTCTGTTCTTAAATCTGCCATGTCTTCACCTCAATATTGTGGTAGTTTGGACGAAGAACACAAGGGTTATACCCTGCGTGCATTAAATAAATTGCCCGCCGAATGAGAGCCTCCCCTTTTTTTGGGTCCCCTGTCATGGATTGTTACCTGTCCGCAAATGAATCATGTCTCTCTTTGAGTGCGCACCCTTGGCCTCGAAAGTTCCACCATTACAAGGAGTTGGCTCCGTTCCCCGGTGTTGGCTACATAGTAGACCCTTAACCCTCTAGTATCTAATTTTGTAAAGGAGATTGTCGTGCTTGCCAAGTTGCTACGGGTTATCATGGATCAAATGTATGGTTGATTACTTGGGAATACGAATTTGCCCAGTTGGTCGTATGGCAGTCCTCTTGTTTTAAAGTTGAGTTACTGCATCTGTGATGATAAGGATGAACCCTTCATTGCCAATTGCACTTTCAAAAGTTACAACCACCCTCCTTATGTTAATAGCTCAGTATTGTTACTAGAAAGGGCCTCTGCTCCGATTCGATTAGATGCATGGGTAGGCATAGCTACTACAACTTGTTCGATTGATTGATTTTCCACAACAATGGTGAATTGTTTGGTTGATATACAATCACTAGTATTTTCACTAATAATTTTCGGATGATAGCTGGCATTGGTTACAAATGCTTGGTGTTGCTCATGCATGTCGCGTTGTGTGTATGGTATTTTGCAAAATGAAATATTGGGCATGGTAACTATGGTTTTCTTGGGGCCGAATGATTATTGGATTGGGTAACTATAGAAAGTATATCCACTGCATCCTCGTGCTTGTTGGTTGTATGGACTTGAGTGTGCAAAACATAGTTGATCACGGTGTGACTAAATCGAAGCATTCTTATATTAAATTGATGGCTCAGCTGATATGTTCAGTTATTACCGTGACTGTGTGTTTGTTGTGCTAACTGGAAATGTTGCACTGTGGAGTTTTGTTAGCTGCGCACTCTGTGTGGTATGTATAGCTTGCTTTTCATACTCAGGGATACCCATAGAGTTTTAAGCATGTTATTATTGCAATGGACCACTGGTTAAAACACGCATGTTGTTGATGACAGTCGTGTTGGATAGGTGGTCCAGCTTTTAAATCACATTGAATTGTTTTTCTTTTACAGTGGCAGAACTACATTGCTTGGGCAAATTACCCTGCGCATAGCTTGTGTCTAAATGGTGGTTGTTGGTTGTATGATTAATTGTCATTTCAGGCGTGGCAATTTGGTCTTGATTATTTTGGTTACTGCATATATATGTTAGAGAATATCATTGCATTTTGATGGGCTCTATTGCAGTAATAATGACTTCATTATTATTTTGAGAACATGACTTTTGAGTATAGTTGTGGATTGAAGAAATGCATGGGTAGTGATTGATTTTGATAATTACAGATTGGAAATGGGTATTGTTCGTAAATTGATTATGAAATGTAGAGTGTGTGAATGAAGGGAACAAAACCTCTTGCAAATTGTATAGGATGCTCACTGTTTTGTGATGGAACTGTGTGGGACATTTGATTTTGAACAGTGAACTTTTTAAATACACATAAATTATTGTTTAGTTAATTAATTACATGAACAGTAGCTGTCCTTCTTCCCTTCCATTATTTCACTTTCCGCTAATTACAAACACCGTCACCTCCCATATTCCTTTTCCACTCCCCGTTCTGAGATTGATTACAGTCAAGAGAATTTATGTGTTAAAATGGATGAAAGTGACAATGTCTTGTGTGGATTGCAGTGAGGTTTTATTTGTTTGCTTTAAAATTGATTGTTGTTGTCATTGAGCAGTGACCATACTTCTCCCCTTTCATTATATCATATTTTCGCTCAATACAAACCCCTCACATATCCCAGAACCCTGTTTCACTCCCCTACTCGTTGATTAACAGTAAAACAATTTGTATGGATTGGATTGCATGAGTGTGATACATTCTAAGCCAAATCTATTTCATATTTTTAAGAGTTGTCATGTATGGCTATTTAAAAGACTATTTTCTAATCAATCACACATGTAGGATGAGTTTTTTTAGTCTAGGAAGCCATGGCCAAGGAAACAGAGGTAGAGGTAATTGGAACCAAGGCCCAAGAAGGCTTAGGTTCTCCATACATTTTGACGTTGATTCACAAGAGCTTGGCCAATTGTTTCATGCCCGATTCTTCAATTGGATTGGGCAGGGAATAGTCCAACCTAGGCTTGAAAGGCCTCCTTTCCAAGTCCTGCAAGCACCCGGTATCCCTGTACCTCCTCATGTTTCATTACAACCCGAGGTCCCTGAAAATGATGGATGGCAAAAGATTGTCCACCCGACAGTCTCCCAACATCGTGGCTGGCCCAACTTGTCTTTGCCTCCTCCTCCGCCAGTTAACCCCATTTCCCAAGCTTCCCCTAACCACTCGCCAGTGAAATCCTCCCATGCTAGCAAGAGATTGAATATTGAATCCCACCATGCACTTGATAAATGAAAATCCATTGTTTCCCCTTCCTCACCCTCTAATGACTCTAACAAATCCATGTCTTCATGGATGCATTTGAGGGACGATTGTTCCCACGTGATCAACGAGGTTAGGCCTAAGGGCTTTGCACAACCAAAGACAAACTCAAGAAAATCAAGAGGTGACAACAACAATCAAGGAAGGGTTGCATCACAGACCGGGAAATATGGTTTTTGAGTTTTTATTATATCTATTGTTTTAAGACAGTTGACTTCAGGGATCTTTGGACAACATGTTTATTTTGGATATATGAGTATTATTTTTGAAATAATTTCAAATTTCATAAGTTTAAATTCTCAAAAGTAAATATGTTGATGGGAGGCACAAGGAAGTATGTTTTGCTTAACTAATGGTTATGTTATGATTGTTATAAACTAAAGGGAGTCACAAGGGGTCCCACCTACTAGTTATTATTTATTTATGACCCTTATTATAATTATTACTCTTCCCCCTAACTAAAGTTAGTTGAGTCTTTTAATTAACTTAACTAATGAATTAGTTCAACTTCTTCAACCAATTTTAATTTGTTAAAAGAAAAAGGAAAGGGAGGAACAAGAGGAGGATAGAAGCAGAAGCATGCTAAGGTTTGCTCTTTGAGTTTGTGTTGAGATAGTTCAGTTTTCATTCATTCATATATTCATCAAAGCCTAATTCTATTTTGTGATAGCAGGGTCTTATTATAGACAACAATATTCAGGGTTGAATCAAATCATTCAAACACTTGTTTTTCAGAGGTGTTGATCTATCTTTGATAGTCTGTGTAGACTTGTCTGTTTTTGAATTAATTTTCATGACTGATAAAGGCTATTGTGCAGAGTTGAGTGGGAAACAATCTGTGGCAAGCTGATCCAGCTTTTAGAGTTCAGTTTTGGTTTTCTGACAGAGGTCCTTTTGTATGTTCCATCGGGGATGTCTAAGTTTGACTTTGGTCCAAGATTTTTGTATGAGATTTTGTAAAAAAAATGACTCTTTCGTGATTTGGAATGAAATAAAGGATTGCTTTATGTATGATCCATCTTGATTATCATCTTGGTGTCTTTACTTATGTTCTTACATTTATTTCAACAACTGTTATATTTAGAAAATTACATAAAAAGTGAATTTCCAGCAAGCTTTTTGTTGATAAGAGACTAGCCTAAGCACTTGTAATTAATACTTGTGAGTTAGGATGTTATTTTTGTTGGCTATAAACATAGGGTGATATTCCCGTCTACTTTTCTTTAGCCAAGTAAAGTCTGAAAATGCTTGAGTAAGATCAATTCATATCTTTTCCTCAACACAACTATCAAGGGTAGAGCTTTGAAATGTTTGGTATGTTGACTGTCCAACCAATTTTTGAAGGCTACTTCTATAGATTCTCCATCCCATATGCAAGAATGCCATGCTTTCCTTTGAAGTTTAGTCTAGACCACCCTAGAGATGGTGTAGTCAAGAATGAGATGATGATTTGTTTCATTGACCTTTTTTCATAGGTTGCCATTACCTGACCCATTTAAATTCTTCCTTTGAAAATTATCCCTAATGGGCGCTTTATTGAATAAAAGGAGCCACATAAATAATTTTTCCTTAGCTGGGCATTTTAACTTCCAAATATTCCCCCCACCAAGGAGGACAATCTTCTTTGTTTTCCTACGCCAAGGTAGAATATCCTATCTTGGGGATGTAACTACCTTAGGGGTTAAGTGACCAAATTGATTGGTCCTCCCAGTCCGATGGAGAGAGAAAGGAATTTTGGAGAGAGTTTGTATAGTTTGTCCACATGGGAGCTTGGTTTACTTCCAATCCAACATCTTTCCATGATAACCAACGGACCTAACCCATGACATAATATCTTCTCCATATTTGGTTAAGAAACTAGAAGCCCGGTCTGTTTAAATCTCAGATTAGGTGATCTCAGAGCATGTGGTTGTTGTTGCTTCCAATCCAGGGGTCTTTAACTAACAACACTTGGGACCCATTTCCAATTCACCAAATCAACCAGCTTCCAATGAGAGGGAAAACATTTGTAATGGCTTTCCATACAATGGATCCATTTTGAACCTTTTTGTTGGGGTTTCTTATCCAATCCACTATGGACTCCTGTGGGAAGTATTTTTCCTGAAGTACTAATGCCCAGAGGCTCGTGCCTTGTATCAATCCCCACACATTCTTAGCTTCCAGTAACTTTGAGAAGAGATACATATTTTTTAGCCCCCAACCCCCAAGTTCTTTAGGAATGGATAACCTCTTCCAAGAAGCCAAGACTATGGATTTTTTTATCTTCTGACCCAGACCAAAGAAATTTGAAAGAGAGTTGTCTAATTTTTCCCAAAATTCAAAGCACACAGGTTGAGGGTGAAAATGGTCAATTTCTTACAAATTTGAAGATCACCATGGATAAATATGTGTTGCATTCATATTTTCATACTATAGATATGGATATTGTTTTACGATATCGTTAAATGGACTTAATTGGTACACTTAATATTAATGTGCAAGATAAGTTTTTGAAGCTTTGTTACAAGAAAAATAAAATTACATTGTAGGATATTTCTCTTATTAAACAAGAAGGGCCCAAGGGGGAACCTAAAGAATCCCTTGCAGGGAAAGTAATTGCATTACTTCTTGAAACATTAGATGAAGATTCTAAGGTTGAATAAGAAGAAAACCTTACAAAAACACATGAAGAAAATCCCCAGGAAGGGCATAAAAAGGACGAAGAAGACAAAGAGATAAGTAACTCAAAAGAACCACATATTGAAGAGTCAAAGAAAGAGGAATTGATAGCTAAGGTTGTTGTATATCACCACCCACACCTCTTGGAGAAACAACAATTGTCAAGGAAATGGCATGAGTGTCAACAAACTTACTATGGATCAACATGGAACCAAAAAGACAACTAGTATGGAAGCACATGGAGGAATAAAAGCAATGCATGGAGATATCAGAGTAACACAATGAAGACATTGATCCGAAGGAGAAACCATAATCAACATTGAGGCAGAAAGGCCATAGTTGGACCCCATGTTCACATTTCAATAGGATGGATGGATGCTCATGCATGGTAGCTATTGACTACATTACTTAGCAGGTCATATTATATGGCTTATTCCCATGTTTCAGGAACAAAACATGCAAAGGGGGATGGAATGTAATGTACCTAGGGAAGATAATATGGGGTACCTAGGGAGGTACCCAAGGGGAAAATGAACACGATGTGGCCATAATCATGCAATAGTCCCATTTCGTAGTTGATGAGTAATATGTAGGCCCATTATGTGGTTAAGAGGAAATACTATAATAATAAAGGGTAGTTTGCATGGAACCCTGGTAATACTCATGAGAAATTATAAATACACAAGAGTATCATTATATTAGAGAACATATTGGATATATTGTTTTGTAGCAAGTATGGCTTGTGGAGTGATTCCTTCCATAAGGAGTATTTGATGGTGTTACCCTACCTTAAGGGTTCTTCTCTATATTCGTGTGTTGTTCATGGTGTAAATGTTTTGGTATTTTATGAAGATAAGTGTTTATTTTTGAAGTTCAAGGGTTTATTCTCTCTTTAGGGTTCACTACATTTCTCCACCTAATTTGCCTATGAAATCAATATGAAGAAATTCCCAATCCCCCATCAATTTTGAAATTCTCCAGCGACCTTAACTCCCTCTCCCATGGTTTCTTGGATGAGTAGTACAATCAACTTATGTAAGTCCACTAGTTGTTTCAAGGCTTCCTAGACTTTGTGCATTGAAGGACATTAAAATATTTGGTTAACATCCCTAGGGGTTTAACATGTTATAAGTGCCCCTTTGAGTGTCTTTTGCCTCCATTGTTGCTTCTATTTTTTGGCTCTGTACTAGGCTATTGAAATACAATACTTCCTCCCTCTTCCAGTTGTTACCCTTTCCTTTAAACCCTACATGCCAATGCCAGTTTCTACTTCAGAAAGTTAGCTTCAATCGAGTTTAGGGTAGTTTGTCAAGATCTCAGAGAGTATAATTGAATTATCAAAGGACAATCAAATGCTCAAATCTTAGTCCCTCCCCCGACCCTTCCATTCTATGAGGGAGGAGGTTTATTCCCCCCTTAACTAGGTTTCGATTGATACAGTTTGGTGGGGATCATATTTTGGTAAGACCCTTATCCAAGTATATAATGGGATTCAAAACCAAAGTTTCTTTCTCATCCAAACTCAAAATACCAAGTGTATTAAAAGACTTACCCGAGTTAAACTTGGGGGAAATTCCACCTTAGAGGTTGATCTAGAATGATGCCCCTTTTGTGCAATGATTTCCTTTGAGCCCACCAAGGATAGATTAGATGTATGACCCTCGACTTTAGTCTACACCAATATAGGCTTAGAATCCTTGATTTCCTCTTTTACATATGGAATCCACTGCTTTATTTACATTGGATCCAAGCCATCCCCTCAAGGTTCCTTCCACCTTTTCCAATTTTATGATGGGACATCTTGATAAATCCTTCTCTAGAGAAGAAGGTTCCTCATCTTTCTTCACCCTAAATTATTTGTAAACTTAAGAGCACACTCCAATAGCAAATGACCATAAGCATGGCATCTTATGCATCTGAAGGGGACTCCTACATAGTCCATTTTTTTACAAAATTGAGTGTCCCCATTTTCTAATACATTTTCCTCTGCCATACCCTCTCTCATCTCTACCACCACCAACATCTAAGAAATGGTTCAAGAATTTGAATATCTATAATTGCCCTTTGCTTCAATGAAAGACTTGAGGTTGTTCCCAATCTCCTTAAACACCTATATATATCAAGAATCAAAAGGAATACCAAGCATTGTCACCCACAAAGGGTGCAATGTAAGTCATGCCTTCCATGGATCAGAACAAGGGCTCCAACGCCTTGGCGTAAACAGAGAATGGTCCCATAACCACTCAACACACACACACACACACACACACACACACACATATATATAATGTAGTGATCTATCTAGACCTATAAATGCCAACCACTTGGTCTTGTCTCCAAGCCTCCTTGTGACCTTTATCAAAGTGGTTCACAAAATAGACAAGCTATAATTCCTCCACAAATCCACACTCAAACCTAGATCATGATCCTCCTTGGTTAAAACTAGAAGATGAAGATTGTCATGATTGAGACAACTGATGCACACCACCTATCCCAATCCTTTCCTTGACATTGAAACCTTGTCCATTTGACTTGAATGCACTTTTTCCTTACCGTGAGATTTAGTTGTAGCCTCCACCCTTCCACTCTCACATGAGTATCTCTTAGGTTGAATACCCAAAGTTTAGGCCATGGGTGGACTATCTCCTAGAGTGGGATCCTCCTTAAAATGCCCCAAGTAAGAAAAATGAAAAGGACCCATATGAAAAATGGAGGTCCCCTCTAGTATATCCATGGAATAGTTTAGCAACTCTTCCTCTTATCCCTTTGTCTCCAACTAAACCCGACTTAAATGCTTGTATGCATGTTTGAATGCCAGCTTGAAAAGAACATTTAATATTTTACTTACTTTGAAATTTTGTGTGAATAAAACATTGCCGAAGTGAGAATGAATGGTTAAAAGCTTAATTGGATAAAATATTACATGATATCGACAATGCTTAGCTAAGAGGCAACTTCATTGCTTTGGGCAAATTTTATGATAGTAAGAGAGTTTGGAGAAAATAAGGATAACTTATTGAACATTGTAGATTTTAAGGAACAAATTGTTGTTTATACAAAGAATAGATTTTAGTGCCTTTGATGTGATAACTTCAGATGCTTTGAAGAGATGAAGGTACTTGTACATTCATGAAAAAAGTGCTTTAAATATAAAGCTCGTTTGCTTATAAAGTTTTCATTGGATCAAAAAGTAAAGAATAAGAAAAGGTCAATTGTTGATTTCAAAGTTCACATGAATGAAATGGTTATGCTCTTATTTTAGGGATTGAGCTCATGCTTTAGTTTGAAAACTGCCTTCTTGGGTTTTGAAATATCATTGATCATGTGTTTTTCAAGATGTCACTATTCTCTCCATATATGTCAAGATGTCACTATTCTCTCCAAATATGTGGCAACCAAACACTTACACTTTTGTTTCCATCTCACTTTTGATTTCAAGCACCAAAAGTTTATTGTTCATTTTTAAAGTTTACATCGAGAGAATGGTTACGAGCTTATTTTATTGATTTATTGGTTAGCTCATTCCTTGTAACCAAGCATTACACTTGGTTTACTTTGAGTTTTGCTTTCAAGCTTTAAATTCTTGTTGCATTTCTTGAAGAACAAAAAGTGTTAAGAATGCGGATTTCTTAGGTTAACTGGAGATAAGAATAAAGGTAGAATTGATTATTCCCCAAGGATAATGAATTATACACTTTTGAAATTTCAGCCTTTGCCACATGAGCATTTTGTTCTGAATTTGTAAATGAGGAGACCATTTTTCAAAAGAAAGTTCACCTTTGAAATTCTTGGGTGATCAAGAAATAAAGAGTCTGTAAGCAGTAATTGCACTATCTTGTTGATTCTCATTCAACCTTCATGTTAGTGGCTGATTTTTTTTTTCATACATGACATTAATATCTTTGAAGAACCAACAACAAGCTAGAGGAAAAAGAAATTGGTTTCAATAGCTATGAACTAGCACAATAGAAATTCTAAGTGCATCTTAGGGTTTTAATTGTGCATTTGAAAAAAAGAGAAGAAAAAATAGTGCAAAAATCTATTTTCTACTCATAGCTTATATGCTTACATCTCTCTTGTTGTAAATGGTCCCAAGATTGAGTTGCATTGGATTAACATCATTTGAGAGTAATCTCACCATACACTACCAATCTTGTAGAGTTTGTCCTTGATTAGGTTAATCTTACTCAAATAATTATTGGAAGGAAAGCCTTACAAGATCATTCCTTTATGTTCCTTTCATTTTCTTTCTCGATCTCATGCTTAAGTTTTTATATGTAGATTTCATGAAAGGTGTAAAAATGGTTTGAAGCTTACTTATTTGGTGTGAATTGTTCCAATTTCATGAAGTCACAAAGAAAATGGATGGAACAAATACTTCAATAATGAATTGCATTCAAAGCTCATTTTATGGTCGAACACTCTCACAAAGAAGTAAGACAAACTTAGGTCAACCAACCTTTGTACAAATGGATGCTCATGCTTCATCCTCACCATCACCTTCAGTCGAATGCAAAATCTTTATAAGGATTGCAACCGTACCTTGTGATGAATTTTCCATGAAGGATTAATGACATGCTTCTATTGTATGGAAGTTTTTGTACAAATTGCAATGAACAAACACAAGAAACTACCTTATGTGAAAGGGCCATTGTTTGTTTACATTGGTTTAAAATAGTTGAATTCACAAAGGGTTCTTTGTTGTTTCAATGGCTTACATATTCACTTAGTTTTAACCATTCAAGCCAAAGTTCATCTATCATTCCTCCTTATGTGCATTTTATGGAGACTCAAGCTATTGCTTACATAATAAACTTATTAATTTTTTTGGAAAAGCATCCTCACAAGTGTTTGATTAGTTTTCTTGTGTTAATAATTTTATATTTTAACAAGAGGAAAGGAGAACTTGCTGGATAAAAGGTGCCATGAAATGGCAAGCAAGCCTCCAAGCTCATAGATGAAAGGCTTCATAGCACAATTTATTACTCTTC
>JASDQU010736128.1:125556-158345 GCA_032191745.1 Picea mariana | reverse complement strand
GATTTTGTAATGTATCTTCACATCACTTCATTTATTTGATTTATATTCATCTAGGCAATAAGAATTCTCTCTAGTGCCTCAATACTCAACTCATGTTCACAACAAACAATTTATTATGAAAAAACATACATGTATAAAGTTAATACAACTATTATGTATAAAAATGAATAGAATGAAATCATAATATGAAACTTTTATATGAACATGCCTCTACATCTCCTGTTCTAATAAATACCTTCTAAATCTTTTGAGAATGATCTCCATACGGAAATTAAGGTGAAGACTTCATATATCATTATTCTTTTGCACTGCTTTAGGATCTTTTTCTAGCCAATGGGAATCATAAGCACATGATCGACCGTTTTGACGAGGTGGAATTCAACTAAGTTGATAAAATCGTTGGTAACACTTATTTAATACATCCATTGTAGGAATTACACATTTAATCTTACAGTTACCAATCACACTATAATGAAGTGAAATTTGAATGCAATCCTAGTCGTTTAACTATTGTAGATTAAACATGCTACGATTTGGCCTTTTTTTTAGTGGTTCAAAATAATGAGAAGGGAAATCAACATTTTTGGCGTAAAATCTGGCAAGAATGATTTTAGATTGATGGAATTGCATATATCATATGTTAGCATTGCACAATATGGTTGCAATAGGGGTAGTCAAGGGGGTTGAATCAATTTCTACATTAAAAACATCGATTTCATCAATCCAAAATTGGAAATTTGGCAAAGATTGGCTAACCAAATTCCGATGATGGCAAATTGAAACAAGGTAAAAACATAGAATATTTAGCCTTCTTCATTTTGAATTCCAACTCTCTCTCTTCAAACTCCATAAAAAACTATTGAGAAAATATAATTAAATCAATTATTTATGGTATATACATTTTAACAATTTAAAAAACCAAAGGTGGAAGATGTGGGGGCGGGGGCTGGTCATCTTTGATCCTGAGAGAAAATCATAAATGCCTTCACATGGGAATTAGGCACAACCGAGACGAAGCTTATGCTCTTATCGAAGGTCTCTCTCTTGCAATTGAAAGAAACATAGATTCGTTGATTGTTGTAGGGGATTCGAGCATCATCATCAAATCAATGGTTATGAGCCTAACCCCTCTTAACAATAAGCTAGCCCATATAACAGTTTGCATCATAAAATAGGTACTCAACTTGCATACGATATTGTATTACCGTGTATTGGGAGAGCTCAATAATCAAGCTAAGCTTCTAACTGATAAAGCCACTCTAATATCTCAAGGGGATTTAATAAAAAATGAGGTGTGAAACCATTGTGCAATCCCCTAAGGTAATCATGATATGTTTGAATGACACGTCTCCTCATCATTTAATAACCCATGCATCAACAATCCAAGGCTCATATCTCAAGTGTGGTGATGAAGCTCAAAAGAATGATCTCCCACCTCTCTCACGTGCTAAATCTTAACTTTGTACTATCATTTGTATCCCCCAGTGTGTTTTTCAAGTTGCAAGGTGGGATAATGCAGGAAAAAAGGAATTATTGGAGGCTTAGGAAACAACCTGGTTTACAAATAGTAAGCCTATTTTCGATTGAGTGGATGGTTAAGTTTGGTCTTAAGGGTTTGAATTCAGTTTGGAATAAGGGAAATTTTATTTGTGTGAATTGGCATTTGGTCTCTATTTGGGCGTTTGTCGTTGGAACCAGTTTCGACAATTGGAAGTAGAATTTTCTGGGATGTAATTGGGTAACTTTGCTTATTGTTCTTCTATGCTTATTTGTAATTTCTTCTCTTGGCATTCCTATCTTTGAGACATCATTCAAAAATAATTTTTTAAATGGTCAGGTAAAATGTTTCTTTCAACAATGTTGGAACAGGGGCTTTTGGAAGGCATGTGTTTATGTAACCTTGTTATCTATTATGAGTAGTCATAGGTTGATAAACAATGAAGGAATCTTGACTGGGTGAAGTGGTCACAACATCATTACTCTGACTCTGTCCTACAAAAGCAATATGGTTTTGAGTATTGAGAATATGGATAACAAAGAAGTCCAAGGGCTATGAAGAGTGCTCCACACGTATACAGACTTAATTCAATGCAACTGATCTATCATCTTCTCAATAAGTACTAAGGCACGTGAGAATTGCCACATTTGTAACTCACAGAATGCTACATTAATGGGAACTTTGGTCTAGTAGAGGAAAAAAATCAATGTGTTGGAAGTCAAATGCAACATGCTTTGGAATATGGTTTCAAATCTCAATAAGGACATGCAATCCACAACCTCAAACCAAAAAATGTCAGTGAAATCCACTCATACAGATTTAAAGAATAACAAAACTGTGGACCGACTGAAAGATGAAATGAACATTGAACATTATCACTCCCCTTAAACCAATATAGGTCAAGAAGAACCACCTAGTCATCATGTTTTCTATTAGTTTTATGCTTTTTAAAGTAAATAAAATATACTTTAAAATATTCCCCTTAAACCAATGTAGGTCAAGAGGAACCACCGAGTCATCATGTTTTCTATATTAGTTTTATGCTTTTTAAAGTAAATAGAATATTAGGTGTTTTTACCGGGCTGTATACCTTCAAATACAATAAGGATGTAATAACTATAAAATCTAAAAAACTCTACTTGATAGATTGTGAAAATATCAATTTTATAACGCTTTCAAAACAATACTTTTGTATACTCCTTTGCTACGATTTTTTAATATACTATGTTCTAGTTTCTTAAAAAAAACAATTTTAAAAACAAGTAAGTCACTTTGTCAATGTTTTTTTTCAAACTTACTAATTTGGACCATTAGAAAAAAAAAAGTTATACACAACAAAATTAGCTATTTTGTGCCTTGAAATGAAAATATCTTAAAAGTCAAATTTCACATTAGTTGTGTCACTAGAAAAGAGGAAAATATAATAAAAATTATCCTACGTACTTTTATTATGCTTGTATGCATTATTGTTCTCATTTAATAAAAATATTTTTACGATCTTTAATCTTAAATATAAGAAAAATAAAAAAAATGTTTTAATAATAAAAATTGTTTTTTATGTTGTTATTGGAGAATGGTTTTTAGGTATAATTTTAACTAACTATAATCATGCCATAATAAATACAAGTTTTCATGGCTTTGTTTTATTAGTTTTGTATTAAAGTCAAAACTCATTTCGATGGAAAATATTTTTTTATTATTAATTGTGTTAAATAAAAGTTTTTATAATTTTATTTCATTTTACATTAAAATTGAAATTTATTGAAATGATATAAATTTTTATTATCAATCGTGTAAGGTTTTCCATGTCACTCACTGAGCATTCAAAGAGCACAAGAGCACAAGAAAGAAGTGATTGGTTGGGTGAATGAAGACGTTTGGGTGTGGGCAGGAGCACCTTTGGTGCATGATGGTGATGTGTGACACCAAGGGGATATACACCTTACTTGGCTTATAAATATTGATGGAGACTTGGGTTGCATTTGGGGAAGCGCGGGGCAACTTGGAATCACGCCCAAGGAGTGGACTCGTTTGCCCTCGACAACATGGGCGCATTGGAAAGGTTGGATGACCCCATCTGCACACCCACAAGGAGTCATGACGATCAACACGAGAGAGTGCATAAGGCGATACAAACAATTGATGGGTGCACAATCTTAGATTGACACACCGAGTCCACGGTGGGGGCACGATGATTCCGTTGAGTGTGGGTTCGCAAAGGGGTGTGACACACCCAAGAGACATGACATTTCACACAAGTGACTCTTAGAGTCTATATTAAAACAAGGGCGCAAAACCAAAGGAAGGATATAATATTTTGGACAAGAGATTTGGAGAACAACTCTGAGGCAATGAATTGAGGCAAAGTAGCCAAGATGGAAGACAAGTAGCCAAGAGTTGGATGCTTTGGAAGGTTTTGAGGAAGTCTAAAAACGCATGTCTATTGGAGGCATGTGTGAGGTAGAACCAAAATTTGTGTTAGCTTGGTGAAAGTTTGCGGAAACAAAGGGACAACAAGTCTGTCGTTGTGGGCATGTATGAGGTGCACTGCAGGTGGTTGCAAAGATGGTTGTGACAAAGATTCTTGGTGTGACAAATTTTCTCTTGAGTGTCTTTGTGAGGTGAGATGAGTTGTGTGACTCTATCGAATTTGTAAACCAAGCCGCTAGTGCTCATACTGTAACTGTTTCGCAATAACAAAGACTTAGTTGAATGTTAGGCACGGTTTGTGCTGCCAACACTATTTCTGTGTTTGTCTTCGTTTGTTCCACAATTGTTCTCTTGGATTCTCATGTTCATGGATGCATGCTTAAATAAGACTAAGTGTTAAATTATGTTAACAATTGTCTAAACAAGCAAGAGTTACACTAGAGTAGGAGTGTGACTCGTCGATAGTCTAGAACGGAGTATGGGTATGCTCTAGAGGTGAAGAAATGTAGTTCGGATGAAGTATTCATGGTGTGCCAAGAAACCAAGAGAGAACCATCGCAGTGCCACACACCCTCAGGAGGTGAATGTTTGCAAGATCTGATTAGGTGTTTTGTGGGGTCGTGACAGGTGGTATCAGAGTAGATTTGACTCTTCATCACTACCATAGTCATAACATTTATGGGAGAGGGGAACATTTGTTGGTGAAACAATATGGGTGCAGGCTTGATGAGGGTTCGATGGATTGACCCATCACAAAGGTAACCTGAGCCCAAAATTGGTGGGTTGCGACAGGGCCTAGTTACAGGCATAATTCGTTGCTTGTGAAAATAACTGGGAGCACCCCTTGAGCAAGCCAAGCACAGAGCTTTGAGGGTGAATAATGCACTTGGTCAAGACATGTAAGTTTTAAACCTGTGAAGTAAAGCAATGCATACAAATTCTTAAGAAAAACATAAATCAATCAATGGATCATACACAATACAGAAAGATTTGTGCTGGAAACCCTTAACCAGGAGAAAACCAGTCTTCCTTGGTGCCACACCTCTCAACTCTTCATTGTATTAATTTCACCATTCACAATACAATATATACACAATTTTAGGTATTCTACAACTACCAAAACCCTAATCCCTTAATCCGGGATTAATTTTGAAAACCGCTAAAAATAGCAAAAAACACTAAAATAACAAAAAATGCCTATATAGCACCCCCCGCACACATGCAAAGAATATAACACCTACCCAACTTTCTCCCACTTGTTGTTTTCTTTTCATATAGGGGGTCACATGATTACATAGTCAACAATCCAGGGCAATAATTCCCATTGTTTCTCTACACCAGGAGAACTTCTCAGTGCTCACAGACTTTGTTAATGAATCTACAACATTCTTCAAAGTGTCAACCTTCTCCAACAACACCTTCTTGTCTTCAACCATGTCTCTCACAAAGTGATACCAAACATCAATATGCTTTGTCTTTGAATGATAAGATGGGTTCTTTGACGGGAATATTGCACTCTGACTGTCACAATCTAACCTTACTGCTTATTGTACCAACCCAATACCTGGACACAATCTCTGTAACCATATGACTTCCTTTCTTGCATGAGTGGTTGCCATGTATTCAACTTATGTAGTTGAGAGTGCCGCTACATCTTTTCTTTTGCTCATCCAACTGATTACTCCTCCAAATATTTTAAACACATACCCACTTGTAGATCTTCCGCGATCCATATCTCCAGCCCAGTATGCATCAACAAACCCATGCATGTTTAGCACTCTGTGTAATCCCGTTCTTCCTTGGTAGCACAATACATAACTAGAAGTGCCACACAAATACCTGAAAACCATTTTTACTGCTATCCAATGCTCCTTCCCTGGTTTTGACATATACCTACTCAAAAATTCCACTACATGTGCAATGTTTGGTCTAGTACAGACCATTGCATACATCAAACTGCCAACTGCACTAACACATGGAAGATGGGACAAGTCCTTTTCCTCTTCCTATGTCTTCAGACACTGATTTGTAGATAAACTTACACCTACATGAATAAGAACCTTGATCGGTTTACTTTCCCGCATATTAAACCTCTATAATATCATCTCAACATATTTTCTATGATTCAACCAGAGTTTTATGTTTGCTTAATCTCTTTTAATCTCCATTTCCAGAATGAAGTTAGTAGCCCCGAGATCCTTCATGTCAAATTTGGAGGATAATTGTGACTTCACCTCCTTGATTACATCCATGTTGTTTCCTACCAGCAACAAGTCATCGACATACAACACTACATAAATGAATTGATTACCAACATGCTTGAAATATACACAATGATCAACCCCGCTTCTCACAAATCCCAGTCCAAGGATGTATGTGTCAAACTTTTGGTACCACATCCTAGGTGATTGCTTCAGACCATATAGTGACTTATTTAGCTTACAAACCAACTCTTTCTTTTCCTTCACTACAAAACCTTCTAGTTGCTTCATGTAGATTTATTTTTTTAGATCCCCATGTGGAATGTTTTCTTTACATCCATCTATTCTACTTCAAAATCAAAAGCATCAACAACAGATAAAATAAATCTAATAGAAGTTAGCTTGGCGACAAGATAAAAATTTCACCAAGGTCAATTCCCTCTAAACGAGAATAACCTTTTGCTACTAATCAAGCTTTGCATTTCTCCACTTTGCCTTTTGCATTCAACTTATTCTTAAACACCCATTTGTTGTCAATGGCCTTTCTTCCAGTTGACAACTCAACTAGATCGCATGCTTCATTCTTATCCAAGGCATCCATCTCTTCAACCATGGTCTTCTTCCAAAGTTTACTATCCTCTGAACTCACTACTTCCTTGACAGTTATGGGATCATCATCAGTAATAGATAAAGCAAAATTAACATGAAAATCAGGTGGACTATACCTTTATGGTTTCCTTCTTTCCCTCATTGATCTCCTCAATACATGAGTATGAGGTTCTTCTTCTTCTTATTCATCTTCTTCTGTTGATTCATATTTTGCATCATCCAACTCAAACTGTATTTTCTCAGGTTATTCTTGCCTCGGTAGGAATTCTTGTTTGGGAACATATTTAACCTCTCTAAAAACGAATATCCTGACTGTAAAAAATCTTCTTAGTTTATGGGTTCCAAAGCTTATAACCTTTCATACCATCTTTATAACCAATAAAGATACACTTTTCAACTTTATTATACAACTTATTGCTATTTTCCTTTGGAACATGTATATAAGCATCACAACCAAACACTCTGAGATGTTCAAGAGAGGATTTATTACTAGTCCATACCTCATGCAGAGTTTTGTCCACCAACGATCATGAGGGTAATCCATTTACCTGGTAACATGCAATATCCACTGCCTCTACCCAAAATTACTATCCTAACCCAGCACCATTGAGCATGCTCCTTGCTTTTTCATCAACGTCCTGTTCATCCTTTTTGCAACCTCTTAACCTTTCCACGTCCCATGATTATGGTTGTCGAGTCATCTCTTAGGAAGACATCACCACCATCATACTTTTCATATTCACTGAACCAGTCCCTACGAGGAGTCATATGAAATGATGCACCTGATTCGATCAACCATACATCATGATCTGCATGTGTACATGTAGATTCTAGGTAAACATCACCTCCTTCTATGTAGGTTTTCGCCTATGTGGAAGAGGTATCATCAAGTCCCTTTGCTTTATCAACTTTCATTGACCTGCAACTTTATTATAATGCCCAACTTTACCACATTTCTAGCATTTCCCTTCTTGGGGATTTAGACCTACCTTTATATTTAGATCTCCCCCCCCCCCACAAAGACTTATTTATATCCCTATATTTGGGATGACCTCTTACAGATAAAACATATGTGCTATGTGCTACGACTATCCATGTTTTTCCGCTTCATCTCTTCTGATAACAAGGATGAAACTACATCCTCATACTTCAATGCAGATTGAGTGGTACTACCAATTGCTACAACTAGATTATCCCAGGAGTCTGGCAAAGAATACAACAAAGTAATACACTTATCTTCTTCTACAAGTGTAATATTAACAGATCCAAGTCGACTTATCATAGTATTGAAGGCATTTAGATGCTTTGTCACAAAATCTCCATATTCCATACCACATGTAAGTTGTAAAATGGAGGATGCACTTGCCATAGTCACACAAATGATGAAGGACCAAGATGACACCATCACATTATTGAAATGAGCTTTGGCTAACAAATATAAATCTGTTTTCATGTCGATGAGAATCAAGATAAAGGAACGTGAGCCATATGATGGGACTCACAATGCTAAGTTGTTGGGAAACTTTTGTTGGGACATTGAGCAGTACTTGGAGCAGTTGAACGAAAGTTCGAACAAAGCCAAGGTGAACGATGGATCGATGTTCTTGAAAGGAACCACTAAACTTTGGCGGAGGAACCAAGTGGAAGACTTAGCAGCTGGGAGGACCATTGAGAAGATAAAAAATTGGGTAGAGATGAAGGCAACCTTGAAGGCACAATTTGGACCGGGGAACCAAGCATGGATCGCAAGGAATCAGTTGTTGGCTCTCAAGAATGATGGTAAGATCCAAGCCTACATCAAGGAGTTCGCATAGCTCATGTTGGATATCAAATACATATTATAAGAAGACAAAATTTTCCACTTCACGAATGGTCTGTAACCATGGGAACATAGTGATTTACGATGACAAAATGTGCAAACTCTTGTAGCGGCGATCGCCGCAACAAAAAAACTGTTGGAATTTCGGGGTGAACCCATGATAGGTTCTAGGAATAGTGAGGATGTCTAAGGTGAGAAGAAATAACAAGGGAAGGGGAAAAATAAGGAAAAAGGAAATTTGAAGACGTCCAAGGGAAGCGAAGACAATTCCAAGCAAATGGACACAATGAAAGAGAATAAGCAGATTTTTTGTTGGATTTGTGCCAAGGAGAACTATGCGAAGAATTGTCCCTTAAAACAAAAGTTGGATGCTTTGTATAAGGTAGACAACCCATCTGTTGGAGTCTTGTAGGTGTTGAACACTGTCATGGAGGGAAAACCCACAGAGTGCCAAGAGAAATATGAGATGAAACTTTGCTATGTGTAGGCCGAACTCAATGAGAATTCAGTGTTATCCATGGTGGAAAATGGGGCAACTCATAACTTCTTGAGGGAAGACATGGTGCGAAGGATTGGGTTGAAGCCTGAACTAATGCAGAAAACCTTCAAGACAGTCAATGCAGGCGTGGAGAGAGTCATTGGTGTATCCAAGGACATCTCGTTGAAGCTTGGTGACTGGTGCAGAAATATGAGTTTCATCATTGTTCCTATGGATGATTTAGAATTTGTGTTGGGACAAGAGTTCACGAGGAAGGAAAAGGCAACACCTATTCCTCACATGAACAATTTGTCCATTTTCTCAGGACAGACTCCATGTTTGATTCCTACCATAAGGAGGAGGGAAGGAGGCACACTGATGTATTCTTTACAAATGGTTATTGCGAACAACCAAAGGAACCAACCTTGTGGAAACAAACTTGGATGATGTGGGGTGATGGTTGGATAGTCTAACACAGAGAATGAAAGGAATCTCATGTTAGTGGAACAAAGGCTTGTCGATGTTGAAGAGATCGTTGGAGATATGGATAAGACAATGGATGGCTTGGGTAATTTCTGTTTGAAGGTTGATGAATGAAAATGAAGATCAGAGGAAGTCGCAAAGAGGAGGATGCCGAGGCAGTTTGTTGAACATGAGCATAAACCATTTGTGAACCAAGAGGATGTGAGGGAGACACAACAATCTTGGTGGAAGAGAACCAAGGAAGGGGTCGATTTCTCCTTTAGCGAACTTGGACATGGTGAATGGCCGTATGACCCTAAACTAGAACGACTCATGGAGGAGTGCGAAGGCAAGATCGGTTCAAGTGTATCGTTGCTTATGTACATAACACAAACTCATGGTGCCACTCCGTCGATCGCATTGGGACAAATTGGAGATGAGGGAGATGGCCCGACCAACCATCCCCCTTCACCTTCAAACTAGACTATGGCATGTTAGCTCACTATCTCGGTGGGAGGCAGTGAGGCCAATGGGGTGCCTTGTTGAAAAATATTGAGAAAGTAGTGGGTGACTTGACATATTGGAGAAAATGAAGAGTTGTAGATGTGACAAGTTTGCACGCAGAAACAAATGTCTGAACGTGAAGATGTGAGTTCTTGAGATAAAGACGTGACAATTGGACTAGCTACCTAGTCAGCCAAAGTCACAAGGGGATCCAACACATGAAAGCATGGGCAGACAAATCGAAGTATGGAAGCAACAACAAGTCAGAGAGAAGCGACACTTTGTAGACTCATGTAACTTCCCAAGGGGATTTTTCCTTGATGAAAATAATTGAGGAGATAACAGTCGTTGAGCAATGACGAGATCCAAAGATGGGGTAGAGATTCCATGGAAATTAAAAAATGTTTCTAGGGACAACAACAACTTGGAGTGGGGGAGAATGTAAAGTCTCCCATGACACCCACCGAGCACGCATGCTCCTTGGGAAAATTTGATGACATAATGGATGAAGAGTACAAGGAAGACGTGATCGGTTAGGTGAATGAAGACAATTGGGTGTGGGCAGGAGCACCTTGGGTGCACAATGGTGACATGCGATAACAAGGGGGCACAAACCTTGCTTAGAACAATTGACGAAGACTTGGGTTGTGTTTGGGCAAGGGCGGGGTAACTTGGAAGCATGCCCAAGGAGTGGACTCATTTTCCCTCGACAACATGGGCGCACCAGAGAGGTTAGACGACCCCATCAACACACCCACAAGGATTCATGACAATTGACATGAAAGAGCGCACAAGGTAAGGGGCATGCACCCAAGGATGGGGTGCGTCGATACAAGAGACGAACAATTGATGGGCATGTGGTCTTAGATGGGCGCATTGGGTCCATAGAGAGGGCACATAAAGTTGGTCTCGTGTGGGTTCGTAAAGGGGTGTGATACACCAAAGAGACATGATGTTTCGTACAAGTGACTCTTGGATTCCATATAAAAGCAAGGGCACACAACCAAAGGAAGGATAAAACATTTTGGACAAGATATTTGGAGTACAAGTTTGAGGCGAGTTTGAGCAACAAACTGAGGCAAAGTAGCCAAGATGGAAGTCAAGTAGCTAAGAGTTGGACGTTTTGGAAGATTTTGGGGAAGTATGGAAACAAAGGTATGTTGGAGGCATGTGTGAGGTAGAACAAAAATATGTGTTATCTTGGTGAAAGTCTGCAAAAACGAAGGGACAACAAGTCTGCGGTTGTGGGCACATTTGAGGTGCACAACAGGTGGTTGAGGAGATGATTGAAACAAAGAGTAGTGGTGTAACGAACATGTTCTTGAGTGTCTTGGTGAGGTGAGGTAAGTTGTGTGACTCTGTCGAATTTGTAAACCGATCCAGTAGTTCTCATATTGTAATTGTTTCGCAATAACAAAGACTTAGCTAGGCGTTAGGCATGGTTTGTGCCACCCACACTATTTATGTGTTTGTCTTCGTTTGTTCCGCAATTGTTCTCTTGGATTCTCATGTTCATGGATGCATGCTTAAATAAGACTAAGTGTTAAATTGTGTTAACAATTGTCTAAGTAAGCAAGAGTTACACTAGAGTAAGAGTGTGACTCGTCGATAGCCTAGAATCAAGTATGGGCATGTTCTAGGTGAAGAGGTGTAGTGCAGACTAAGTATTATTAGTGTGCCAAGCAACCACGAGAGAACCATCATGGTGTTGCACATCCTCAAGAGGTGAACGATTGCAATATCTGAGCAGGCATCCTGTGGGGTCATGACAAACTGCATTACAAAAAATTAACACATAATATATATTAAAAATAATAATGTAAATGATGATTTACTTCATTTAATAATGTTAATTTAATATTAATCGACCAAACATTATAAAACAAACTTTATCCATATTCATCCACTTTTCATTAATCTTAATTACATTGAAGGCGTCCTTTCCAACATCATCTGTCGACAACGTATATAACACTGCCACATGCCTTTGTTTATCGGTCAAACTGGTCACTGGTTCACATGCCACATGTTCATTGAGCGTCAAGGTGGTTGTGCTAGAATAATATTCATCAAGCTGCTGGATTCGGTTGTGGCAGTCGGAAAGTTGGGTACTAGAGGTGGTCATAACGAAGGATATTTCAAAGGAGCCACAAGAGAATTTGATGTTGGATGTTGGAAAGACCTGGTAGTGCTTGAAGGAGCTGCAAACATTTTCAACAAAGAAATTGAGAATGGTGATGGATCCTCTCTTGGAAAAGGAAACCTAATTGTAAGCCACGACTGCCTCCTCGCCCATTTCAAAAGTCCCCAACCTAACTTGGACTCCATGCCTTGTGGAGTCCCTTATCTCCATCACATATTTTCCCCATGGCCTCCTCCTCACTCCTCTATAATTCCTTTCACCAGAGACCTTTGGCAATGCCATGCATGTTGCTACTCTTTGCTACATTCTATCTTCACACAATAAAATCCAATCCATTGGAACTCATAACATAAGTTACGTAATTCATCCTATTAAACATTGGACAAAAACATTCCATCTTAATGGTAATGAGCTACACAAGAGGATTTATCTTAGTCTAAATGTAACAACAACAAAAAATCACTTGCAATTACTTAAGAAGACCATCCCACAATATAAGAGTTGAAAGTAGGAATGGGTTTAGTAAGCCCTAATTTCAACTCTGTTCCTTGTTATGTCATATGTGCCTTAGGAAAGCACACACAGTTCAATGCTTTAAAAAATTCCTAAATTCACCATTTTTTAAAGAATACCATCACTGAACATACCCAATTATGTTGTAATATTTTCGTCATTATCCATAGTACTGCAAACCCTTTTTCTGACAAGATGATGCATACATCTAATTTATTTAAAACAATGTAATTATTAATCCTCTAGATTGGGGCTTGGCCATTTTAAGTGAAGTTGAAGCTAGGACATTAACTTCAGTGTGCCCTATCATGAATCTATTCAAAGGCATATGCGTTCCTTGGAAAATCAATACATATACACCTAGGAATGGGAACACAAGAAACTTGAATAAAAACAAGGGAGATGAAGCCAACTTACTCTGATTCAAGAGCAAGCTACAAATGGGCAAGACTTGCATAAAGGGACCTAATTTATAGCGTTCAACCAACATTTTTGTCAAGTACTGACTATTTTTGCAGTGACATGAGGTGTTCTGATCCAAGAAGCTATGAATACCAACATAAGAGAAGGATCAATGGATTGAAAATGCAAGAATATTACAGTGGGTAAGAGAGAAAGTTGCAGTGTAGAGTAGGTATCTTTCATGGTCTTGGGGTGTGGTGGGGTTGCACATGGGCATGGACATAACCATGGACATGGAAATTGAGTTGTAATGGGGAGAGGGACCCCTTGCCAGTGAATATTGCAAATATTTCCTTGACATCCTTCAATACTCTCTCATCGACTCCAACACCTATATTTTACACTTCGTCGTCCTCCTCCTCGACATGCATTCATTCCTTCCTTCCATTCTTCCTCCTCAAAACCCTTCTTATTCTTGCAACAAAACACACTCATAACTACTCAAAAACCTTCTTTCTCTCCATAGCCCAACACACTTAGAACTACATTCTAATTTGTTTTTCGGTTTCAATCTTTGGATCGATTTTCTCTTGTCCTCCCCACTCTGCCATTTGTTATGATGAGGATTGGTACTACTCATCATCATCTAAGTACTACTGCTGGGTGTGGGATCCCATCCATGGATGATGGCTTCCTTGAGAACTCCATACAAAACCATGTCTTCGGAGACATTCTCGTTCAAAGGAAATGAATTTAGTTCTTCATAAAAGCAGCGAATAAGAGTGGGATCGATGTTGGAGATGTAATTTACAGAATAATTATGGGCCACATTGCATGCTAAGGCTGAGCTCTATAAATCCTAGGCCATGGATATGCAGTTATTGGGTTGACCTGAATCCTCACACACTCAAACTCTCACGATAGCTCGCACATGAGATGAATGCCACGTGTTCACTGGTTCTTAAGGGGCAACACTTGTAGAAAATTTCATCATCTGTCTGTGCCCCATGAAACCTCACCATCTGTGATTTACATATGACGTAGATCCCACAACCTTGTTGTCTATTGACATAACCCACTATCTTCCCTTTTTGATCACCTATCATTAGTTAGGTATCCTTTGAATTTAGAGGAGAAGGTTTAGTGAAGGTGCAACCCCAAGGGTAGCATGCTCAGGTTCTTCTTGCACTAAATATTTTTCCTCCTTTTGAAACTATTGAGAATTTAAGCAATTTAAATTCACTCACACTCGAAGTGTTGAAGCAGAGATCAAATTGTTGTGGAGACAACTTTGTAGCCTTCAGATATGTGATTACCACATTCAAAGCTTCAAGAATTATTTCATAGGCCTCTTCTACTAAACATGTGAGCAAAGTCCTAGAGCCTATTATCTTCCCTCCATTGCCAAATTCGTCCATCTCCCAAGCACTAATTGATATAGGAAGTTTCTCTCCATTTATGGCAATTTTGTTTATATCCACATAATAGAATGATGATGATACTCCCCATAATAGAATGATGATGATACTCCCCATAGAATCAAAGTATATTGAATTGGATTTCTCAAGAAGGAGAGACCCCATTCTTCGACCATATCTCTGAATACTAGAGAGATTTTCACTGTGGTGGGTTTTACTTAGTCTCTTAGGCAATAAAAGAATTTGCCTCCACATAAACTTCTTGTTTGTATTGGAAATGAATTGGGTCCTTGACCTAAGCCTGACACCCCTCCTGAGCCAATCTTTGTTTGGCCTTGGTTATCCAATTCACATCCCAATACATTATGTTTCTCAACTTTTGGAGGCACAGAGATGAAGAAAAAAATTAAACCTACGTATGCATTGTAATAATCCAAATGGACACGTTTAGATTTATTGACATTAGAATATTGATATTAGATTTATCTTGATGATGGACCACATTGGTTTAGTCTAAAATTATGATTCAAAAATAGATGCGATAACTCCAAAAGAACTTGCAAACAATATTGATATTATTTTGTCAATTGTCAGTTCTTCCTCGCTAAGTTATTTGTTGCAATTTTCCAAACATTTCTTGTATGGTGTGATGTTGTACTCCATCCAATGAATAGAGTGGTTTGACATGTATATCGTTCTTATGTCACTTCACATATCTTTGGATCAATCCATGCCATGTGTAATGATTAATTTGCGAGGGTTTGTTGCATTAGATCAAGTGATAACACACTAATAAGACCTACAAACATTTTGATTAAATGCAGCCTTCCCATGTCACAACAACTACTAATCAATAGTCTAATCTCTAGTTACTGCTAAATTGGTCGTTTGAGCTCTCCACAACTAGTGAATTGGTCATCCTAGCTTGTATTGATTTTGTTTTCTAATTAAGACACATGCATTGCCATTGATCCCATAAGTTTTTGGGTTGTAATCATCCCTATATCTTTAAAACAATGGTAGTAAAGAGAAATGGTAATTTAGACTTGAACTCAAGATTCATGAATTGACGCTTTAAGGCAAGTCTACGATTTCAATTTCTATTGTACATAAATGGAGAATTTTAGTCTTGAGTAATAAATTGTGAACCAAGTATTTTATTTTAAGAAGGGATCTTAATTTTTGCACTGTTTATAAGTTTTTGGCCTATATACTTCAATTTTTAGTGTGAATTTATGTATTTGGTGTTCAATTAGTTATGTTGAAAGTGTCTTTCAAGGGATGGATCACTTTCATTTTTTGTCACTCGAGACTGATCGACATTTACAATCAATGTTTGGAAATCCCCTATCACTTGTACTTATACACCTATCCTTCTATCTCTACCCATGAGTTCCTCTCCATGCAAAGACTTCCTTGCCTTCATCCACCGACTAGTTGCACTATGGATGGAACTCCATTCTTGAGATATTATAAAACATTAATATAATATGTAATGTTAAGCATAACCAAGGTTCAATTCTTTACCATTAATCAAACATCTCATACATGTATCGCTACCCACAACATTACCATTTAAAGTATATATGTAAAATAAGAACATTGTCTGATTCATTGCAGTCGTCTATAGATTTGACAATTGACAATTTTTCTATTCTTATAAATAAAGGATTGAGATTGATGGCTATGGGCCCCAGAGCTACTAAATTAAATAGACTATTCCACAACATGCAATCTCTTCTTGTTTGGTTAGGTTAGCCATCTCTGTTCACATTCTAACTTTGAGCAACTAACTAGATGACACATGACTCATTGATTTCTCCAACCATGTCAATGAAAAAGTCTGTTTACAACATTATATGTTGATTTTGCACCTGTGATTTTATCAATGATTAACCCAAACCCTTTGAGACTTTCCCCATGTTTTGATTTTTTCCTTTGATGTGTTTTTTTAAGATTTACTACAATGTTAAATGTGGGTGATATTAAACATAACCCCAAAATTTGCAAATCATTTTCAATCAATTCATCTCAGGTGTGTGGAGGCTCCTCAACAATCTAAACTACATGGAAATATCTCTTCGGTACATGTATATTTCACAAACACAACCTTGTTAAAATATAATGAGATTGAACCATGAGAAGATGTCTTAACAAAAGGAACCTCAAGACTAATCTAAATTATACATTTCTTAAATGACAATATTGTTTAATAACTTGATCAAGGATACATGGATGTAGGTAGAACAAGTTTCATATTTTCCCTACAAACCATGTTATCAAGATTCACCATGCTAGAAGATGATTGCTTTAAAATGATGTAGGTTTGTTGCTTTTTGGCATTATGATTAGTCAAAGTTGCTTGGATTCTATCTTCCACGAAAGAGTTAAAGGCATTAAATTAGACTTAATTAGAGGAGAATCATTTAACAATCACATGGGTATTAGATGAATTTTAGTTGGATGTGAATTTAATGTCAATTCAGACTCGAGGTGTCAAAGCATTGTCATTGAATGTTTACAAGTAACATGAATGTGTTAAAATCTTATGGAGAGGTTACTTTGTCATTCAACATGGCACAACTTAAATGACCATCAATTATAGCACATGTGTGAGTGAATGGCATCTTATTTAATTTTCGTGCACTCTAGCCTATTGATCCCATCTCACCCAACTTTTTTCACACTCTGATTGAGTTATACCAATTACCCACGAAAATGTCCCAATACATAACAATCACCCTCAATTCCCTTTTAGTCTAATATTCCTCCCACCATACAACCATTTGTGATTAACTCGTTGGAATCTTATTTTTTGGGACACTATACACAACTACTATCTATATTTGAATGAATAAGAAACAAATAAAATTATTGAATGAATCCTCTATTAATTATTCATCTATAGTCCCAAAAAAATACCTCATATCTTTAAGCATCATAATCACTGAAACAATTCAACATCCTCTTTCTCCTCTTTCCCCACTTTGAGGTATGCGAGGTATGCTAGTTTATATTTAAAGAATTAAAAAAAAACTACCACTTAACACTTTTTCCCATATAACTATACCTATACATGGCGTGAAAGAGAAAAAATGCCTTGCTTCTCATTTATAATATCGAAGCAACACAAAGGTACCTTGAATAAATCCCTCGTCCTTTGATTTCACAATCCTTCCATGTGAAAATATTAAGAAATTCAATAATTAATACCATGCCAAGGATTCATTTCCACGCTTTCCTTGTGCCAAGGGGTGAAATAAATATATAAATTTAATACTCTAATAAAAACCCCTTGTATTCAAAGAATTTTAAAAATTCCTCGAGTCAAATTTTAATTACGTATCATGATAATCTAAAATTAACATATTTCAAAATATTAATATTTTTTTCTATGATGTTTGATTTATTGAATCTTTTAAAAAATAAAATTATTTATTTTATTTTAAAATTTTATGTTTGATTCATTGAATTTTTTAAAAATAAAATTATTATTATTATTATTATTTTTTTTTTTATGTTAATAAAGACAGGGGAGAATATTTTCTAAATTTTTATAATTTTGATGTGTTAACATGTTAGGAAGGCCATTTTAAAAAAGAAGAAGGGAATATTGTAATAATTTAAAAACAACGTCTAATAACGTTTGAGGAGAACATCAAGTCCAAAGTTCCAATAAACAGTCAAAATTTCCTTGTTGAGGAGCCACTAAATCTATTAGTAACAAAGCTACGAGTTTAAATTGAGACTTGCTTTCAAAAGACTTGACTAAGTACAGTCTGTAAAAGATCCCCAATATATATATATATATGCAAAAATGTATCATTTTTTAAATTTTATGATGGAAAATCCATACTGGAAGCCATTACCCAGAATTCGATGTTGGGGCATTTAAGTCCAGATGAACAGGCGCTCCTACGGGGGATGAAGCTTCTTGTGAATTACCTGGGATACCGTTGTCGATTGGAGGAGTCAAATTTTGTTGATGCTTGATGCAAATCTCCTCTAGGTGTTGTCTAAGCATCCAACACTTATCTTGGAGTTGGTGGATGTTCTGCTTCTGCTGGACCGATTCTTCCAGCACTGCTAGCACCTGAGCTGAGAGAACACTGTAGTTAATTTGCAGAGAATACACCGTGTTGCACGTATTCACTAGTTCATCCTCCAACAACTCCAACTTCCTTGCCCAATGCATTGAACCACCATTCACCATTATATGGCACGTCCACAAAGGCACTCTAAAAATCTAGATGGAGGAATTTGAGGAATGAACTAGTGAATTATGCACCAAAAAGAAATCGCCATGCTAAATTAAAGAGCCCTTCCCAAAATTTAAATCCCAACACACAAGGGATATATAGGAGAGGAAGCACTCTATACTTCCTCTCCACCTTAGATCATAATTGCCAGAGGTAGTAACAATATTCATAATGTCCATTACCATCCCATATTCCTTCTAAATCAACAGCGGGAGTGAGGGATAAGACTGCTCCCAACAAGGGGAGTTATGAAGGCGCCCGATGGGCGCATGGCAAGCACGTGTCTCTATCCTTGATTTGCGAGTATGGCAGATACCTTCAATGTGGATGATTTTCAAAATTTTGATTAAGATATTGGGGTCTCGAGGAATGAAAAGACCCCTTTTTTACCACCCATATGACTTTGTAACCTCATGGGATCGATTTGTGGGTTTGAGTTCCATTGGTTGAATGGATCCTCGCTTGCAGCTTGATGGTTTGATTAACCTTTTTATTGACCAAGTTCTTGATTGTTGGACCTTAGTACATGGTAGAATTCAATTGTGAGAAATATCTGTATTTCTTTCTGTATTCTACGGAAAATGGTGTAGAGATGAACATTTCTCGGGAGAGTTTTGAACCTTGCATGTTTGATTGCTAGTTTGGAATCCCCGATAACTATGAGATCAGTGATGCCTTGGATTAGCCAAAATTAGGCCTTGCAACAAGGCATACACTTCAACTTGATTATTATATGATTGTCCAATGCTCCAGGCGAAGGCAATTTCCATTATTCTTCCAGGGTCATACAACACCCCACCCACTCCTGCCACCCCAAATATGTTAGGAAGGTTGTTATTGTTACAAAATTTTTGAAATTAAGATTTAATGTGGGTATATACATGACATTTTAACATGAAGTGTCTTTCTTCCTTCACCTTCTTAGTATCACAAAGATGACAGATCCTTTCATCCCATGGCATTTTAAGAATAGTCCAATGCTCCGTTTAACTGTGGAACTAGAGCAACTTTTTTCTTATTTCAACAATGTTGATTTCTTCTTTAAGCTAGTCATAACAAAGAGATACTTTTGAGCTTTTAGATTGGGTATATAACCTCTTTATATTATCTTAATTTTCTCTTATTCTCTATTTCTTAACGCATCACGACTTTTCCTTAAATGTAGTAGAATAATATTTTTAATGGTATCAATATTTTACAAAGTGACCTCCTCCTTTATTCTCCAATGATTTAACAAAGACCTAGAAGCTTTATGCCAATTCTTTTTAAGCTGGAGGTGACTTTGACTAGAGTTTGATGCAATCTTATGAAGCCTCTCGTCTTTTATACAAATGGTCTTGTGCTCTTACATTAGGTACTTAGTCATAGCCATGCTCTTAATGGGGGAAAAAACAACTTCTATGAGGAGGAGAAGATAAGGTGTATTTCTTTTAATTTTAAGATCATAAATTATAAAATGCTTATGGATTTACTCAATTTTCCTCCATGATTCTCTAGAGATGCTACAACCTCAAACTTCACATCTATATAAGATAACATCACTGATGAGAGTTTGAAACATGAGTTTCTCTTTTTCTCACACCCGAAAATTTGTTGATTTACAATTGTTTTCAAGACCAAAATAGGCTTTCCACCCTCCATTAATCCTTTTTTCAATGTTATAGTTCTAGTGAAGCTTGTGATGAAGGTTGACTTCAAGATATTTGTGTGAATTAGCTTCCTCTAAGTTGTTTTTGTCATACACAAAAGTAGCATAAATGATCATTTTGGATTTGATAATCATATCCTTTGTCTTGTCACAGTTTACTAAGATGCTTGTTCTAGAGTAAAAATCCTTTAGTATTCTTAGTTGCTAGTCAAGATTAGAGGGACACCTTGCCATAACAACAATATCAAAAAGCCTAAAGAAGAAGAATAATGACAATTCTAGTTAAAGTAGTGCCAACACAACCCTTTCTCCAAACATGCCTCTAACTTGTCACTGTAAATGCCTAAAAGGGTAGAAGACACGGGACAACCTTGCTTAACTCCTATATTACAATTAATTTCCTCTAACCAACCCTTAGTGTTCCTAAACTTAGCAATAACATTCTCATATAGCCTTATTGTAGTAACATTGAACTCAAAAGGAACCTCCAACTCTTCTAATATATTCCAAAGGTCATTTATAGACACCGTGTCAAAAACTTTCCTTTGTGACAATCCTTTGCAATGATCCTAAAGATAACTAGGTGGTAAATCATAACTCAAACCAATATAAATCTATAAAAAACAATTAAGAGTGTTTAAGTCTCTCACAATTAAATTTATGTTATTTTTATTATTATTTAAATTAACATTGCTTATTTTGAATTAAAGGTTTTTGCAACGAGAGTAGCAAGGTGCTCTACAACTCACTATGAGGGAGATGTTGTCACGTAATATTACATGATAAAAATAAAAATAAAAATAAATAACTATGTACGTACATATGTACGTGACAACATATGAAAAATTAAACCAGCCTAGATTGATCTTAAACTCGAATCTATCAAGCACCGAGAGGGACCAATTTTTTTAAGGTGTAATTTTTTTTCATTCATTATGAAGGAATTAATACATGACATAGAATTGAATGATAAACAAATTTATACCTTAAGAAATTTGATCCCTCTAGGTGCTTGATAAATCCGAGTTTAAGATGGATCTATATTGATAAATAATACAATTTATTTTATTTTTTAGTTAACTTTTTTAATTCATGATTTTTTTTCAATAAAAAATTAGGTGGACTATTTTTCATGTTTAAGGAATTTTGAAAGAACATTATCTATTTTGATTTTTTAGATGACATTTTTCACCCTTTTTTTCTATTCAAAGGTAAGTGGTCATTTTTTTAATTAATGTTTTGAGGTGTTTTTAGATGAAATAAATGGTTTTTTAAAATAAAATCCTTTTTGTATTTTTAATAATTTATGGTGTTAAATGTTATTATTTTTTCCAATTTTATTTGTTAGTTTTATACTTATCAATAATTAGAATTGATATTCGAGAAATAGAGAGTTTTGATGTAGAGAGGTTTTTTATGATATGAAAATTGGAGGTACCCATATGCTTATTCTTGATAACTACAATAGAGTGGAATTGGTCTGTAACCATGAATTTGGTTCTTATGATGGAGACTCTAGATTTGAGGAGCTCTCTTATTGTTTTGGGTGATAATCGATGTAGCATATTGAGGTATCTTGTGAATAGGCATGACATCAAAGGAACTAATGAACTAATAACCATTGGCCTTTGTGCAAATAGATTTGTGGTTGAATTTCAATCCTTACAAACAAATCTTGAGCTACTCCTTTGAGATCGAAAGGCCTATGTATGAACCAAGATTTGAGATGGAAAACATTTATGTTTCAAATGTAGATGCATAAAGGATAATGCACAAATTATTTCACCAAAATTTTGCAGTGCTTGGGAATGTAACAGTGGTACAATCGGATATCGGTGCTTGCTACGTCCACAAAAAACCTCCCCGAAATCCACAAGATAACATGGGGTGGCCAAGCATTTTCGAAGTATTGGAGGCTCAACAATAAGAACATCTTATAGACCCATTAAATGTCACAACATGTCACTTGAAGGATTTGAACCTGGGTGGGGAGAGTAACAATCATTCCTCCCAACCACCCAAGCTACATCCAATGGACAATATTGTATATAAATGATTAACATTGAACGCAACATGTGGAATTTGAAACAATGTAAAGAACAAATCACAAAGTCATCTCAATGTTGAGCAATGTGAGAGTTTTGATTAATGAAGATGAACTGATAATTAGATTCCAATACAAAATCTTTGAAAGCTCAATTCACATTGTACACATTTCAGATGGGGTCAAGTTATTACAAACATGACTCCAATTTTGGAGGTGCTTACCTTCAAATTTGGTTGTTGTCAAGAATTGAATCTCAAATATGTGAACCTTAAAATTAGGTCACCTTGTAAAGAGTAAGAGTCCTCCTTGTATGCATCAAATTCAAGGGCTTGTCCAACGTGATGGTTCTTTGTTTTTTTTTAATCTAAAGGACAACGATGGAGTATGTTGTGGGAAAACTTTTTGGATAATAACAAAAAATGCCACATAATAGGTAATCAAGCTTTTGTACAAGCCCTGACATAAGACTAAAGAGAGTATCTGCATGGACAACTGTTTAGCAGAGGCAAAGGGTTTTATGTAAAGAAGCAACCAAAGGATGCATCAAACCTTAGTAAAAGTATTTTTGCATCTAGTGGATTTTGGCAGAGCCTTGGGCCAACGACTCAAAGATTGGCCTTAAATATTGAAATCTTGATTCTACCTTTCAATAAGAGTAGAAGTTTGGACGGTAAGAGTGGCGGATTTTAGTGTGGATGAGGATTGTCACTTTTGGAACATAGTTAAATATGAAACATACTATAAATTTGGCAGAGAAAAATATATGTTTGGATGTTCAACCAAATGCTCCAATCACATTTCCCAAAAGCTACACATTTTCTCTCGAGAATGACATTTACAGTAATTAATCGTTGAAGGAATTAATTGATTTGGTCAATTTGAAAGCATGGCCACTACTAAAATGGGATAGATATAGCATGAACATAAAAACTATACATAATAAAGAAATGAATGTATCAAATATCATTGGAAACAATCTTAAACACAATGCTATAATACATATGGTTTATCTAAACCAACAAACCAAAAAAACACATAAATACAAAACAATATAATTATTTTTTATTGTGTTATCCTCGCATTAAAATAAACAACCAAAATCTCATTGCTTTGTTATGCAAAATAAATAACCAAATTCTCAGTGCTTTGTTCCACAAGCACTGAAATTGTTAAACAAAGCATGCAAAATAAATAACCAAATTCTCACTGCTTTGTTCCACAACCATTGCAAAACTAATCAATAGTGGAGAATAGCCCTATGGGTACGAATACAACATAGGATCAACCCGATCAGATGTATGAAACATTTTCAGCTCCAAATGCACTCTTGAACGCACTCCTCCATGTCGAATCAACGCTGAATTGATAGGTGCTTATCGGAGGTTCTAAGGAGGAAGGCATGGGAATCGAAGAGGAAAACTTCATTATATCTACGCCACCACCTTGCTATTATTTTTTATCATGCTCGTGGTCATTGTGAAAAGATGAATACATAGGTCTCTGCTCGAGTACCGTGGGGCTGGAAAGGAGAACGATAACCGGATTTTCACATTTGGGTGCCGAAATTGGACGGCCTTCTATCAGGTTCTAAGCTCCCTGAGCCGTGGTTCTTTTGTTCAGTTCCACGTTTGCAAATTTCTTTCTGTGTTTTTGAATTGGGTGTTTGAGAAAACTAAAAATGGTAACAAGGAACCATGAGAATGGCAGAGAAGAAATTAACAATTATCACCTAAAACCTCACCCTGCAAGGCCTGTAATCCCCAAGAGAGTGTTCAGTGGAGCACTGGATTTGCTTCTTGACGCTATTCAGTTCTCTGCATTTGGCCAACAAGAAGAAGAAAGTGGGAATTCTGATAATGCCCGTTACAGGAAAACTGTCAGAAAACGCCGAAGAGATGGGCATTTTAGAATTACAGACATCAAAACACACCGAGAAGAATATTTCAGTGATACCCACGATAGAAAACGTATCAGAAATACCCACGATCCACAGTATAATGTTACCCGCCAGAGAGAATATAATAGAAATCCACAGTTGTGCACTGATGAAGACTGTGGGAAGGCTTTATTTGCTCACAACGGGGTGCCCATCTCACAGAAAAAGGTAGCAAGACGAGCCAAGAATGTGTACAAGTCCAGAACTTATGTCTCTGCACATATCATGCTGCCAGCCAAAGAATTGGGTTCTCTCGTGGCTGATGGTGGTAGTCGCCGTACAAAGGAAAGCACAGGAAGAAAAATGCCACATGCATTACATGAGGAGGAGGAAAGCAAGGCAACTGAGAGTGGCGATTTGAAGGGGGATTTCAGGGTCGGTGCGGGGGGAATGGGGCCTATTGCTCGGACCAAGCATGGAAGGTCCCAAATTCTGCCCTCTAGATACAATGATTCTGTGCTTCAGCCATGGAAGAGAGGGACAAGGCGAAAGAAATTAGCCCAGTGAAATGCAAGGATTCGAAGATGTTTTGGTTGTCTTCGAAGAGGTTAGATATTCAATTTTGCCTAATTATGACCCTAGATCTATGAATGTATCTATGATGATTTATGTTCTGTTTTGCTATTCAGGTCGACCTTTCAGTCAGGACCAAACTGGCAAGACCTTTCAGGACCTTGCCTGACTGAGAAGAATTATAAATTTAATCTATTAGGTATCTATAGTGCCCATATGCAGAAAGTCACAGAATTCTGTCTCGTGGCTTGTAAAGTGCAATGTACAGCTTGTTTTTGTTAAAGAGGCAATTGAAGCCCTATACATAAGTTTTGACTCGATTAGAAGGTAGTTCACTCTGAGCCCAATTTATTGAATTTTTGCTGATGCAGCTGAATCAGTTTATGGTACTAATTTCTTTTGCCATGTATTGTCTCTGCTTCTCTTTCATTGTTGACATGAAACTAACTGTTGCCTAGCATTTTAGCTTAGCAGTTCATTAGGCCTATTTGCCAGCATATGTTAGAGACATGCTACTATTGATCTTGAACCTGTTGCCTGCTTTCCCAGGGTTTTGTTTTCTTCAGTCCACTCCTTAATAGGTTAGTTTAGGAACCTCTATGAGTAGTTCTTTAGTCTTATACTTCAGCATCTGTGGAGACATGCCACCCTTGATCTTGAACTTGCTGCCTGTTTTCCCAGGGTTTTGTTTTCTGAAGCCCACTACTTACTAGGTTAGTTTAGGAACCACTGTGAACAAATTATTATTAAGCGTCTAGACAATTATGATTTCAAATTCGTAAGTGGGTTGGTGCAGATGTCGTAGGCCATGGTGAGATCATGGGTGCCTAATTGTTGGAAACATGAGCCCACAGAAGAAATAACGGAAAAACAAGATAACAGAAACACATTCAACAAGACACGTATTTATGTGGTAAAGCCCTCACAATGTGTCTGTTAGCTTTTATAGCTCGGGAGGTACTCCGCATGTTTTGTCTTGTATGTGGATGTAACCTTATGTTTACACTACTAGGCACTTGACTTTGTAAATGGGTTTTTATAAAGTTGTGGATCTTTTAATAAAGTGACTTTTTGTAATGTACCTTTTATTATATTGTTAAAGTGACTTTATGACTTAAAGTGCACTTAGGTCATAAAGTGTTTTTTGTATTTTAATAATTTAAGTGATTTATTTTGGAGGGAATGAATCATGTCCCTTGATCTTGTAAAGGCAAGATTAGATCTTGGCCATTGGATTTAGGGATGGAGAAGGTGAAGGGTCACTTTCAGATTATAAGAGAATACCTAGGGTAGTGTGCAAGGCAAGAAGAAGAAGAGAGGAAGAAGATTGAGAGAGAGAGAGAGAGATAGCTTGAAGAGGAAAGGGCAAAAACTGGGCACATTTTCCAAGAATAAAGAGGGCACAAATCCCAAGACAATTTGTTGTGTTGGAGCTTTTTGATGTTTTGGACGCTGTATTGTATGGATCCGTACAGTCCGTACAACAGAGGAAAGGGGCACAAATTTCGAGACTAATTTGCTGCATGCAAACCGAGACACATGCTGGTATTTTTTCTTGTTGAGGTGATTGTCCGTACAACATAGTTTTGACACATTTTTTTGTGTGCTGGTACAGCTGGGCTGTACAGGTCGTACAACTCACTGAGCACAGTTTTCTAGACAACATTTTGTTAGAGCAGTTTTGTGGCTGTAAGCAGTTTTCTTCTACTGGGTTTTGTCATTTTGCTGCTGATACAACTTTCCTAAAGCTAATAAAAGATCTCTCTCTCATTGGGTTTCCCCACATTGGAGTTTTCTCTGGGATTGCCTAAATTTCCGAGTATTTCATGGTTGAGTGATTGTTGTTCATTGTTATTTTCCGTTGCAACAATGCTTAGTAATGTGTATTTCAATTTATGAAGTTTAACAGTAAACTGGGTTATTTTCATTTAAGTCTGGAATCAATTTTTTACTAAATGGGTGATATTTGTTTTGGTGGGTTAACTTATATCACTGATTTTCTTCATGGTATCAGAGCTCGGGCTATGAGTTACAGTGAGTAGTGTGGTTTTTGGGCAAGATTTGAAGGGGGAAATCTAGTTGGTTTTTTTTCTCTGAACAGTGATAGGGAATATGGTTGCATGCATTAGATTTGAGGATCGGTTGGAAGGCATTTCCAACTAATTGCAGTGGAAGGTCCGGATGTCAATTGTTCTCAAGGAGAACAAGATTTGAAACCATGTCAATTCTGTTGTTGTGGCTCCCACAACAGATCCTATTGCCTTGGATTTGCATGAGGTAAAGGAGGTCAAAGCACAGAGGATCATTTTGGATGGTGTGAAGGACCCACTCATTCCACATCTGTCTGAGAAGAAGACAACTTATGATCTGTGGGAAGCCTTGAAGAATTTATTTGAGGCTAAGAATGCCAACCAGAAGCTGGCCTTGAAAGATAAGTTGCACGACTCGAAGATGGCTAAGGGTGAGGGTGTTGCATCCTATCTTACTCGGCTAGCCCATGTTAAGGACGAGTTAGCTGTAGTGGGAGAGATCATCTTAGAAGCCGAGTTGGGGAGGATAGCCTTGAAAGGCTTCACAAAGGAATGGGATGTCTTTGTGAAGTGTGTGGTGGGTCGAGAAAATTTTCGAGATAGGAGCAGGTTGTGGGACGACTTCACTTAGGAGGAGATCCGGATGGGGTCTCATAGTAGTGGACAGAAGGAAGACAAAGCTGAGTAGGATGTTGCTCTTGCTGCAAAGGGCAAGGGGAAGAAGAAAGGAAATTTCGGGAGGGACTTGAGTAAAGTTAGATGTTACTGTTGTAACCAGTTGGGGCACCTTGCTTCTCAGTGTCCTGAGAAGAAGAAGAAGAAGAAGGAACATGAGGGGCCTAATACAGTTGCTACAACAACCATGGAGGAATTTTCATCCAAGTTTGATAAGGAATTTTCTTTGGTTACTCTTGTATCTAGTGTTGGTAGTGGAGGATTTGGGGGTGATAACAGATGGATTGTTGACATTGGAGCCTCTTGTCACATGACGGGAATCTGGCGAGTATTCCTTATTATCACAGAGACAAGTCGAGATGGTTGGTGGAGAGTGAAGTGGGTATGGCACGAGCTGTATGTGGAGTTGGAAGGGTTAGATTCTGACTCGAGTATGGGGGATTCCTGGAGCTTGATGGAGTTCTCTTTGTTCCAGGGTTGAGGGTTAACTTGCTCTTAGTCTTAGCCTTGGAGAACGTTGGATATTGTACATTGTTCAAGAGGGGATATGTATTTATCTACAGGGAGGGAGCGGACCCGGTTGAACCACATATGATTGGTGATCGGGTGGATAGGTTATACATGTTATGAGGACAAACTTCAGGTTATGATTCAACATTGGATGAGGAGTTGGAGGCTCTTGAGACTGTGGTGGGCCCAAGGATTCAGTCTTGCATTCCGAGGGAAGAGAGGGAGTCTCTTTTGAGCACCGACAGGAGGCTCAGCTGGTGTGATCGAATTGATGCTTAGGGTGGAGTGGATTCTACTAGGAGCTCAGGGTTCAGAGTAGCTGTCAAGAGGATGTCTTCTAGTTTGAGTTCTGTGCAAGTGTTGAGGATGGCTCTAGGTTTAGAGGGAGCTCCTACTGTGAACAGTGTGATGGGACCGGATGATGATGATGATGGTAGCGAGTACTTCCCTCGTCGAGAGGGAGTGTTAGCTTTTATAGTTCAGGAGGTACTCCGAATGTTTTGTCTTGTATGCAGATGTAACCTTATGTTTACACTACTAGGCACTTGATTTTGTAAATGGCTTTTTATAAAGTTGTGGATCTTTTAATCAAGTGACTTTTTGTAATGTACCTTTTATTCTATTATTAAAGTGACTTTATGACTTAAAGTGCACTTAGGTAAGTGTTTTTTGTACTTTAATAATTTAAGTGATTTATTTTGGAGGGAATTAATCATGTCCCTTGATCTTGTAAAGGCAAGATTAGATCTTGGCCATTGGATTTAGGGATGGAGAAGGTGAAGGGTCACTTTCAGATTATAAGAGAATACCTAGGGTAGTGTGCAAGACAAGAAGAAGAGAGGAAGAAGATTGAGAGAGAAATATAGCTTGAAGAGGAAAGGGCAGAAACTGGGCACATTTCCCAAGAAGAAAGAGGGCACAAATCCCAAGACAATTTGTTGTGTAACTGTGTTGGAGCTTTTTGTTGTTTTGGAGGTCATACTGTACAGATCCGTACAACAGAGGAAAGGGGTGTAGATTTCGATACTGATTTGCTGCACGCAAACAGAGGCACATGCTAGTGTTTTTTCTTGTTGTTGGGGGCGTTTTTAGGCTGCTGTCCATACAACACAGTTTTGGCACATTTTTCTGTGTGCTGGTACAGCTGGGCCGTATAGGCCGTACAACTCACTGAGCATGGTTTTCTAGACAACATTTTGTGAGATTAGTTTTGTGGCTGTAAGTGGTTTTCTTCTGTTGGGTTTTGTCATTTTGCTGCTGATACAACTTTCCTAAAGCTAATAAAATATCTTTCTCTCATTGGGTTTCCCCACATTGGGGTTTTCCCTGGCATTGCCTAAATTTCTGAGTATTTCATGGTTGAGTGATTGTTGTTCATTGTTATTTTTCCCCTGCAACAATGCTTAGTATTGTGTATTTTAGTTTATGAAGTTTAATAGTAAACTGGGTTATTTTCATTCAAGTCTGAAATCAATTTTTTACTAAGTGGATGATATTTGTTTTAGTGGGTTAACTTATATCACTGATTTTTTACAGTGCCAAGGAAACATCCAAGGGGCAAGGTATCAGTATTCTTATTGCTCAGAGGTAAATATTACAATCTTCCCACAACATGCTTATAAGACTTGCTAATATGCCTCTTAGGGCTACACAAATATATACCATCTTCAACATAATTTCCACCGTTTCAAGAACTGCCATCATTACATAAACCACCACCGTTCACCAGTTTTGATTATTGTCACAATTCCAACAATCTCCACCTTGACAACAATTACTTGATACTTTGCCCAAGCCCATTCATCACCTTGTCCAAGCCGACCAAACACCAGGTTGCTTGAGGCATTTTACAATGGAGTTCTTCAAGCCTTTAAATAGGCTTCATCACATATAATCCCATTGGAAAATACCATGGGTTACCAAGTACTATGGGTCCATAAACCACCAACAGTAAAACCATCATTTACCATATCAAGGTTATCTTGTCTACTCTATGACCGAGTCAAGATTAATCCAACATTACCCCCTTTAAACTTGACTTGGGATATTCACCTACCCCCCTCAGAGTTTCTTTACTGAGTTTTCGGGATTGCAACATGCCCCCCTATCACCTAGGTCTATGTCTAGACTTTACCGGTGAACCATCAAACCAAGGGTATGCATGCCTAAATAGGTCTTACAACCATATGCCCATTTAGATGTAACAAAATACAACTCCATAAACATGATTACAACTATATTTCTCCTTATCTGAGTACTTCTTCCTCAGTGTGCTTTTGCCAATACCTAACATTAATCCTTGTAATGCATTTCTGAAATCTTCTCCTCACTATGGCTCTCTCGCACAACCGAGGAAATCTGAAATCTTCTATCCAATGAATGTGCTATCTCTCAGCTTCTCCTCACTGTGGCTCTGATACCACTTGTTGGGATTAGGAACATGAAGCAATAGAAAACAAAAATGAATGCGGAAATAGAACACAGAAGAACACAATACAAAAAAGACACTAATATATGTGGTTCACCCGATATGGGCTACATCCACGGAGAAACAACCAATCCTTCCTTTATATTCCATCTAGCAAAATGAAGGGATAAAACCTACAACACATCTACTGCAACCTCCTCTTCACTCTCTCACAGTTTCCTCTCTCAGTCACAACTCTCTCTCTCACCATGTTAAAAAACTAAGAGAGAAATATTAAATACAACACAAAATCCACGCACATAGAAATATCAACAAGCACACATAAAGCCGATGTTTACCCTGGAAATCCTTTACTGGGAAAACCAACACTCAAGATATATATCTTTATTGACCTTATCCAAGCCAACCAAACACCAGGCTGCTTGAAGCATTTTACAATGGAGTTCTTAAAGCATTTAAAATTTAAATAGGTTTCATCACATCAAATACCATGGATACCTAATACCATGGGCCCTGAAACCACCAACGATAAACCTATCAATGACTATTATCTTCTACTCTATGACCGAGTCAAAATTAACCCAATATCCCCCCTTTAAATTTGACTTGGGATTGTTAGAATTAGGGCAGTAAAGCAGAACAAAAGTGTCTTTTAAATTTCAGTGAGAATAACAACTAGATCTTATATCTAGAAAACAAATCTACACTACTTGAATAGAGAAAACAAACATGTGTGCTTAGTTCTAAGATAGTTTAGTTATTTAGTTAAAAAGTAGATCTAGAATAAACATTAGTTTTGATCTATAATGCTGGAATCAATCTTATACAGATCTACAGATCTAAGCTCAAAATGAAACACAATCTGATCATGAACAGTAAATCAAACTTCAGAAACAAAGAGTAAGAACCAAACTCAATACACAGTCCAAATCTGATAACATTCAATGCTGATACATAAATCTAGATAGATCAAAACAAAAACTCAAAACAAAATCCAGATCTGATAATGATAAACATACCATGCCTTGAAGTCTTACCTCTGAAGAGGTCACAACCACACACTAGAGATGCAGTACCATTCGTAATTATGCTCAGACAAAATTCAGAATCATAGATCCACCATATAGGTTGGATCTCTTGCCAAGAGAAGAATAGACTATCTTGCCACCAAGAGGAAAAGCCACTTAAACTTCACACAGGAAATTTCTATAATCAAACCCCCATACACAGTTTCTATGATCAAAACCCTCATGCACAGTTTCTAAGATCAAACCCTCATGCTCACTGATAGGTACGACAACCTTAACAAATCAGTAGAGAGGCTGCGGCTCAACTTGAGGGACAGATCTGAATAGTAGAGAGGTAGCGGCAACTTAGGAAGGAGAGACGACAGCTAGGGAGGAGAGATGGCAGCTATACTTCTCAGCTCACAAGTTGAGACAGCAGAACAGACCTGGAACTAGCAGCTAAAGGAGCCACGGATCCTCACCCACAGGGAGCAGACTTCAAACTGAGCAAAGAGGGACAGTAGAGAAGGACCGAGCCACCTCACAAACTCAACAACAGTTACAACAATAGGGGCTGCAACAACTACAGAAGGAGGGCCATACTCCAACAGCGGAAGAGGGCCGCAACAAGGAGAAAGGATCCGCTCACTTTCAAACTCAAGAGCATAAAAATAAGAGTGTGTAATGTGAAGGGTAGAGAGTAGGGTATTTATAGTTTAGGCTAGGGCAAAGAAATAAAAGAAATTAAATTAAAATAATTATTATTAAAGATAACATGTTTAAATTAAATAATTTAAACATGTTATAATTAACATTTTAATTTAAACTTTACTTTAACCCTAAGACAAAAACAACAAAACCCCAAACCAACACAAGCAAGGGTAAAGGAGGGATTAGGTGGGGTAGCTTGGTGGCAATACTTGTCCATTCATATTCAAGGTGACCTTATTAACTATCATCATTGCATATGGGATACATCCCTCATGTGGTCATGCCCACCTTCAAGGAGGGTCAAACACCAACAAAATACCTGATCAAGGATCAAGTTGCCCCAGAACATTTCTGGGGTCATATCCACCAAGGTACAAGACCAAGGATCAACCCATGCCCCAGGCATGGGTACCCTAGACCATGTCTAGGGGCCCTAGACATATCTAGGGGCTTTAACTGCTTGGTCCCAGACCAAGAAACCCATGCCCCAGGCATGGGTACCCTGGACCATGTCCAGGGGCCCTAGACATATCTAGGGGCTTTAACTG